>PVKZ01002192.1:0-254444 GCA_004027375.1 Macroglossus sobrinus
TCTCCATCCTTAGGAAAAGATAGAAGCTGTCTGGCTCTCCTTTTCCCCCACAGTCAAGGGGACTTGCTACAAGCCAGGGACCCTGTGGACTATTTCCCTTTAACCGACTGCCGAAACGGGCAGTGACTCCGGCTGAGCAATCCCCCTGTTGCTCCTTTGGAACCAGGGCTTCCAAAGTTGGAAAGTTCTCGGGGGGAGGGGGAGGTTGGGTGGGGGTCACGGGCGGAGAAAAGTGATGGCAGGAACGACTAGGAAGAGCTTGTTGCTGGGGTGACTTGAGGCATCGCGGCGTGGTCGGGGCTGGACTCCGCAGGGAGCCTCCTGGGCGAAGTCTGGCCGGCTGCGGGGGCGGTCCCCAGTACTCGCAGAGAGCGGCCGGCGGGGACCAGGTGTACCCGCCGCCTCCGGCTTCTGCAGCGCGGACGCGCAGAGGTCGCTGCTTGCCCTCTCCCTGGCGCTCCCGCGCTCTTGCTGGGGAACGAGCTGTGGCCGCGAGGTGTCTGCAGCACTGCGGAGAGGGAAGCCAGCTTCATACCATGCGCGGTGAGGAGGTCTGTGCGCTGGGGGAACAGGAACTGAGCATGGTGCGGAGCGGCAGTGTTCGAAGTTGGATACTGACTCAATGGGCCTAATGGCCCAGGAGGCGGAGACTTACTGCGCCATGGGGTTATATAAAATAAGACCACGGCTCTGAGATGGAAAGGGTGTGTTCCTGAATATATCGGCTTGGTTTACTGCAGGGCGCTTGGCTTTGGCGTGCTTCTTGTTTCCCCCTCCCCTCGCCTCCACAAGTCTTGCTTGTGGGAGCTTAGCTCCACTCTAGAGGTCACTAGGGGGGCACAACTTTTATCTTGGTGCTTCAGCTTGCCTTTTAATTGCTCTAGAGTATTCAGATCACTTACTGGAAAGGGTTTAAAACCGTGATCCTTAGTCTTTTGGCAGACGTTACTACAGAACACCCAGGATCTTGTACTTGAAACTGTAACATATATATATATATATATATATATATATATATATATATATATATATATATAATATATATATATAATATATATATATATAATATATATATAATAAATTTATTGCAGTGTACTTCCTTAAAAATATTACAGATCCTCTAAAATAGAAAAGGCTTTAAACCTGCCCCCCCCACCCCCAGTGAATTAGTACATGTTTATAGTGGTAGACGACTAAGGAATGAAAGTATATTCCTCTATAAACAGTAGTTTATTTACCATAATATCAAAGAATTAGTCTAAACCCAGATCGACCAGGTGCATTAGCTGCACTTCTGGTTCACTCGTTTTTTATGGAACCATATGGCACAATAAAGGAAACAGAAGAATTGATTTCAGCACTGCCGATGTTACTATCCATTGGCAGGAATATGTTTCATACCCACCTCAAACCTCGCAGATTGTAAATGGCCCATGAAGAGTGGAAAAATTTTGACAGTTTTACATCATATGCCAGCTAGAGACAACCTTGCTCCTGAAATTAATCTTGGCAGAAGCACAGAAAAATACAAACGAGACCAAATTAATGAGGAGAGAACTCTTTCTAGTATGAGAGTTGATAAAACACCCTCTTTTTACTCTCCTCTCCAAACACCAAGAACATTTTGTTTTGTATGCCAAGATAGGATTGTGTGCATTTTTAAAAATTTGGTAGTGAAGTAATTGAAGAATAATGCTTAGTAGAGTTTTATCATTTAAGCGTTAATAGTTCCTCTAGAAGAGTTAATGATCAAGCTTTCCTAGGATGTGTTCTCAAATTTTTTTCTTGTAGTTCTTTAAAAATAGTATTTTCTCATGCTGCATATTTTTCTTAGAGGGAAAGTTATTTAGCTCTTATTGACTTGCGTTTAATGTTAAGTTTATTTTTTGTTGTTATCAGTGTATTTAATCTCTCTTGGACCTTCACTTTAGCAAAGCATAATTGGTTGTGATATTTTACAGATAACAAAAGCAAATGTAGGAAGTTGTAAGAGGAGAGCTGTACAACAGCATTTGACTACAGGCTTGCTGCACTGCTTTCAGACATCTGCTTCTAAGCTACAACCAATTAAACTGGGACAGCCTGGTCAAAAACCAAATTACTAAATATTGCTATGCTTTTTTGGAGGGGGCAGGATGCTGCAGTGAACTTTGCTGGATAATAAACTATAGGTTTAGCAATACATTCCATGCTCTGTTGGTTGTCCTCTTTTCAAGCACTGCTTCTTTGCTTAGCTACACTTAGCATGTGGGGAGAAATCATTTGTTGGGTCATGTGACAGGCAAGTTGTTCATTGGCTTCTGAAGTCCTAGAATAGGGATTACAATATGTAGAACAGCTAGAAATTGCCCAAAGGAAAATGCAATTTCTTAACATGAACAGAAGAATAAGATGAGTTGGCAGTATTTCTCAAAGGATACTAACATTTATTTGTGATAACCTTATCAAAGGTCAGCTTTTCAAAAAGGCAAATGGAATATTTATCAATCCAATATTTATAATGTCATAAAAATATGCTATAGTCCATGATCATAAAAGTCTTGCGAACATGTTACATTAGGTATAGTGATATTAACACCCCTACTATATTCCCAATATTAGTACAACAAGGATTTCTTAATTACTTAAGTTTAAAGGTTAAATTATGCTTGGATCATCTATTTATGCATTCATTTAACACATATGTATTGAACACTGAATCTGTACCATGTTCTGTGCAAAACACTAAGGATGCAGTGATGAACATGACAGACAATGAAGACTACATTAGGAAGGAGCCTGGAAAGAGCTGGAAAACAAATACATAAATAAAATGAGATGCTGTGCTAGAAAGTGATTGTGGGGTTACTTTAGATTGTCTGAAGAGGTGACATTTGAGCTGGAAACCAAAGGATAACGAATGATTTGCATGCCAAAAACTGGAACATAGCATTTGCAATGCCTTAAGGCAGGAATAAAAGTGCAGCTTGGCATGCTCAAGTACGGAAGGAAGGCCAGTTTGGCTGAAATGTGGTATGTGAGGTAGAGACAGGTTGGAAGAGGCCAGATCTTTTTGACCCTAAACAGGAGTGTAGACTTTATTTTAAGTGCAGTGGGAAGCAACTGATTACTCTTGAGATGTCTGGGTTACATTCCTATCCTTGAGGATAATTTCAGGGAGAGCAACTTTCCTATACCAACTCCCTAGGACAAGTAAAGCTACCCAATGGACTTCACTTTTCTAAAAGCTCGAGTTAAACTTAGGTGTCCCCTCTTATATTTACCAAAATACCTATAATATTTTAGGCTGAGATATTGATAGCATTTTTAGGAATCTGCTTAAAAAACAATTCTAAAGAAAACAAGGGCCAATTTAACATTTTAATAAAGATTATCAGGTTAGTCACCCACCTAGCAAGCACGTCAGTCTTAGGAAGAAAACATGTTGTAATGTTAGAAGGGAAGATTTTATAGAGTCTGAAACATGACTGTGCAGTATGCAGAATGCAGAAAGCAGCATCAGGAGTTCCTAAGTAATGAAAAGGGATCCATGGAAGAAGAGTGATGTTGGGAAAGGGGACATGGGAAAGCCTCTAAGGCAACATTAGCCAATTCATGATTTTACCAAGAGAAGCAGAAGTCTGTTGTGAGAGTATTCCAAGAGATATGCTCTAATTCAACCACAAAGGAAATTCAAATCAGGGTACCTTTATGCTTTTGACTGATCAAGTAAAAGCATAACAATAAAAGCACACAGGCTTTTAAAAGATTTCTTTGATTGTACTTAATCATTATTAGATTGTTCTTATGGATTACAAACCTCACAGATGAAAATAGCATGAAAAAATTTGATAAAAACTTCCATTTGTTGGGGGTGGCTGCTTGACAGCTAGTTTAGCAGGGAAATTATACTCTTGGTTCTCTGATCTTATTGCCTAGAAGTTAGTGGAGGGGTGGGGGAGGGGGAGGGAATGGAATCCGATGATTTTCTGTTCTCTAAACATTTGTGACTAGAAGGTACCATGATATTTAGGGAAGACATAAATAATAATTATTTTAGAGCTCTTCACTGCCTTTTCTCACTTCCAAATTGCTTCTATGCCCAGGATTAATAGTGAAAAATATACTAAAAATTTTTTGTGGCTTCTGGGCTTTACTCCCTCTTTTTCTTTGTACTTCAAATCTCTTTTTTGAGGCTAGCAAGCCTGGTGGTACCTCAGGAATTATGTAACTAAGAAATGATAAGGCCCTTAGTGATACTGTAACATAATGTGTTTATGACATCAGCTTTTTTTCATGTATTGAGAGTCATAGTATGTTGCAGTTGGAAGGAAGGCTCAGTGTTTACAGAGCAATTGGGGGTGATAAGAGGTGAGTGATTTGCTAAATATGAATAGTCTATGTCTATAAGGAATTTGGTAATTTATTATTTGTAAATACATATTCTAATAAGTCTTGACTAATATGTAATTTAAGTCAATATATATATATATAAGCTAAGATATATATCTTGATTGTGTGTATGTGTGTGTGTGTGTGTGTATATATATATATATATATATATATATATATATATATATATATATATATATATATATAATTTAAGTCTATATATACAGATAAGTCAAGATATATGCAGTCTAAGAATAAATTATGTACTGTGGACAGAGACGTAACCAAGCACTGTGACTCTTTTTCCTTTGTCTACATCTAGTATTTTAATATGTCTACTTTCCTCCAGGTTTATCAAGTTTAACATAGAAAGGTTAGACAGTTTTCCCCCTGCTGAATCAAGAGGGTGATACATCTTCTTCTTTCCTTTGAAGTGACACCACTTTATTGTTTGTGATCCACTTTTAAAATTAGAAATACATTTCTAACAAAAAATAGGCTAACTGTTCACAGATGCTAAGGTAATATTGTAGAGGTTTTAGGGCTCTCTAAAGATGGGAAGGCAAGACAGGTGAACTAATGTTCTTGCTTTATGAAGTGGTATAAATAGGAAAAGATGGATCTAAGTAATCTCTGAGGTAGATTTAAATTGTTTCGCTATTCATGTGGTAAGCCATTTGACGGCTGTGGTAGCCAGCCTTCAAGATAGCCTCAATATTCTTCACCTACTGGTATTCACACCCTTACATAGGGGTATTCATATCTTCCCATATTGAATCTGGGCTAACCTGTGTGACCAGCAGAGTACAGTAGAAGACTATAGTGTACATATAGGAATTGTGGTGGCTTCCACTTTGCTCTTACTAATTCTTCCAGCCATCTGAGATTTTTATGGGATTGCAGCAACAGGCTGCCACCTTGCAGTGTGTGGAGTTTTCCACGTGCCTATTTACTATTTATTTCTCTATGTCCCCCTATGGATACCCATTACTGGGCTGTGAGCCCCTTGAGTGCCCTGATTGTGTTTTATTTATCCTTTAATCCAAAATGTCTAGTGTAATTCTGGGTATATCACAGATACTAAATGAGTATATTATTGAGTGAATATATTCTTTTCTATACTTGTAAATATCCTTCATAATTGTAATTTTTATGGCTTGATAATGTTCAAGTACATTCTTTTAACATAACTTGTATAATTAGCTGAATTTTTTATTTTCACTACAAATATAATAATCTAATGAACATTTGTGTGTGTGTGTGTGTGTGTGCGCACTCACATGTATGTGCATGTGTGTGTGTGTGTTTACTGTATTGAACTATCTCTTTAGGTTAAAGAGACCCAGTTAACATCAGAGTCTAAAAGTTAAGTGTGACCCATGAAAGGAAAAGTGTTATTAATATATCTAAAGACTTGTACTGATTTAATATGAGAAGATTTGATGTTGACTCTAAGTCATAGTAGTATTATCATATAATAATGTTATAAATTCTCAGAAAGTTAGCTGGATTAGTAATCTGTGGGTCAGATTATGTAATAACAGCTTGAGTTCTAAGAAAAGAGATACAGAAGAAAGTGATGCTAAATTATCTTTCTTTAATTGGAACTCCTAGGTTTATATTTCAAGTATCATTCATTTCTCTTCATACTATTTATTGATACAGTTTTATACAAATATGAAATTAAGCTGTAAACATTTTGAAAGTACTGACTACTAAATCTTTTTCTTGATGCCTAGCATATAGTAAGTGTTTAATAATAATTTGTTAAATGAATACATGAATGAATTTTAAAATGCAATTTTTTTGAAATCATGCAAGTGAATGGCATAGAACTGAAACTCATAGATACAGCTCAGAGCAGGTACCACTTCTTTCTTTAGAAGGAAGAGTTCAGATCATGCCTGAACAATCCAGAATGTGAATCTATTTCTAGCCAGAAATTAATTGACTTACTGTTTTTATTTCTTCAAGATTTCAAATAGGGAACTGTTCAATTCATGAAAAGTTTTTTTTTTTTTTTCATTGTAGAAAAGTTTGGTTCCATGATCCATAGGAAATAAGTATCATCTGGGTTAGGGCCTTTGAGATGTTTCTGAAACACTGAAATCTATTATGCTTAGACAGGAAAATTCTGATTTAAAAATACAGACAATGGATGGGGGCTGGTGAATAAAATATGAAAGATATACTTCCCTTAGGCAGTATCTTTTCCAGAGGACACATCACTGTCACCTAGAGATAGCCTTTAGTTCATTCGTAATAAATGACTTTTCCACATTCAGAATCTCTAAATCTCATTACTCTAGAATTATTTCTGAGATTCTGAAGAGATATTTTCTACTTCCTCCCTCCTTTCCTTCCTTTGTTTTAAATATTTTCTTATTTTGGGCTAGTCTTGGTTAACAAAAAGTAATTTATTGAAAATGGTTTTGTTAAAGCCTGCAGACATGTAATACTAAATATAACAATTTTAAGGATTATCAAATGAATTTATATATTTGTGTTTGATCATATATATTTCACTAAAATCTGGAGTAAAATAATATACCTTGAAAAACCAACATTTTCAGGTTGCTATTATTTACATTGTAAATTTAATCTTTCTTTTTTACTAAAACGATTTAAAAGGAAAAGCTACCATATTGTCTCTGCCTGTTTCTAAGTATACCTTTCTTCCAAGCTATAAAACTTTATAATTGTTATCTTATTAATCTTTAAGAAACAGGAAGATTTACAGATGTTATTTTTCCCATTTCTAAAGATTACGAAGCATAGAATCTCTGTTGCTTACTATCAATTTGCTATCACTTAATTATTTCATTATAATTTTGAAAGTAATTTTAATTTGACATATGGACACTTTTTTTAAAAGGTTAACTTAAATGAAATGTTATTATTAAGTCTGAAATTTAGCTTTCCTAACTTGTAGTCTTTTTTATTTTTTTATTCTATAGGCAGATAGATATTATAATACAAGATAAGAAAAATTTTATCTTTTAACATTTTTTTTTTACATGGAGCACTAATGACATTTGGATCTGGCTTAGAAGACACTTATACTATATCTAAACATATTCTCTCTTTTTTTCCTTTTAGAAGTTTATATTTAATTTTAATTTTTCAAAAGATGACCTATTTATGATGTCAGGGTTTTTTTTTTTTTACCGTTTTAAATATTGATTGTGAAATTCATATGACTGAGATTCAGTATAATTTTAAAATAATATAACTTGAAAATGGTCATCAATATCAAAGTCTAAAGTTCTGAGAAAGTTTCCAGTCAATTTCTGGTTAGCAAGCAGTGAAGAATCCTCAGAAGTCAGAGTTAAAGCTCCAGAGTGTGTTAAAAGTGGGAGAGACTTTATCAGTGGTTTAGCTTAACCTCTTTTGCACATGAATAAACTTTGGCTCACAGAGGTTAAAATTGCTTTTCCAAAGTCGCACAGCCTCCACTTGGACAAAGCCTAGATTAAAATTAAGATCTGTCTTTTGGTTTAATGTTGCTTTTCCCCACAACTCTGGAATTCGCTCTATTGTCTGTGGATGGCATGGCAGATGCAGCAACAGAGGTCTTCCATTTATGACCTGGGTGTGTGTGGCGGGGTGGTGGGCACTTGCATATACCTTCAGTTCCTCCAACCTTAGGGTTAAGAGCAGAAGAAGGGTTCTTTAACGTGCTTACTCCTTTATCAAGTTTCATCTTGAAATTTTGACATCCCTCCTTGTCAATACTTACACGTTTCCATATCCTTGTGGAGTTTCACTTATAGCATTTATCAGACTGTCTTTTAATTTCATGTGCACTCATCTTTCTTTCCTACTGGACCATAAATTTCATGCCTTGTTCATGGGTATACCTTTGATGGCTACTAGCACGGTGCCTTACATACACTTAGTAGTCCACAATTATTTGTTGAGGAAATAAATGAATAAATATTATCTTCTTTTAAAAAAAATATTATGAGTAGTTAGTTATAGGGATCAGGTACATTATTTTAGGAAAAATAATGTTTTATCTCAATTCAATTTCTTATCATGCCTAGTCACACATTCTCAAAATAATTTTTCTTAACATTTTTAACATCTTCCCAGAGGCCTCGCCCTTTTTCTCGCCACCCCTCTCCCCGACACTTTGGGGTCAGACAGATGCGTTCAAATCCCAGCAATGTGATCTTTGGCAAATTACTTAACCTTTTTGAAGTTCGATTTCCTTATCCGAAGAATAGAGACAATAATATTTACCTTACAGAACTATTGCAAAGTCGCACAGCAAGTATTAAATCACATAACAAATGGCAAAATATAGAGCATCATGTTGTGTGTAGCAGGTATTCAACACATGCTCTTTTTATTACCCTTTCTACTTTCCTCCTTCCCTTTCTTTCTCTCTGCTGCCTTCTTTCCTTTCTCTCTCCTTTCTTCCTTCTTCCTCCTACTTCTTTTCTGGTAATGAGAGAATGACAGAAAACTAGAAGCATAGTTAAAGCTAGATTTTTCTTAGCAAAGGTGCTCTACTCACCTTTAAATAAATTAGTTTCAGCCTCAGCTTACCTCCTAGTCAGCCTCGGTTTCTTCACACTTCTTTTTTCTCTGCCCTATTTGTACCTACAACTGACCAGGTTTACCTTGTTTCCAATGTTGGCTTGCCCGAAATCCAATTATTCTGCCATATGCCTGATGGTCTACATGTACTCTGTAGCAAGATAGCAGAAAAGGGAGCAAATGAGGACTTGGATAACAAAATGTAATTTATTGAAAATGGTTTTGTTTAAACCTGAAAGTGCCATAGGCAGTATAAACTCTAAGAGGTGTTAAATGCAGAAAGTTCTTCCAGCAGCTGAGTTTTTGGAATAACATTCAAGGTCTGGTCTAAAATGGAAAAGGTGAAGTTTACAGCTATTTGTATTTCTTCTCTTGACTGTTAAGGATGCTGTTTCATTATTTTTCAGTTAGGCTATATTGCAAAATTTTTCTAACCAAAATTAGACTTAATATTTAAAACTGTTATAGAACAGAGAGTTTTTGTCCACCAAACACTAAATGCGGAGAATTGCAGTAGAGAAATATTGGCTATTTTATTGACAAATGGCGCCATCCAGGAGAATGGGCAGCTAATGCTCAAAAGCCTGAACTCCCTGATGACATGTAGGTTACAGATTATATAAAATGAAATTACAAGACACCATGGGTTAGGGATTTGAGGTTGTGCTGGGAGCTGATTGGTCAGAGGGTGAGGTAAGGGTAATGAATCATTTCTTCAGGTCTTGACGGACAACTCTGAGGTATTTTCCCATATCCCTCTGTCTAGTCCCATGGGAAAGTAGCCAGGGGATCCTTCCACCTTAGGGCCCAGGAACTGAAACATAACTTAGGTCAAGATGTTATTTTTAGGTCTGGGCTACTGTCTTCTGCTGTCTTGGAGGTTGCTAATTATGGGGAAAGGCTAGCTTTCTAAGGTATATATATATATATATATATATATATATATATATATATATATATATAGAGAGAGAGAGAGAGAGAGAGAGAGGAGAATCCTAGAGAAAGCTAGGATTTAAAAGTAAATTAATCAAAGTTATAAAGACCCCCGTTTTCAAAACGGGCCTAGTCTGGAAAAAGCAGAGCTGAGCCACATAACTGAATGAAAAAAAAATCATAAAAATAAGTTAAATGATCAAAGCAACATCCAAAGGAAAGGGCTCTCTTGACACAGTCAATCTTACCTAGGCACAGATAGGGAGCGATCATGAACAATCAGAGGTGGAGCAGCTACTGGTGAGGTTTGGATTACATCATGGATCAGCTAGCTGAGAGTTAGGGAGAAAGGTTCCAAGATTGTTTGGCTTCAAGTGAAACTATTCTATTTCTAATCTACCACTAACTAGCTGTGTGACCTGGAGCCCTTAGGTTGCAAAATACTATCTGTAAAACAAACAGTTTAATACTTTTAAGTTTTTCCTATCGATATTCTTTCTTTAGTTTAAATCCAAACTTTTGTTTAGGAGGGCTGGTAGGAGACTTTAATTAGCTCAGCTGAATTCCTCTAATGCATGAGTTTTTTAACCTTGGCACTTTTGACATTTTGGGCTGGATAATTCTTTGTTGTGGATGGAAGCTGTCCTGGGCATTGTAGAATGTTTAGAAGCATCCTTGACCTCTACCTACTATTAATGTTAGTAGAATCCTGTGTTCTGGAGGTATGCCCCCTCCCTTTGAGAACCATTGCTCTAAAGAAGGAGAGATTAAGATGGTTGTCTATACACCTCCAGATTTTCCCATAAAGTAACTGTGAGACTTAAAAAAACAAAAAACAAAACATGAAATTTACTCTATTAAAATTGAATTTCAGTAAGTATTTTTATCCATTAAGTATTTTGTTGAATGTGTGCACATACTGTGCTAGGCTCTGAGGGTACATGGATAAGTATGACCTTATCTCTAACTTCAAGGAGCTTGCTTTCTACTAAAGGGAGAAGTAATGTTTTACCAGTTCATTTCTATACAACGCTGTTAAGTGCAATGATAAACTGCAACTCAATATAAGGTACAAATGAAATGCAAAGATGTGACCTTCCCATTCACCCTAGGGAAAGGTATTAGTTAAAGCTTAATTGAGAGAATAATAACCATATGAAACTATATTTCAAGTCATCAAACAAAATCAACCTTCCTTATATTTAAATTATGTTGATATATAATATAGTGTTTGTTTTTATTTTATGTGTACTTTTTTTTTAGATATGATTAATGTTTCTCTAATGCAGTGATTCTCAACTTGTCTTTCTTGGACCAGCAGCAGCAGCATCTGGGAACTTAGAAATACAAAATCTTAAAAAAAAAAAAAAAAAGCAAGAAATACAAATTCTTGACTTAGAAACTCGGGTAAGGCCCAGCAGTCTGTGTTTTTACAAACTCCTGTCCCATTAGATCACGCTGAAGTTTGACAACTATGCCTTTAAGAATTCACTGATTTTACTTAAATGTGTTAATATAAAGTAACTTTTATAAATAAACATAAAATAATATAATAATATAAAATAATATCTTTCAAAGCTGTATACTTATGTGAATTAAGCATGTGCTTGGTATCTGCAAACATTATCTCACTTAATCTCCACACAGTCCTAAGAGGGAGTTCAGTGGTTCTCGGTCCTGGGTTAGCTTCCAAATAACTGTGAAGCTTAAATGCATTTGTCCTGGCCTCGACTCAGACCTACTGAATTAGACACTGCAGTGTTTCTAATAGGTACTGTGATTCAGAATCACTGAAGTAGGCATTCTTACTTGTATATTTTACGTACATGAAAATTGCGGTTTTGAGAGGATACATAATTTGACTAGAAGTTCTGACGAGGATAAAGCTAAATAAGTATTTTGTTATTTGTCCAGCAAACACTTATTGACATTGAATGATTGCTGAGACTGTGACTTCAAGGACTGTGCTGCTGATCATTCAGGTAAATTCTATTAATGTGATCAGAAAAAAAAAGCTTTTTAAAGAGAGAGTAAACTAATATTTGCAAAGCGATTTACAGTTCCTTTACAAAGCATAACAAATTGAAATGTTATTATTATTGTTATTTTACAAATTAGGGAAACAAGGATGAGTGAGATTAAGTAATTCACCTAAGATCACAGCAAGTCCTGGGGCCAAGAGTGAGAATGTAGAAGTAGATTTTCTGACTGTGGATTTTAGCTTTTTCCCACTTACATTTAACTGCATATTTATGAATAAAATTAGAATAGAGAAGATAGGTATGTGACATTTGCAGGATTCATTACCTTCCAGATCATTAAATTAACCAAGAATTATAAAATAAAATAAAATAAATACAGTAAAACCAGCATGGTCTCTATGGTTGGATTTTATTTTCCTAAACCTTAAAGAAAGTGTCAGTGAATTATCCATCTTGAAAATATGAGAACTCTAGCTTTTCTAATTAGCTAATAGGTATATTGACAGTACCCTAATTTGTTGCTAATTCAGAATACATTTATCAATTTTACTGTGATATGGGTTTTATATTCTAGTGTGATATGGTACCTGGACTAATTTGCTAATGTAGCAGCTAAAGCAGATGGATTTATTTATTCCAAGAGGAGTACAGTTAGGATAATGTGCTGCTCTCGTTGTTATGACTCTTTTAATACCTTTGCCTATGTCCTTTCCACCTGGGGTGAATGACAGTAGAAGCTCAATAAAAGGACAGTTTTATTCTCAAGAGTCATTTAGGGTGAGGGCTGTCCACCCTTTATTTTGGATTTTTTCTTTTGGGGTAGTTTGGAAAGACAAATGTAGAAAGACAAGTACTCATTAAATGAGCTTTATTCAAAAGTCACTTTACTTCTATAACAACACATGGAATGGGAGATGTCTTGTTTTCTTAAAATTTGAGACCTCAAAGCGTAGGACACTGGGTGACAATTACCTTCACACTTCACAGAGAGGTATTAGACACAACCTCACAGGACTTACTGAAATTTGGTCAGATCACCATCCTGTTATCTGCTTCCAGTCTACTTAGAAGAGAGATCCATTTAAGATTCTTTGAAGGGAATTCATAGAAGTAGAAAGCAATGTGTGGAGTTTCTTTCTTCTCTTTCACTGGAGGGTGGGGGGTAGGGGCGTGGGGAAGTGAGATGCTTCCCTTGCCCCCAAGTGCCCAAGTTTTGGGGAGCCTAAGAGTACTACTTATAAAAGTTAGAGTTGTCTATAAAATGCTGGATTGGCCTCTCAGCCCCTGGCCAGATGCTTGCAAAATTGCAGAAACTAGCAGGCTTTTCCCAGGCCTCTACCTGAGCAGAATGTGAGCATTTTCTTGAGAGAATCTGACATCCGGCCCCACATAATTTGGAGCAAAGTGTGATAATAATAGGTTTCCACTTCTCCTCTGGGGAGGACTAAGGATAGGGAGCTAAGTAGAGCTGTCCTTAACACCAGGACAAGAAGGAAGGGGCCAGCAGTTTGTCCAGCTGCACTTTCAGTGTAGTTTCTGTGAGCCAAGTGGACCATCTCTAAGAAGGCTGTCTACTGGGTCAAACAAAGCTGAGAAGGAGTGGTCCTGATTATAGCACGTCAGTTGAAGAGTTTATTGTCCACTGCAGGAACCATTTAGGCCATAGGACCTTGCCGAGAGTCTCCCAGGAATCCACAGACATGTCTTGTGAGATTCAAGAGACACAATAAGAGGGCATTTAACAGTCAAATGAGAATTATAAACAGGGCCTTTACTTTTGATCCATGCCATCTTCCAGGATCTAGACATGTAAAGGGCAAGGAAGGGAGTGAGGTGGTGCAGGGAGGGAAGAAAGGAACGTAAAATAACAGAACATAAACTATCTTCCTACTGCTTCTCCTATTTCCACACGCCAGGAGTCATTCCTGAACTGGCGGGTTGGGAGAAGCTCCAAATCGAGTATGAGATTAAATGCTTTGATTTAGACAAGATTGAACTTTTTAATACCTGATCGTGAAACTGTTATGAAAAGAATCTGAAAGAGGTGCTTTCAAGAATAGGAGAGGGGGGACCTGATAGAATTGGATGCAGTGATGGGAGAAAAATGAAGCTCCTTCCTGATTGCTACTGAGTCTAGTTCCTGCAGTAGTGAATAATGAAGGTCTCGATTTCTTTAATGGACAAATAGTAAGAAAAAGAAAAAGATAGAAGAGTATTCTGTTTTCTAAATCTTAAACAATTTAGAAAAGTACATAATAGGAATGTTTCATTTAAATGAAAGGCTAAATTAGATCATTTCCACGCTACCTTCAAACTTCAAAAATCTATATACCTTTTTAAGGGTGTGTGTATGTGACTTTTTAATAGGTTGTAGCCAAGAATAATTTGTCAGCTCTCAATATGCTTTTGTGTATAACTGGGGCTCAAATATTATTTTTAGAACGCTGTCCATATTTCCCACATCATCATATCCCATACACATCATTTTTATGTGCTATCATAGGAGAATTTTCATTATAATTCAGAAATTACATTCTTCGTTGCTGAAAATACAACTTTTAAATTGTTCTAATAGTGGTCTTAACTAGTTGGCATTTTTATTATTTTATTCCAGTGGACCAAAATGACTCAAACACTTTAGATATAGGCCAGTTTATTTAGCTAGTTTCATCATTTCTTTAAAGCCAAGATACAATATGGAACACTTTTAACAAATAGACTCCATGATCCATGTTTAGACAATAACCTTTGGTTTTTGAAAAAGCTTGATTATGTATTGTAATATATAAGTGCTAGGTGGCCCTCCAGTTTCCTTTTTAAGCCTCTGTCTACTAATGAGAATGGTCCTTGACTCTCTAGATTATGAAAGAATGAAATAATTGGAATATTATATGCTGGATTTGTCTGTCTTCATCAGCTTTCTGAGTATAAATGGACAAAATTGAATAATACCATTTGTTTTTAAATTTTTCATTGCCTTAGGATATTTCTAACTTTTTGACATGTACTTATAGCTGGGCCTCATGGATAGTGAGTATCTGAGAAAGATTCTTTTCTCCCCACAGGCACTAGTCCTATCTTGTAGGCTTCGATTTTTAAAAAAATTCTCTGCAATGTATTCTAAGTGTACTGGTCCTAACTCATTACTCTCTCTAGGCCCTACAAATCCTTTAGCAGAACTAACTTTAGACTGTCGACACTTTCTGCTAATAAGTCTGGTTATTTAGTGCTTAGTCTATTTCCTTTCCATGAACAAGGAACTATAAACCATGTGGTTGAAACCACATAAGAAAAGACGAATATTTACACATGTCTCTCAAACTATAAGTTTTAGAGCCAGCCAGATGAGAGACTCACTCCCTTGTGTTTCAGAGAGTGGTAATTTATTGTTCAGGTTGCTGCAAGTTTTGCTGCTTTTTGGTTAGGTTCATGAATTCTACAACTGTCCATAAATATTCTTCAAAGCTTAACCAAGAGTTTTGCCTTTTTATTTTACCTTTTGTTTCTTAAAATACTAGTATGTTAGCTGGGACCCGTATTTGTATCTTTTGTCCCCAGAAATATTATCTTTTAAATCTATTATGTAGGTAGCTGATTTTTTGTTTGGGGATGTGCCTGAATAAGAGGCTCTCTGCTCTTAATGTTTTATCAAGAGATGCTTATGTAAAGTGAGTACAACCATATAGACATTGTGCATTAGATTGTTTTAAATTTTCATCCAGTAAAAATATACATGCGAAAGTCTATTTACTCATTACAAGCTAAAATATTGAAAAAAAAAAAAGCAGCCTTAGTCGAGATCTTAAAAGTTAGCCTTTTGCAATACGTCCCTGAATTCCTCTCTCTCTCTCTCTCTTTTTTTTTTTTTCTGGTTGGCAGATTGAGATAGGTTGACTACTTTTTCTTTTATTTTTTTAGTGTAGATAATTGGATTTTGCCTTCTGAAAATTTTCTCTTTGTTAAAGATAAGTCTATAGAGTCATTTCAGATTCATTCTCATATATTGTCTCCTCCAAACCCTGTCTATTGAGAAAACTGTTTTCATTTTCTGTCATTTCAAAAGCATTTCTAGGTCTTAACCCACTATATATGATTCTTAAAAAGAGATGTAATTAGTAGAAAAGACATCTCATAAATGCATTGGGTCCATGAAAAAAAGGTATCGATTTAGAATTCACAATTAAGAATATATCCATGTAGACGAGTGAAAGAGGGATCCTTATAAAAGATTTTGCTTAGGAGCCTAGAATTTATTCTTAGTCTATATAGCCTCTGACTTAAATTTATATATTCTGGCTGAATTCAGCTGATTACTTAAGGTGTTTGCCTTCAGAAGTCATCCAAATGTAACACGTTCCTGATTACAACCAACTCTTTTTCCTGGTAAATTAATGGTTATAATTCAGAGTCCATTTTATTTCCTGACTGAAATCCGTACCTTCAAACATTTAAGCTGGGGATTTTAATTCCTTGGTTTATAATGAGCATTTAAAGCCCAGAGAACCCAGTTTTTAATCAATATTACTATTATTCACTAGAATATTTATAATGGGTATCATTTTTGCTCATATGATAGATTTTATATCTTAATATTTTTATATTTTAAATGCTGAAATTTGGTAACATGAATGATTTTTGTCTTGAAAACTTAAAGTACTGTATAAAAAAATATATATGTTATAATATACTTATATTCTTGATTAGATAGGAAAATGAGGCATTTGGTCAATGAAATTTTGTGATACTTGAAGATTATTATTATATATGTTATAAATTAATAACTGATTTGGCAAATATTATAACAAAATGCTTACACCACTAAAACTATGCAAAAACAATTAAGACTTTCTAATAGTGAGTCAAAATAATTACTATAAACATTTGCTATTATTGTGCTATAGATATAGAGAAGTGCTATGGAATTTGAAAAAAGGTAAAGAGAATAGTGGAGGAAGGCAATGGTATGTTAGATTTCTTTCTATGATATTTACTTTATTTTAGAGCTTGAGTAAAATTCTTTTAACTAATTGTTTACACATGGTTAGTTCATAACCTTGAAGAAACCACAGACAATGGGTAGAGAAATATATACAAAATATATATCTTTAGGAATTTTTATAATTCTCCTTATTTGAAATGTGTTTAGGGAAAATGTATTTAGATGTGTCCTTTTAGAAAATGTCTTTGGAGCTTTATGATCATGAGTTTTTAATGTTAGATTAATTGCATATTGAAGACAAGACACAAACAAAATATTTAGAAACAACAAACTATATAATATAATCTGATATATTAATATAATTTATGAAGCTAATATAATCTATGATCAAAGCATATTGAAAAATATTGTATACTTGAAACTAATAAAAAAAAGTATATTGAAAGCTTTAAAAAGCTAGAAGTGATTACATAAACTAATACCCTGAGGAAACAATAGTTAACTGATTGTATACTTAGTATGTGTCAGACACATTTTAAAATATTTAGTACTTATCAATGTATTGACTTTTATTATTTAAGAAATATTCATTATGTATGTACTCTGTGATGGATATTAGTTTAGGCTCTGGGTGATAGATACTGGATAATAAACAGAAAGATAAACTCTGCCTCAGGAATTTATATTCTAGTGAGAGAAGACACACAATAATTAAAATTAATAAGTAAAACATAGTGTGTTATATGGTGGTAAGTTTTATGGTGAAAAATAAAGCATAAAGGGAAAGGATGTGTGAGTGAATTTCGGAGTTCTAGGATTAAAAAAAAATTAGTCACAGGAGCCCTCATTAAGAGCATGATATTTGAGCAAAGATCGAAAATAAGTGCTAAAGAGATCCAGACATCTGGAAAAAGAAAGGCCCAGAAAATCAGGAATAGGTACTGAGGTGGCAGCAGCTTTGCACGTTCATTTCAGGGATAGCTGAGAAGTGCATGTGGTGGGAACAGAGAAGGAGAGTAACAGGAGATGAGGTTAAGGAGGTAATGAAGGACTTGGTGATATGGATTAGGGCTTTTACTCTGAGGGAGATGCAAAGCCAATGAAGGGTTTGAGCAGAGAAGTGACACAATCTGACTTAAATTCTAACAGGATTCCTAATTATTGTATTGTGAACAGACTGGGGCACGGGGCAAGGATTGGAAGAGGAGGTCAATTAGAAAGCTGTTGGAATACTCTAATCAGAGATTATGGTTCTTGGAACAGAGTTATGTAGTGCTGGAGTGTAATGAGAAGGATTCTGGATGTGTTTGGAAGATAGAACCAATACGATGTGGTGTCTGAGAGGAAGCGAAGCATCAATTATGACTCGATGCTTTTGCCCTGAACAATGGAAAGAGAGAATTACTATGGAGATGCAAAGAGTGTGGAAGAAGCAGGATTGGAAGGGAAATATAAGAATTCACTTTTGGACCTTTTGAATTTGAGATGCCTGTTAGACATCCAAGTAGTGATGAATCCTTATTACAACTCTATGAAGTAGTTACTATTATTGTCCCTCTTGTGCAGATAGAGTGTCAGTATAGAAAGGTTAACTTTCCTTTATTCACTCAAGAAGCAACAGCGGCAGGATTCAAACCCAGGCAGTCTGACACCACAGCTCCTGATTTTAAACACCGAGGATTCTAACTAAAGAATTTGAAAATGAGTATGGTCATGTCGCGTTATATAAAATTATAGCATGCAAAAATCCTATCACCCATCAGATCTAGGGCATCTGGCAGCTTTCATTAAAATGGCTCTTTTTAAAGGACTATTTATACAAATTTAAGTGGTTTATACTATATCTATGTCTATATCTATTTCTCTCCCCCTTCACCTTTATCTTAGAGAGCTAATTCTCCATACCTGTCTAGCTGGAGTGGGAATGAGCTTTCTGTACTACATAACTCAGATAGTTATGGCAACAGTTTCTATTTTGATCACTACATTTCTAGTGCTATTTATATTTGTACCTCCTCAGCCTCAAGTTCTATAGTATCTTAACTTCAAACACGCTCTTGTACTTTTTGATTACTTCCTGAATGTTGGTTGACCCAATATTCTGGTTCAGGATTAGTATATTCTTACAGTTCCATTTGTCCCCCTGTACTCATAATTGTTTAATTTACCGTATAGAAGCTGTTTAAGTATCTTTTAGTTAATTTCACTGTACAGGCTCAACCCAGATAACTTATGTTGCATTGTGTACTATATATACAACATATATACAACTCAGTAAAATAAATGGTTACACTTTAAATATATACCCTTGTATAAGTAGGATAACATTGATGTGGATTGCTTTATGTAATTTGTTTAAACAATTGTAGAGTTATGAAATTTAGTTTTTACAGAATTACTTATTATTGGGGCTAAGTTTTCTATGAGCTCATAGGAAATGTTTTATATCTTGACATGGCATCCCTGGAAATATGTATTTTTAAATGAATGGCTGACATACCATTAACTATTGGGCAATATATTAAATACAAATGTAGTGCATAGTCAATAATGTGATTCATTTGTCTTCCACCCATTGGTCCCATCAGAATAAGTACAACATTACAAAAAGCTAAAACTTTTCTTTCCTATGTTGTATACTGTATTACTACATGACTAAACCAAAGTGTTAAAGTCTGAACTCATTAATAATATTGCATGTGACTGGAAGCATTTACTGAAACAATGTAATTTGTTGAGAGAATTTAATTTTGCACTGCATTGAAGCAATGTTGGACTTGAAGTTAAGAAGCTTGATTAACTATTAAAATGTAGAGGGTGCAGAAATTAAGTAGTTTTAGGGAAAAATGATTTTTTTGGATTTTCTACTTGTATAAACTTTTGAGTGTATATGTGTGTAAACTTTAATGAGAATTTTAATATAAGTTCTCTCTAGAAAATAGAAGTGATAGCACCCTTCTTCCCTAGACTAAGCTTTTCAGAGTCCTCCTCCTTAAGACTTTTCTCATTCTTCATTGTCCTTATTACTGAAGGCATGTGTAGTACTGCCATTCACTTATAGACCCAGCAGGCTCTTTTGTGTTTGATTCCTATTAGTTCTCAAGATGTTGCATATAGATAGTCATAAATGCATAATTACTTTCTCTCCTTTTGTATATTTTATTGTTTAATTAATTTGCTTTATTACTTAGATTCTCACAATATAGGCTTAATACTTCTGCTAATGACTGGACCTAGGAGAGGACAGATCATCTAGGAGAGATGTGTTTTGTAAGGTAGAAATAGCACTGGCTGATTTTGAAGTGTGCAGGTGTTGGATTATGGGGTGCTTATAGGAGTGAGGTTCCAGTAGAGGTGGTTCACTGAAGATAACTTACTCCACAGTTTTGCCTAAGAGCCAAATCTGTCTCTACTCTTATATTATGAAGCAGTTTGCTTTATCAGCATGGCTGGGTTATAGCTTAGTATCAGCAATATTTATTATTTTCAGTATTTCATCATGATTTATTTATTATTTAAAACTTCATACATTTCAGGTCACACAGAAGAAGAAAAAGCCTAATTTAATGACAGATAATTTACTATTAGGATATTCTTACTTAAGTGTTAGACAGACCAAAGGCAATTGGCATTATTTAGATCATTTACATAAATGATATTAATCTATTTTCTGTTCAGCCTTCCTTGAGATTAGATTGGTGTAATGCAGCCTACCTGAAACAACTTTTGAAAATGCAACTTAGAAAATGAGAGAGACCTGACTTTTTAATAGGATAAGCCGCGGGGAGTACATTGTTTTTGTCCTCTAGTTCCACAGTTTACTTTTAGGTGCAATTCAAAGCATTGGCTTTGATATATTCTGCTTTCTTTGCTTATCTTTTTCTAAATGCTACCTCATGAAGCTTATTCATCCGAGACAGAAATGAGTTGAGACTTTTGCTGACAGTCTCTTTGACATATTTGCTGATGCATTGGGTGTACCAGCACATGGGGTGCATAATTATCTTTGCCATAAATATTATACCCATGTAGAGGACGCAAGCACTGTATTTGAACCTCAATATGGTGAAAATATTGCACATATTTCTCAAAGCAGCGAACACTCTCATACAAAGAAGGAGGAAACTTTTTTTCTGTCTTCATTTCTTGAATTATACTACATTTCATCTTATTCTTGTGTTCATTTACATATTTATTGGAGCAACTTCTAATTGTTTCATAAAATAAACCTGCATCATTTTGTTGCAGTTTTGGGGGTGTGTTACTCCTTTTACATATAATCTCTGTCACCTTCAGTAGTTAGGATCATACTCAGCAACATTTAAGCATGTTCATTTTATATTACTTGTAAGGGAGACACTCTAAGGAATATTTTCATTTATTCATACTTTGACAGATATTAAATTTCACTGAAATAATAAATTCATGTGTTAAAACAGTCCACCAATACGGAAGAATGTATGATAAAAAGCCACAATATCTTAGAGATACAGCAGACTACTACTAAAGGAATCAAAAGAGACATCATTAAAAGTTGGTCACCTCTAAGGGTAGAGAAGAGTGTAGTTGCATATTGTATGTGTGTGTGTGTGTGTGTGTGTGTGTGTGTGTGTGTGTGTGTGTAATCCACCACTATTTCTTGATTTATTACTTTTAATTTCCTTCTTAATATGTTAGATTATGACTAAGTTCATTTATACTAATCTTTGCCTCTGCATTCCCCTTTATCTATGTATAATTATGTCAGTAGTCTGTTGGAACTTCTCTGCCACTCAGAGGAGCATGTACCTAGCTTCAAATCCCAATGAATTATGTATTTATACATTCCATCATTTGACTTTATCATATCCTTACCTTTTTCAGAATTGTCGACCCATTCAATTACCTTTCTTCCCTGGGGAGCTTCCTCCTGTGACACTGCATCCCCTGAATCCAGTCTGGACTGGCTCCTCTCTAGGGCCTTTCTGAAGCTATTGTCCTGGGATTTAATTTCACTCTCCCTTCAACAGCACTTTCTGTTTCTTGGATCTTATATTTTCTTTCAGACTTACATCCGCAAGCTAACTTTCTAAGGTAGAGTACACAGGAGGTAAAATGAATGAGATTTTGTAAACCAAAAATGCCTTTATTCTACTTTCATGCTTAATTGACTCAATCATTTGGCTGGAAATGGAATTCTTGGTTGAAAATCATTTGCTTTCAGAACTTTGAAGGCATTGCTTTATTATTTTCTAGCTCTAGTTTTGCTGATTAAAAAAAATCTGATGTCAGACTAATTTTAATTTAATTGTTGATTACCTGTTTTTTTTTTCCTCTCTGGAATCTTTTAGGATTTTTTTATACTTTTTTTGTTTCATTCGAACAATATATTTATGTACATGTATATGTATTATATATTTTACTTTTAGCTCTTAAGATATTATCTTATATTATTTCTTTAATAATGTCTATACATTCTCTTCTTTATTTATTCAGAATTTATTAGTGGATAGTGAGCATTCTAGATTTATCCTCTTTGTTTCATTATTCCATATATTTTGTTTCTTTGTCTCTACTGTTCTATGTCCTAAGAGAGTTGGTTTTATTTTCCAATACTTCTCTTGAATTATATTTTTTTATCTAAGAGCAATTTCTTATTCAGTTGTGTTTTTCTTTTTTATAGTATATTCTTCATGTTTACAGATTTAAGGTTTTCTGGAATCTCTGAGAATAATGTTTTGAGTTTTTTAAAAGTTCTCCAAATCCCCTGGATTATCACTATTTCTTATGGGATTATTTTTTCTGCTAGTTCATCTATATCTTCTTTAATATTTCAGTCTTTACTTAAATGTCTGGTGATTTTGGTGGGCTGTTCACATGGAAGAATGAAACTGACTGGGGGCCCTAGGTACACAAGATGATTTCCTGACTGGTATCCTCTGCTTCTCAGTTTGCACCTGGGGCGTTGGCCATTCATTTTAGGAATTTCTCATTATCAGGATGAGGAAGGCTTTAACTGGCACACTTGCACTTATATTTGCTTTCTTACGTTCCCCTAGTATGATTAGGGAGGATAGCTTAGATTTTTTTGTGCAGGCTTGCATGCCTGAATTTCAACAGTCTTACTTCCAGGGATGAGGGATGGGCTTATACATCTATTCACTGTTCTCTAAACCAGGGGTCAATAAAAGTTTCTGCAAAGGCTCCATAGTAATATTTAGGTTTTGTAGGCCACATACAGTGTCTGTCACATAGTCTTTTATTTTTTCTTTTTAAACACTGTTTTAAAAACATAAAAACCATTCTTAGTTCACTGGTTATACAAAAACAGGAGGTAGACTATAGTTTGTCAACCCTTGCAAAAACAGACCTGTAATTAATCCCTGTGTTTTCGGCCTTATGTATCACTCTCAATTTTTAAGTCTCAATCCTATCTGGGATTGGGATTCCATAATGTGGCTTGAACCAACCTGCATCAACCACTTGCCCCCTTTCCTGAACTTTAGCCTTTATTCCTGTGTATTCTGGACTGTGTTTCTTTCTTCTGATTTCTCAGTCACTAGCCTTCCATCTGCTTTCTGCCTTTTAAGAACATATTGAAAATTCATGTCCACTTATGGTTCCCTTCCTGTTCTTCTCGTTATTGTATGTAGAAGTTGCTGTTGGTACCTATATTCTCTCATCACTTCCAATTTCCCAGTATCCATCCCATCTTTCAGTTGCCACACCTGCCACTCTTAGCCTGAGGGTTCTGTCCATAGGAGCTTGCTGTGCTGGCCCATGGGGCAGAGTGGAGGAGCCAGAGAATATGCCCTTTCTCTAGCCCTCAACTGATGGCTAACAGGAATTGATGAATAAATGCCTCAGCTCTCTTACTTCTCTGTTGGGATAACTCTGAGGGGCATGATCTACATTGGCTCCAGAGTTGCCTGGCAGGGTTGAACCCCGTGTGCTAATAATATCTTGTTCAATAAGGAATCCTTTGTTGTCTCTCCTCTATCCTGTG
Source organism: Macroglossus sobrinus (assembly GCA_004027375.1). Lineage (NCBI taxonomy): Eukaryota > Metazoa > Chordata > Mammalia > Chiroptera > Pteropodidae > Macroglossus > Macroglossus sobrinus. The sequence continues at coordinate 23,756 of PVKZ01002192.1, forward strand.
ACTTACTTTTCCTCTCCCTTACTAAAGTTTCCTGGGATTATCTGTCACAGAAATTGCTCGCATTTGCTTCTGAGAAATCCAAATGGAGATATCATGAGTTATTTCTTTTTCTTTTATTATATTTTTAATGAAATCTCAGATGGAATAACAGATGGCTTATATATAAAAGAAGTATATATTAAATCTGAATCTAGTTAATCAGTATTATATTGACTATTTTGTATAGGCCAGGCATTATTCTTGGAGAATGGAATAATGAATTAGACATGAGTTCTACCTACAAGGAGCTTCTGTTCTATTAAGCAGATAATCTACACAGTAGAATATTTTAAATGTTATTAAGAAGTTAAGTTGTATGTGTCATGAGGCTTAGCAGGCATGAGAAATTATTTGCAGAGAGGTGATAAGGGATGACTTCTGGAGGAGTTGAGATTTGAGTTCAGTAAAATGGAAGTTGATTTGAAGATAATGATCGGGCTGCGCACTCCTAGGGGAGAAAACCCTCTTCAAGAGATATATGAAGAGGGATGGTTAACTCAAGAGAAGACTTGCATTCTGGAGAGAGAACGAAACTATGTAAAATAAGCATGCTTACATATAAAAACATTATGTAGATAGATAGGTAGATAGATAATAGAGGAATTAATTAAAATTGTTGAGAGGTGTTCATATGGATACTGGTGGAGACTGGTGATAAATGATTCATAAAATTAGGAGTTTGGGTGAGCTGTGGAAAACAAATGGGAGCCACCAAATGCTTCTGTGAAGGAGAGTCAAAAACATATTTAAGGGAGAATGTTGTCATTTAGGATGTTTTATTATTGTGATTAATAATTTGAGTGGAAGTGAGGAAGAGGAGGTTAGTGCAGGTGGATGATTACTTTTCAGTCTGCATCATTGTGGAGGACCATGGGATTAGGAATTTAAGGGTTAATTTGAAAACAGTGGTGGAAAAAGCTGAATTACCAAAGGGGGAAAAAGCAGATTGAAGTATGGAGACTAAGAAAGAAAGGAAAAATTCAAAGGAAGACATCAGTCTCTTAGGAATCTCTCAAAGTGGGAAAAATACTAGAGAAATTAAAAAAAGAGAAAGGCCTGTATCTGGACCAGTTAGAACTGAAAAGGCGAACTAGATAACTTATTGGCAAGAACTCTGCTTCATTTTTTATTCCAACCATTTGTGTCCTTCAGAAGAATTGGTGAGGAAATCTATAAATCTGTTGAAGGTTAAGTTTTAGGTTTATTTTGAAAACTTTTTTTCTTTTGGTATTAGTCCGCTAAAGGGGTTTCAATTGAACAATTTTCAAAAATAGAAATTAATACATTCTTAAAGTAATACATTCTTCATTGATAGTAAAGTCTTAGGATTAAGTGAAGGACTCCTAGAGCCTTCATATTGTACATTAGAATTTCTCCTTAAACTGATGTACTGCTATAGTCACAACAGTTATTTTGCTGATTTTCATGTGAACACTTCCTGTGTGGAGAAAAAGAACAAAACAATCTACTGCTTTCCCACAGTGTCAATTTCTTAGACACCATTCCATAAGTTAGCATTAATTAGTGTGGAAGGACATTGTGTCTAGGTACATGTATTTAACTATATACTGGGAAGATTGCTCATTAGTACTGCTTTAGGGTAGCTACACATCAATAAGTTATGACCTACTGTTTCAGAGAAATTACTCTACAATAATAAGTAGCCTATGTTCTATTTTTCTTCTCCCTTGAATATCTGTATGAAATAAAATTAATTCAGAAAACAACAATCTCGGAGAAGTGGGAAAGCTTAATCATCTCATAACTGGACTTTACCCCTTTCTGAACCTTATTAAACAGCATTTAGAATTGTTCTAGCATATTTAGTTGCTCTTTCAGGCCTTTAATCTTAAACATTTGTTTTATTTCGCACATCCCTTCAAGGTCACCTCTGACTGTCTTTCCTGTTAGCAATTGGTATACGTTATATCACACTTTTCTAGTTTTTTGCATTTTTACCTATTAGTAATTTACTCTGAAGTTTCTTTTGTCAGCCAATATCATGTAATCAGGCTACCCTAGAGGAATTCTGTTGTCTTAGGATTTTAGAATGAGCAATTCCTCAAAAGTCCCTGGATCCTCTAAGAACATCTTTCTTCTAATATCACCTATTTTTTTTTTTAACAAATATATCATTGCTCCTAATCTACAATGATATAATTAGCATATTTGCTGCTTGGTTACTTGTTAGATATTTCTGCTTAGCAAATTATGCAAAAGGTTCTAAAGCCATAACAGGAGGCACGTCTTCTTGAGAACTCCTGAGGTTGTCATATATGCAGTGCAGCTGAACTTAAGAAGGTAGCACCTTTTTTGTTCCACATTGAGCTTTGGAAAAAAGTGCAGAATACCTTCATACGTGCAGAATTTGTTTGACTCTGAACTCATCCTCTTCCAAGATCACTATAATCATTAGGCTAAGCAGCCTGAAGGAGACTATTTAGATTAAGTACCTATGTTTGCATTCACTCAACATTCCCACCAGATTTTACTTGACCAGTGAAAATCTGAGATAAATATGGAGCAACATAATGTAGCAGCTAAAAGTTTGGGCTCTGGAGTTAGGCATTGAAATCTAGATCTTCTATTTAGAATTATGTGATTGTGGACAGTTTAATTAACCTCTTTTTGCCTTCTCAGCACTAAACTAGGGATATTAATAAAACCTATATCATAGAATTGTTGACATTAAATGAGGAGCCTGGGATATCTTAAATATGAAAAAATATAAGCTGTTGTTATTTGTCACCTACAGAAAATGTAAGGACCATTTCTTAAGTTTGTGCTAAAATCTCTTATTGGCTCTAGTCTATGAAATGCATTGTCCATCCAGCTTTTTGAATGAAATGTTTCCTGCTATGTTCTGCAGTGTATCAAACTAAGTTAGTAAAATAATTTACACATTATTCCCATGTATATACATGTTTGAGATATTTTTTAAAAATCTTGCTATAGTGTCACAAAGGCATTACTAAAAAGGTTGTTAGAGATGATAAAAACATTTACCTTTAGCAGCATGATTTATTTTTATGCTGGTATTGGAACTTTGGGCCAGTGCTATTTTGCATTACTGCTTAAAATTACAATAAGAAAAACAACACATATTCTGCCTTTAACTGTGGCTGGAATTGACCTTTTTTCAGACTCAGTCTCAAACCTTTGAAAAATAAAGGTTTTTTTTGACACTTAGATTCTATCAAAATGATTTCTAAATCTCACAGAAGAACTATAGACTTGAGGTGACTATCACACATATTTTCATCATAACATAACCAGTACCAGGATAACTCCTGCCCCTTTAAATTTTGTATAAGCCGGTGTTCTTATCATCAGGCCCGAGTCTTAATAACTTCTGGTGCTATGGCATTCTGTTTTTCTCCCAGTTCTCACAGGCCACAAACACTGATTTCAGAAGTATCTCATTACCGCATAATGTTCGTGGTTCATTGTCATGAATAGAGAGCCTGAAGTGGAAGATATGCTATTTAAAGACTGATGTTTTCCCTTTTCCTTTTTTTTTTTACATTTGAATAATGCATCAGTGTAAAAAAATAGCACCTTCAGTATTAAGTTTGGAAGCCAAATTGAATTGCACAAAATTTCAAAAGTTTGTGTCTCAAATGCTCCTTTACTACTTTTAAAGCTCTATCCGTACCAGATAGGGAACACATCTGATATTTAATTGCTTTCCAGTGTGAGGCACTTTGGATAAATTGTTTTAATTCTCATAATAGTTTTGGAGGTAGGAATTACTACCATTGTTTTATAGAGGAGGAAACTGAGAGTCAAAGAGGTAAAATTATTTGAAAAACTATTAAATGCAAAGCTAGAACTTGACCTTTGATCTGATACCAAAGACTGTCTACCTTTCCACTTTACTGCTTGCAGTGAAGGAGAAAGAAATGTGCGTAGTGAAAATGAAAATGGCTATGACCATCTGGAAGGATAGTTCTGCCAAGTTCTAAAATTAAAAGTGCTGGACCTTGTGATGGCAATCATTAACATAAAGTTGAACCTCTTTATAGAATGATCCCACTCCTACAGAACACTCTGATATGGATAAATTTTAGTTCTGTGTTTTGTTCTCATGTATGAAGGTACAGCATTGACCATAATTACTGCTGTTGTAACTTTGTGCATTAATGGCAATTTTGTAAGGTTAGGTGAATTTTTCTATTTAGCAAGAGCTTGATTGTTCTCTCTAGACTTCCCTTAATCTCCTGCTGAGATCTTGTTAAACATTTTGAGGATGAACTAATCAGTGTTTTGCATTCTTTCAATAATGTGAATGCTTTTTTTCCCCAGCATTATTTAATGTGAGACTATTCAGATGGAAATAGATGGAAAGACTCTCTCACCAGTCATGGTCTGGGAAAATAGACTGGCTTAGTGATACTCATGGGTGGGCAACCTCATTAAGGTTTTTTAACCTGAGGTAGAGACTTCAGATAAACATTTGTTATGGGCAACAATTTATTAATAATCATTTATTCTCTCATTCTCAAGCTCAAAATTCCTTCTGGGAGTTATTATGAGAAGAAGGTGATCCATTCACAAAATCTTCATAGCCAGTTGATAAGCTTTTGATAGTGCCTACTGGTGCTTGAAAATCAAATTTGCTCTACCATCACCCCAGTGGATTACTTCAGCATAAAATTAGAATGCTTAATTTGAAACTAATTTTCCCAAAAGGAAAAAACAGCTCTAATTTTTCTGTAGAGGCCATCAGTACTGCTTCTTTGAGTTTAGTATTAGTAGATGATGGTACTTTTCATGTTGTTCCTGGGTCAAGATGGTCAATCAGCATATTACAACTTGTAATGAGGAGCCAGAATGTATTTGGATAACATTTTGATGAATGAGGTGAAAATATGATTTGATTTCTTTGATGGCAAGAATGTTTTAATATAATTTTACACCATTTAAAAATGTAGAGATATAAGTAGTAAACATCTTTTTTTTTCTATATGCTACAGGGTACAGATTTTAAATTCAGCAATATAATTTAGATTTTTACCTTATGTTCTCTATTACTAATCTAAATAGTTTTCAATCAAACTTTCAACAACAGTTCTTATGGTTTGGTTTGAAACACTTGGAAATCATAAGCTGTTTGCATGATTTTCAGACAAGTATATGAAAACTGAAATAAATGTTCCAATATATAATGTAATAGAACAATTATGTTATTTTCAGTTATTATATGGTTAAGATGATGAGTTCATATAAATAAAGCTATATTTTCTGTGTTTTATACCAAAACCATGATCCTGGCTTGTCTTACAGAGATATTAAATTTTCTTCAGACTCATATTTAAAACCATACTCTAAATTGTTTAAGCACTATTATGTGTGTATGTGTGTACATATTTGGTTTATCTTACAGTATTGGTTCAATTATTCTTAACTAATCCTTTGGCTATCATTTGAAATATTCTATCAAAATAATTTTTCTAACTAGTACTAAAGATAGTGTCTGAAGTGGGATGACACAAAGAATGTTTTATTCAAGACTTTGGAGTTCAGAATAGGTAGAACAGGTAAACTACTTCTTTTACAGAATGGTGTCTGAATAAGACTGCTTCTTGTTCAGGTGTGACATGTTTACTCATTTTAAAAATACTCATCTACACTTATCATTATCATCTTATACTTTTCTTCAGTGTTAATGAGTTGGTAAGGCAATCGATCCTAAATTGTTAACCTCAGCAACAGCTTAACTTAAATTTACATTTCCCACAAAAATTATCCCTGAGATTTTACTGTAAAACTCTATTTATATGAAAAATTATTTTCTTAACCAAAGCAAGGATTTTTTTATTTGCATACTTTCGTGAAATGTTCTTGTATAAAATTCTACTGTGCTAAACTGTACTATCTTAATGATATCAAGATATATGTAATCTATATTTTAAAAAAGAGAATCTAATTATTGTCTATCAAAGAAAAAAATGACAAAAAGAAGTTTCAGTAGTTGAAAGGAATTCAAACTATGTAGTCTTAAAACAGAAAAAAAAATTTGAAATATAATATACAAGTATATTTGGAAGACTTCACAATGTTATTTCGTCAACTGTTTCTTGAATTGTTTCATATATTTAGGATAAATATGATGTCACGATAACTAGGAAGAACAAAGTGTAGGAACAAGAAATCATAGACTAATGAGAAAAGTAGGTGGTGTCACTTATTTGATAGAGAAATAGACTGAGGGAGGATACAGAGCCTGATTTGGCAGAAATGAAACTTTGATAAGGGTTAAAAAGGCAAAAATTACAATATTATCTTAGCAGTTACTTTAAAATTCTTTCTTATAAAAATAAAGTAGCAAAAATGGTGATATAATTTTGGGATTTATTTTTAAAGAAATGAAAGATGTGTATGAATTTAAAATATTTTTCATAGAGCCATGATGAAGAGGGTCAAAGAAGATCGAAATATGGCTAATAAGAAAGGAAAATAGAGTCTCATGTGACTATTTACAAGGAAGGTATCTACAATGAAAATTTTATTGAAAGATTCTAAAGTTGCATTTGTTATAATTAAAAATGTTACATTAATTTGGCTCTTGATGAGAAGTAACCTTTATTTCCAAAAAAATCTTTTTATTTTCCTTATTCCAATGCAAATCAGATTATAGCCATCATTTCATGGTAAATTACAAAAATAATAAGCAATAAATTAAAAATAACCATAGTATGACAGTAAATGATAACCTCAAACATTTTTCTTCACTGTGTTTGCTGAAAATGCCAAATCTCATTCTGTGTACAGTAGAGATGGGGTCCTTGGAAAATTGAAGAAATTTCATGATACAAAATAGTTAAAATTTGAAAGCATTTGACTTTCTGCTTTTAATTTTATTGAGCCAATGGTAATAGGACTCTTCCATTATTTCCTAAATGATAAATGCATTAAATATTTATTGATCACCTACAGTATTGGAATAGTGAGCCCTACAGTGTTGGATGTTATAGATGATATAGATATAGTAGTGAAAAATACCAAAGTCACAGTTCTCATAGCATTTACATTTTTCTGGGAGAACAAAGACAAAAAAAGAGATAGATTTATATAAAATATACCAATTTGCATTAAATAATATTGAGAAAGAAGTAAAGCAGAGAAGAGTAATTTTTTGATGGTAAGAGTAATTTGAACAAATTATTCTAGCATCACTTCATTGTAATAAAATATTTTTATTCCTGCCTTTTGTATTGTCAAGAAATTTCCTATAATAAACTCTGGTAGTTTACTGTGACACTCTATGTCTAATTGCACATAATTCATTTCTCCACTTTTTCACATATTACAAAGAGCAGATTATGATTCTAGTAAATTTAGATCATGCAAAGAAAAGATTTCGGATAAAAATGATCTTGTAGGCAGCATATGTAGGAGTCTTATCCTTTTCTTATCCTTTTAGCTACTCTATCTTTTAGATGGAGCACTAATTCTTTTCCATTTGAAGTACTTATTGATAGAATAGTTGTTATCATTCTTTATTCCTATTTTTGATACATGTTTTTCTTCTTAAAGAAGTCCCTCCAACTTTTCCTGTAATACTGGCTCGGTGGTGATAAATTCCTTTAATTTTTTGTCTGGGAAGCTGTTTATCTGTCCTTCACCTCTAAATGATAGCTTTGCTGGATAAAGTATTCTTGATTGTAGATCCCAAGTCTTCATAACCTCGAATATTTGTTGCCAAGCCCTTCTGTCCTGAATAGTTTCTTTTGAGAAACTAGTTGCCGGTCTTATGGGTGTTCCCTTATAGGTAACTATCTGTTTTTCTCTTGCTGCTTTTCATATTCTTTCTTTGTATTTAACCTTTGGCATTTTAATTATGATGTGTCTTTTGTGGGCCTCTTTGGATCCCTGGTTTTTGGGATTCTCTGAGCTTCCTTGGGTTTTATGTCCATTTTTTTTTCATCAGGTTAGGGAAGTTTTTCGTCATTATTTCTTCAAACAGCGGTTCAACATCTTGATTTTCTTTAGGTACACTGATCAGTCTGATATTTGGACCTTGAATAGTGTCCCATAGACTCCTTAAATTATTTTTATAGTCTTGGCATCTTTTTTCTTGCCATTGTGATTGAGTATTCTTGGCTTGTATTTGTTAATGAATGGCTGACATACCATTAACTATTGGGCAATATATTCAGTACAAATGTAGTACATAGTCAATAATGTGATTCATTTGTCTTCCACCCATTGGTCCTCTAGGTATGACATTTGTTCCTTTTCTTTATTCACTTTGTTTATTCCTTCATTTATTCCACTAAATATACTTCTCATGTCAGAGAATGTGTTCTTCATTTTAGACTAGTTCCCTTTTATAATATCCATTTCCATTTTTATGTTTTCTATCTCTTTGGTGAAGTTCTCACTGAATTTATCTACACTTTCCAAAAGTTCACTGAACATCTTCATAACCAGTGTTTTGAACTCTGCATATCTTAGATTACTTGACTCTATTATATTTGAATCTCTGTTCTGTTCTCTCATATGGTTTCTGCTTTTTTTGTCTTCCCATTTTAGCTGCCTTTTCATGTCTGTTTCTATGTACTAAGCAAAGCTCCTAAGTCTCCCAGTTGTCTTAGTGTGGATTTGTGAAGGAAGTGTCCAGTGGTACAGTCCTGAGAGAGGGTCAGCTGCAGCTAAATTTAGCCCAAGCCGCTGCCCCTCCAGAGCCACCTGTTAAGATTCAGCAAGTGATCCACAGATGCTGTGCTTATAGTTGCCTTAAAAGGCCATGCAAGAAACCAAGGCCAGCTGCTGCTAGTGTGAATATAGGTGCTGCTCAGTAAGGAGCACCTGACTCACTGAGGATACACCTGGATGTGGCTTGGGTGGGGCCGCGAGTTGGGGGAGGTGGGGTTTCAGGGAATCCTCTGAGCAGAGTGACCTCTGTTATCCAGTTTGATGATATCTCAGCTATGGCAGCCGTGTGTCTGTGTACTGGTAGTGGGAGGGCTCAACAGGGAACAAAGGATACCTCCAGCACTTCAGTACAGAGCGAATCTCACCTAAGCCCTCACTTGGTCAATATCTCTCTGTAAGTTCTTGGGGCTCCTGCGTGCAGCCAAGTCGGCACTGGTGCTCAGAGCGAGCAGGTTTGTCATCGCAAAAATTTGCTGGCAGTTGCGGCCCCTTTAAGAGGCATCTGCAGCTGCTACTGCCGCAGCCTTGGTCTCATTTAGCCGCTCAAGACTGAGTAGCCCTGCATCTTTGCCTCATCCTACCTTATGCCGTTGCAGAGTGATTTCTTGATTTCTCCCTAGTTGTATGGCTTGTTCATCAAGAGATCCCAGGAGATTTTTTTCTTGCTATTTGCTCCTTGTTTCCATTACAACTGATTTGGTAGCCAGAGGGATGAACAGAGCCTCTATCATCTATGCCATATTTTTTCTTTCTCTCATTGTGGTTTTGATTTCCATTTCCCTAATGACTAAAGATGTTGAACATCTTTTCATGTACTTATTGGCCATACGAATGTCTTCTTTGAAGAAATTTTTCTTCATATTTTTGTCCATTTTATAATTGAGCTATTTGTCTTTTTATCAGAGAGTTGTAAATTTCTTTATATGCTCTGAATACAAGTCATTTATTAGATATGTGACTTATAAATATTTTCTCCCATTCTGTGGGTTTCTTGATTATATCATTTCTTTTCAAGTTCTTGATCATATCATTTGTACACAAAAATGTTTTAATATTGATGAAATTTAGTTTATCTAGTTTTTCTTTTTTCACTTATGCTTTTGATGCCATGTAATAAACATTTGAACATGTAGTCAATAAACACCTACTCTGTGCTAGGTAATATGCAAATGCTAAGGATGAGTAAGTCCAGGGACCCGCAATTTTTCTGAAGTTACATCATAAATCATCATGAATAACCTTATTGTATTTGAGAGGATGTTTAGTAATAAAGGGCTAAATGTTCATGAAATTACTGTGATTTCAAGTGGTCTGATCTGTCTACTCAGTAGATGTATGGATGGTAATGCAATGAGGTTTTTTTTTAATGAGAACTTCCCTGTAAGGGTGTGTCAGTGATTTTAACACTAACTCTAGATGTGCCATTTAATCACTTACATGTCGTCTACTTTATGTTAATTTAATTACTTCATTTAATTTTCCTAAAGTCCCACAACCAACACCTCCACCTCCTCATTCCATAAAATGTTTCCTCTACCTATTTTCCTGATGTTTTAGAAAACTAGTTCTTCCAAAAGGACACTTTCCCATGGAACTTCCTGGAGTGGGTGCTACTCATTCTGTCATGCTTTGTGTATCACAGATTCTCCAAATTTCAATTGAGTTGTATGCTTTCTGGAAATCACTCCCTATCTTTCCTGTTTGTTGTAATTTACTGACATTTTGGTTACTCTGTTATTCCCATCAAGGCTTTAGCATCTTGCTCTCTCACAGCTTTCCCCTCAAACTTGAGACCTGCTATTTTAGGTGTCTTTATCTGTATTGATTCTTTACTACTTTCAGTGGTTCACTATTGTCCACTAGATCAGATTCAGACTTCTCATTATAGTACTCACTGCTCAAAACTTAACTGTCCAATATTATTCTACCCAGTGCTTGGTGCTAAATGACGATGAAAGAAGGAACTGTCCTTTTTGTGATTCAGACAACTCCTACAACAGAGGAGTTGCATCATTCCCAGCTCTGTTCTTTTGCTTGTGTGTTTCCTGACATTTAGACTGTTCTGCCCTTATTCATATTCTGACATCATTTAACACCCTATTTCAGTTCTACTTCCTTTTTCTTGACTGCTCATCACAATTTTTTATTATACTTAGTTGATCCAGACAGCTAATACTTATTGGGAATGGTTTATTTGCTATAGTTTCTAATACTCTATACAGTTTAATTTGACATTCTTATTTTCTTTTGGTTTTGTGTTCATGAGACTTTTCTCAGTAGACAACAGGCTTCTTGTGAGTAAGTCAGTGTACACACATCAGTAAGTATTTGTACACTGACTTTTTCTGGGAATCTTGAGTATCAGTGAGATTATGAATTTTATTCAATTATCATCATCATCAATTTTATCTTTCATTGATATTGGGGGGATGTGTGAATGAAATCACTCTATACTTTTCTTCTCTTTGGATGAGTTTGATATTTCACATGAACATGTTCTTCTTGGATCAGACAGTGTAAATTTTATGAAAATGAGTCAATATTGAGGCCTCAAGCTCTACATCAAAATTTCACAAAATCGATGATAATAGAAAATTATATATAGTTTATGTCCTATAGTTTTGTATGAAAGTTTGGGGATTCATTGTATATGATCTTTTTTTTAAAAAAACAGCTAGCCAACCTACAGTATTAAGGCGGTGTTTATATATATTTTTTTCTTTTTAAAAACAGCTATGCAGCCAAGAGTATTAAGGCTGTGTTTATATGTGTTTCTTTTTCTCTGAGTGGAATGGCAAATAAACAGTGTGCAGCTGCTGTGCTCTTAGATGACAGAGGGCAATGAACTGTGCTTGTCTTGAATACCCACTTCTGTTGGTTTTAGTATAATGCAATATCTGTGCTAGTTTCCAGGCAGCAGTCTGAAATCTCCAGAAAATAAATGATGTCTCTGAAACCAACACACTTCATCTTTGGCAAAGAATTTGAAAATTTGTGTTACATTTTATCAAGTGACAAAAATTTTAGATAGTATGTTTCTAAAATCTCTGAGGTATAAACTCTATAATGCTCTTGTTATTCCTTGAGCATTTTACTCAACTATATTGCTGTTATTGCTTAAGAAATAATAAAAGTGAAAATGTGAAGAAAACAAACTAAAATTAGAAGGATTTTTGCTGTGCCAATTATGTACATCTACTATAGCACTTATCAAATTGTCATTATTAGATTGTGAAAAATTTTTTGAGGAACAGAGACTATGCTTTACTTCATTTTTGAACCTAGTACATTGCATGGATCATTTTAGTGCTCAGTAAATGGTTGATGAATTTATCGATATGTTTTTGGAGTGGGCTAATATATAACAAAATGTTAATAATTTAGACTGAAATGAATTCTTAATGTTTGAATCATTGACGAAAATTGTGTATTCATAGATTCATAAGTAACACTCATGTCATATTTTATACTTGAAAAATGTTTTCATGTTTTTCTCATTTACTGAATTCTTCAGCAAGTGAATGATATTCATCCTGATGGCCCAGAGTGCTGAACACACTCTGTGTACATAAAATGTGTGTGTGGGCTTGACCTCATAGCTGAAGATGAATACAGTATGGTTTTGATTTCATTCATTGTGGAAACATTTAAGCCTTCTAAATGTGAACCATGTTCTTTTTTCCCCCTCATTTAAAAATTTTATTTTCCTACAGTTGATATTCTACCTATCTTGCCTCATCTTCACAATCAGATAGCACTTGTAGAACATGAAAATTACCCTGACAGAACACTAGAGAACTTCTGAGTATGAGACATGCAGGAACTGGTATTAATTTATAGGGTAACATGATAGGTAAAGCTATTGGATAGAATATGTGTGAAATTTAGTTCTAGGTCATCATTTCTCACCCCTCCCTTCCTCATACTCATTACTTCTGCTCTAAGGAAAAGTAAAACTTCTTCCTAAATTATGCTTGCTCTCAAAAGATAAGAAACTAATGGGTCACTTAACAAATACCTACATGTTTCCTGTGACCGTCCATGTTTCTCTGGATGAAATTTCTTCCCCTTGCTTGGCACATTACGTTGCCTTTTGGAATACTTTATGGAAAACTTTATTCATCTAGCATCAAAGTTACCAGGCTTGGGAAATAAATTCTGACTCCACTTGTTAGTAGCTATGACAGAAATTCCTGGTTTGCTCTTCTGGCCTCCATCTACAATTCCTTTCTTCCTAGCATCTTCTAATTAGAGGAAGCCATGTGAGACAATCCTGGTCAATGATAAATAAGCAAAATCCTGTTGGGTAGGGCTCCTGGAGAAGCTAGGAGATTCAGCTAGTATGACTCTTTTCTCCTTCACTTTTTTCTCTAGTATTCTTGCCTTGAGTCCTGTGATACCTGAAGGTACAGCAGCTACCATGTAACTACAGAATAATAAGCATGCCATGCTTGGTGGAGCAGAAAGGAAAAGAGCTTCCTGTCTGTCCACATTGTTTAGCAGCTAAAAGATAGCTGAATTGCCTTTTTTGTTTGTTTTTAATAACAGCAATCATTTCTTGTTTAAGCCATTGAAGTTGATTATTATGTTACTTACAGTTGAACACTTTTCTAAATTTGTGTCCTCAGTTTCCTCACTTATAACTTGGAGGTATTAATACCACCTACATCATAGGGTTGATGTGAGGGCAAAATGAAATGATGTGAAGGCATAGGAAAGTACCTGGCTCAGAGTAAACACTTAATAAGGAATAGCCCATATGAACATTCCAACTTAAATATTTTCTTCATCATATTTAGTGTTAGAAATTTATGTTGAAATACAGATCATGCAGTTATAACATTATATCTGCCTCATCTCCTGATATTGTTTTTAGAACAATTTTGTTAAGATATAATTGACCACAGTAAACTGCACATATTTAAAGTTATCACTTTGTTAATTTTGATATATTTATTACCTGTGAAATCAGTATAAGGCACCAACATAGAACAGAATAGAGTATGATTTTTTCTGTCTGGAGGGAGAAAGGTCAGAAAAAGTTTCAGACCATCACAATTAAGATATATCCACTACTTCTAATGATTTCTAATAAAATGTTTGGAATTAAGTATGGCTATTTTTTATATTGTTTATTCTGTTCTTTATGTTTTTTTCCTTTGTTACTCTTTTCTTCTGACTTTTGGGTTGATTGAATATTTTTTATGTTCCATTTCATTTGCTCTATTGCTTTCTTAGCTATACTTATCACTTTTTTAGTGGTTGATCTAGGGCTTAGAATATATATCTTTAACATAGCATAATCTATCTAGAGGTAATAGTCTACCTTTTTGTATTTTCTATTTCCTTTTTGCACTTCCCACTTCTCACTTCACAAGTATAATAATGTTAATCGGTATTATTCCATATATACCTTCTTCTGAATTAACTTTTTTGTTTAAAAACATTCAAATGACTGTCTATTTTTTCTGGTACTAACATGGCTTATCAAATTCATTATGTTTGGGGCCTTGACACATCTCTTACCTCATCTACTGCCACTTCAACTCCAGGAATACTGATTTTCTTATAATTCTTCAAATACATCTTGGTATTTCAAATATACACATATATACACATATATACATAATATACACATTTCTCTCTGTCTGTAATACACATCCCCTTTAGCCATTTTAAGAATTTTTCTGTAGAATTTTATGTCTGTGAAACTTTTCTTGATTTCTCTCCTCCAGGCAGAATTAATCGTTCTCTACTCTGTTCTACTTAGGTGCCTTATATGTACTTGTATCAGACGCTCTTGTGCACCACTTCAAATATTCCTGGCCTTATCTCTTATTCCAAACACAACCACAATGACCATTTCCTTGAAGGTGATGTCCATCTTTATGCAGGCACAACCTGAAAGTGACCTGCCTCAGGCCTGTGCAGTGCACCTCTCCCCCTCTTACTTTACCCCCCAGGAATTCTTTACTTGATGGCGAAGTAGCATGGGACAACTCTGAATTTTTGCTCTAGCTCGTGAAACCCAGAAGTGATGGGTGTTTAATGCCCTGAGGGGATGCCCTTGACCAATGAAGGGCAGAGTAGTGGATATATACTTTTTGCTTTCCTTCTATTGGAGGTTATCAGGGTGGTCTTGAATATCCAGCCATTCAATGATGAATCTTTTTTTTTTTACTCCTCTCTCCCTGCTTTGCTCCCTCTTCTCTAACTCTTGTTCCATGAAATCACACTCCTTTGTCTAAGGCTCTGTATTCTGGGCTGAGACAATATATTTATTACCTCTATAATACTATATTGCAATTATTTAAATGTCTGTTGTTTCCTCCAGACCAGTGATTTTTCAAACATCTTATAGTGGTAATACTTTATATCAAACCCCAAAATATAAAAACTGTAAAAGTAGAGCAATTCTGATTGAAATGAGAATGAGGGCAGAGGTTTTGAAAGGCGAAAACAAAAACAAAAACAAAAACATAAAAGAACCAATGTACTAATGAAGCTATGAACTTCATGAGAGTTAGTTAGAAAATGTCTTATTAATCTTTGACTACTAAGAACCTGGTATTGTGTCTGGTTTCCAGCAGGTAGTCTATAATGTTTGTTAAACTGAATTAAATTGAATTGAGGGGAACTGAAGTCTAGAAATATAAATAATATCATTTAGGATACAGTGATTATGTATAAAGAAAGAAATGAAACAAAAATATAATTCTCTTTTTCTGGAAATGTGATGTTTAGTAGAAAAGACAACAAAACTTTTTCTGTAAGCTTAAGTTTTTCCATTCTTGACTTGGTATGTTAATTTTCAAAATGTCCTGATTTCTGCTATATGCCAGCAGTAATAGATTGAAATTGAATTTTAAAAAATTTCTCAATTTGTTAAATTATTTAACAAACAAGAAAGCTATGGGAAAATTATAATAATTATTTTATAGTCACAAATGTGGAATGGCTAAGTTAAAAAGCTAAAGATAATTTCTAAAAAGTAAATATGCTACTATTAAACCAAAGGGCCACAATAGAAGCTCCTCTTATGTATTGTGATTATAATCAATATTGAAAGGTATCATAATTTCTTAAAAGTGACAGAAACTTCAGAGGAATAGATGTGTCAAATTAGTTATTGTGAGCAAGGTTTTTTGAATAGTCAGAGGTAGGGAATAATGCCCAAATGGAAAAACCTGGCCAATAATTTATGCTTTAAAAATGTTAGCAAGTTATTTTTTGTTGTATTTATAAAGTATTTTATCAATTGATCCATTAGTCCACCCACTTACTCATCCATCATAATGGTTTTGAGGTTAGCATATAGAAAGCCTACATTAGCATCTGTTCTTTACCATCAGTGAATGAATTTTTCAACAGTCATGTTTCTTTAAACAAGAACTTTGAACTTTATGGATAGAAAGTTAGTGACTAATTTCCATTTTCTTTATTGTAAAAATTGAGCTTCTTTATGAGATTCATGAGCAAAATACAGTCTTAAAATACATCCATCCAATCATTCAACATAAATGTCTGTAACACTTACTTTATACTAAGTTCTGAGGATTCAGCAGTAAAATAGTTTATAGATACTAGAAATGGAAGGAACACCAAGAGACATTATAGAATAGGCTGGTGAAGCATAGTTATTGACTAATGACACAATCATGTAGAAAGGTTAAATGATTTGCTCAAGATCACAGAGCTCATAAATCACTTCTCAGAATATATAAAGTTATTTTTAGGTATTATTTTTATTTGCATGAATCCTAACTCTAAGCAATACTGAATGATAAACTGTGAAGATAGCCAATGGCAAAAGATAGTTGTGTAAATGAGAAAACACTGAAAAGGAAACTCATTGAAAGAGAGAGTGTTAGATTGGGATGGAGAGGAAAAGAAGATTTAGGGTCATTTCAGTTCATCTGGAAAGTTTTCAAACTTGGATTTTTTCCCCCTGTTGAGTTTACATATTGTTTAAAAAGTAAAAAAATAAATTAATGTTAATGAAGAGTCTAACATGTTTCAGGCACTTTAATATATATTAACTCATTTAATATTCACAATGACTCTGTGAAATATTGTAATGTTAAATCAAAATGGCTGTATCAGACTGGTGTCATAGTGTACGTGTCATTTCTTAGTCCAGAGTCTGACACATAGCTTTCAGGTTCAGAAACTGGGTTATTACATGGACACTTAGAGGTTAACAGGCCCAGAAAAATTGATTCCTCCTAACCAAATTTACAAGAGTCTGATTATAAACTGGACATCAATTTACAAGTCTCTATGAGGAAATTAACTGCCAAGTAGACTAGAATAGTCATGTCAGCTTGTCAGCACATTTTATTCCCTGTAGGAAAGGAAACTTGAGAAATGAAATTAAGGACAGGAAGATGCCAAAGAAGTATGAAATTAAAAGAAAGTGAGTTGGATGCTTTTAATAAGGAAATTGCCATGTACTTATTGGAACACAACGTGCTTTGTCTGCCAAGGACTATACCTATCTGCCTAAGGGAACTGAATATTATTTTCAGCCATTCAGGTCTCTCTCTGTTAATATGCCTCAGATCATAGCCAGTTGTGGTCTTAGCTGCAGCAAGATAGGATTGGGAGTGTAGTATTGGATTATAATTAAAAGTTTAAAATGACATGGAAGTCTCATACAGAGTTTTAGGAATTAGAAAAATGCTTATGTGGAGCAAAATGGAATGTCAGTTCTGGGCTTCTTAACATGTAATATTGGAAATGCAAAATTAAATAAAAGTGATAAAAATTTTAAAATAGATTTAAAAATAACTTTTGAAAGTCTTTAATTTAGACATCCTTATAAGGAATAAAAATAAAAATCTAAGAGAAAACTTTCAGAAAAAAGAAGGGTTACATCAACTAATAATTGTAGAAAGAATAGATGCTAGAAGTTTAAAGAGTAACAGAATATTTATATATTATCAAAACATCTCCTTAGAGACTACTTATTAATTATAAAGAGAGAAATGTCAACTTTACCCTGGAAAAACCTGACCAACACCACTTTATTGAGTTATCAAAATTAATGTCACCAATGATGGGGTAAACTGAGATTTAATTCCTGATATGATGTGCTCAGAAAGTCACAATACAGTGTTCCTGCCAAAAATGCATAACCTGAATCTAATCATGTGGAAACATCAGACAAATCCAAAGGTACTTTTGAAAACTTTCAATGTTAAGAAAAACAAATTGTGGACTGTCCTAGATGAAGAAGACCAACAAAACATGCCAGCTACCTGAAATGTCTGATTTTGTGTCTGAATAAGAAAAAATAACATGTAAAGGACATTGCTGAAACAACTGTAAAAAAATGAAATAGACTGTGTATTAGATAAAAGTGTTGTATAAATGTCATATTCATGGATTTGATAAATTCACTATGGCTACATGAGAGAATGTCCTTGTTCTTAGGAAATGAACACTGAATTATGTAGGAATAGAGGGCATAATTCTGTAAATAACTCTCAAATGGTTCAGGAAAAATATTTTGTGGTGTGTGTATGTAAAGAAAGAGAAATAAGATATGGCAAAATGATAACAAATGATGAATCTGATCGAAGGGTATACAACAGTCCCTCTAACTTTCCAGCTCTTCCTTAAGTTTAAAATAACTTCAACATTAAAAAGTTAAATAAAAATAAGAGTAATTACTAATCACCTGCCTGAGAAATATATTCTTCTCTGCCTGAGTCATTGTCACTGAATAGAAAGCATTTGATAGTAAAACTGTGGACTCTATGAGACAGAACTGATGGCAGAGTTGGTAGATAAACTTGCAGATTTATATATCAGTATAATTCAGAAAACAAGGTCAAGTTTCTTATAACGCTCCCCTTATATAGATAACTCAGTTTATTTTATAAACATAATGGGGCTCCTATTAGATTTCAGGAACTTTGCTAGGTAATGGAGCTACAGTGATGACTTGAGTCTCCTGTTCTCAGCTTACTGACAGTTGGGGATGGGGGACAGCTATAAAAACAAATTTACTATGCAACAGTAAAAGTAAACAGAAAAGTTAGGGGCAAACTCAATAATGAAGATGATATTGTGGAGGAAGGGGTGGCGTGATTCAGGGGAATGACAATGAAGCCCAGGAGTTTTCTATTTGGTGGGGATGGAGGGATGGAGCAAAACAGATTCCAGGCAAATGGAGCAGTAACAGCAGAGGCAGGAGCTATAAGAAAGCTTGGGCCGTTTGGGAACTCCAGTAATTTGGAATTGCTGAAGTGTAATATAGATTTCTGATTTTCAGTTTGTAATAATAAAAGAATTATTTTTTAGTTTAGTTATAGTTTAGTTATGAATACTTACAAGACATTAAAACAATATGAAATAACTAACACTAGAGAATATATAATACAAACTGATCCTCTGATAAACTTTATTTTGTATGATGTGGCATCTCATTATAACTCGGTTTTCCTCTTTTGACCTTTTTACCGATAGCAGTTTTTGTCGAATTTGAATAACATATGGACCATTTTTAAGGAAAAAAATTTCCTTAATTCTTAATAATCACATCTTCAGATGCTTAGAGGAGAGTGGATCTCAGTTTGAGAAAGGCTAAGCAAGTTAGTGGATGAAAGTCTTATTTTATGAAAATATCTTTCAATTACAAATTTCTATTACAAAAGAGATGTTTTCAATTGGCAATATTGTTTAGGATTATCAAAATGAAAATGAAGCAAATAATTAAAACAGAATCACCAAACAATGAAAAATATTTGCAACCTTTGAGTCCAAAGCTTAATATTTTTAATATGCAAGCTTTACAAAAATTTTTAAGTAATATATTTAGATTCCCATAAATACATGATCAAAGAGCCCCGGTAAATAATTTTCAAAAGATGAAATAAAAATGATTAATAAACACTTAAAGTGTTTACCTTCAGTAATAACTAAAAAACTATTTAAAATGAGAGAACATTTTTGACCTGTAATATTAATAGTTGTTTTAAAACATTATAACCTGTGTTGATGAGGATTTTTTTTTTAGGCGAGGTAACCCTTGGTTGACCTTACAGATTGCAAGGACCTTGTCAGCTTACAATCCCTTATTTTTTTTATTTTTTACACCTACAGCACCTGGTCTTCCTAGGAGGTCTCCTATCCAAGTACTAACTAGGCCCAACCCTACGCAGCTTCTGGGATCAAATGAGATCGGGCTTGTTCAGGGTAGCATGGCCATAGATGAGGATTTTTAATAGAAAAAAATTTCAAGCAATCTAAATATTTAACAGTGAGGAAATAGTTTTAAAAACATGCATTGATACAGCATGATATTACTTGGGCAATAAATTAGTGTTTGTGAAAGTTTCTAAATAATAGAAATGCTTGTGCTATCATATTAAATATAAGAGGCAGTAAACAAAAGGTATGACTTCAACCTTGTCAAAATATATGTAGAGGATTTCAATAATTATACCATGGTAATGGAATATGTTATCAGTAAGAGAAGCTGGATTAAAGGCATATAGGAACTCTCTGTACTATTTTTGCAATATTTCTGTAAGTCTAAAATTATTTCAAAATGAAAAATTGAAAAACATACATACATAGAAAAAGGACTAATAGGAAAAAAATAACAGAATTTAATGCTGATTTCTGTGTGGTAAAATTAAGTTGTTTTTTCCTTTCATTTTAGAGATGCTTTTCTGTAACAAATTTTTACGAGTTATGTATTATATAATTATTAAAAAAACTTCTTCCTATAAAGAGAAAAAAAGCTGAACTCAAAAGAAAAATGCTATCTACCACAATCAATTTGTTGATCAATATGTCAGCTAAATATAAAAACATAAATGTGAGTGCTGAAGAAAGGATGCATATGGGTGAGGAAAAGATAGACATGCCAACTGGTTAGGGATGCATTTCACATGTAGATGTGAAGTGTGAGAATAGATAATAAAAATAAGGACTGAGATAGATTAAACAGGCTGTGGCATTGGGAATTTTATTTCAGCAGTAAAGAAGAGAATGAAGTCTTCTCAAAAGAGGGTAGATACCTATAGTATTTTATGTTAGAAGAGAATTAGGCTAATCTTCTGAGTTTCTAGGAAGCTCAACCATAGTAGGTTATGGGAGTATTCCCAAAAAGTTTGTTTTTAATAAGTCAAAATCATTTGCTTTAGGTAACCATCTTCATAATTTTTTTTATCACAGACTGCTTTCTAAGCAACTCAACTTTGAGGTGATTCAGGCCTTCTTCTGAAGAGACAACCTCTAATCTTAATGAGTGACAAAGGTAAATCACCTACTTAAATTAAGTCCCTCTTGATCTGGACTTTTGTGTAAAATATTATTTGTTCAATATTAAATAAGTACAAATAGAAAAATGAATATACACTGTGGTGTCATTAGGAGCTGCACCCGAAAAACTGCAGCATGTTGGACATTGTGATTCTCAAATTTTTTCTGTCTCAAGACTGTTGAGATGCATGATGTCCTCCCTTCTATGCCTGGGGACTCACTATAGCAGTGATTCTGGAGAAAGTGTGGTGAGCAGGGGCTATGTGGTTTGCAAAAGCACATCCTCATGCATATTCAAGTCAATTCTGAAACTGCCCCTTTTCTCTTGCATTTCCTCCTCCACCTTAAGAGTTATTGTTAGAACCAGAATCTTTAACATTTATCTGAGAGGATCATGTTAGGAAGTTCTCTTATATTGGGAAGTCAGAACTTGCTCCTAGAGAAGCAACTTGGTGTCAGAAGTTGTTCCCTGGAGAGAAACAGTGAGAGGCTCCACTTTAAATTTTGACCCTGATTTCTAAATTTGTGTGTCCATAATTACATTTTAAGTCCCTGGCAGACATAGACCAGGTCTTAGCCATCTTTTTTATCCAACTCAGGCTTAGTCTTTAACTTTCAAAAAGGTAGTTACTTAGTAAATGATTATTGAAAATGAATACTGTTTTTCTTAAGAGCAAATTTTATTCTTTCATTAAGGAAAATAAGTTTCTTGCTATGAAAAAAATAAAAGGTTGCATAAGTACAAATTAAAATGGAAGATATAGAATGTGTAGCTTAAAGCTAAGCAGCAGCTTTGATCTTTGGCTGAGTATTTGAAAAAGATTAAAAGGGTTATTAAAAATAGAATCTAAAGATCTAACAAGACTCTCTAAAAAGGGCCTGAGAATGTGTCTAAATCTACATAAGCTCCCGAAGGCTGCCAAATACATTGTACTACGTGTGTGGTTCCTGACAAGACCCCAGGCTTTGAGAGTGTTACAGGAATTCTGAGTTCACAGCCTCTGCCTTCTGAGTGTGGGTTGCAATTGCTCTTTCCGTAGGAAAACTGGGGAATGACCAACATAGAGGACATTTTCTTTTATGCACATAAACAGTGTGATTAATGTACTCATGCCTGGGGCAGATTCGTTTTTTGGGCCTGTTTGCTTCCTGTAAAAGAGAAAAACAGCAATTACCTCATGGACCCGAGGTAAGGATTAAATTGACGTGGTACCTGAGAAGTAGTGCATATATGCTGACTAAACAGTGGTTTTTATTTTGTTCACAAATTGAAATTCAGAAGTATGTTAAAATTTGCTAAGTATATGAGAAATAGAGTTGGTAGGTCTGTGTTGTTACTTCAGCTACACTGTAGTTTAGATTGGCTTATGTGAGCAGGGCATTGCTGCCATGTCTACCAGTGCTTAAAGGGAAAATCATTTCTCAGAACTACACAACTGGCATGCTTCTGGAGTTTTGGAACCGTGATGCACTTGTAAGTTGGATATCACCTTGCTCTTTTCAATGTAGTTCATTTAATATTTATCTCTCTTTTCTGAACATCAGCTTTTAGATAATGTAAAAAAGACATCACATTCTTTCACTATCAAAAAAGAAATCATTCACAGTAATATCAACTTTTTTTTTTTACTTCCTGTAATTGATGCTTCTGTTGGCCTCCATTTAATGTTTAGTAACTTGCAGACCTTTGACCTTCAATTAATGAATGACTTTCTATATAGCACTTATAAGTCAGACTCTTTGGGCTTGAGTCATTACTCAGCTCACTCCGGAAGGACATTTACTTTTTATTTTTTTCATTTTTTGACAGATTTTTAATAAGTGTAATAAATGAAACACTATGATGATTAGAAATCTGTAACAAAAATCATAGAAAACAGTATAGATCTTGGCAAAAACTTACCATTCATAGGATGACAGTTGTATACTTGTTACAGTAGAACAGAGAAGCTGCAGCACTACCAGTGCCACCACTATCAACAGAAAATATTCAGTAAACTTAAAATTACCTATGAAGCTGTGTTGTGTCATAATATGAGAATCCCACTGAGAACAGTGACTAGGAGTTACTTACAGAGAACTAACTGATAGGTAGACAGCTTAAAACCATTAAGAGAATATCTGTATATGAACATTGTGTTTTTTAGAGATAAAGTTTAGGACTTTCATGTCTTGTCATAATTGATGCATACTACAGTGTGACTATGATCTCTTGAGTTAAAACATTTTAGTTTTGGTGGACATCAGGATAGGACATCAAAACAGAGGTAGGGAGAATGTAGGCTGTAATTATTTAGAGTGGGTTCTTCAAGTCTGACCCAGATTCTGGGTTAGCGTGGTACTGGTACTTCAGGCTAATGACTTGTGCTGTATTTCAGAATGTGCCATTGGCTCTTGTAACTGTGGAAGGAGTCATGGAGTGGAAAATTATTTTTATGAATGTAGCTGCAGGGCACTGTGTGGCTTCTGTAACAACAGAGAGGAACACCAACACCAGTGACAACCAAGATGAGACTTGGGCAAATGATTTAGTTCCAAAAATTGTCTCAGAGTGAAATAATAAATTCCATCTGAAGCTGTTGTGAATTTTATATTTCCAAGTGCACATTAGCTACAAAGCCAGTAGACATTTAAGTAGGATTTTCAAGCTGACCGTTTACCTAAACTTTATACCTAAACTTTAAACTTTTTAGCTTAAATGGGAGTGCCTCAATTCACTTTTTATTCATTTCTGCAATGGAAAAGAAGTTTTTATAGTATGTCTTAAAGCACACTGAGAATTTATTTGTATTAACATCTTAATTTTGCTAAGTGCCAATAAATGCTATGCCTTATATTAACTTTTCTGTTAGGAAATTGCCTAAAAGAAAATATTTCATTGTAAAATTTAAGAAATACGTCATAACTAGTATTTCCACAAGCCAAGAAGCTATTTTATATCTACAGCTATATTTATATCCACTTCTAATCTATGTCCATATCTATGTCTTCCTATATTGTCCAATGAGCACACACGCAAACATATTGATATTTTAGAAAAGAGAAATTTACATCTAGATGGAGTTAATAAGATTAAAAATTATATAAAAATTAAACACACACATACTTAGAAAAAGACTGCAATAAATAAAGGTAAAGGCAATAATACTTTTCTTACACCTTAAGACAAACATAGTTAATCAAAACCCATTTGTTCATTCTTGGATTTTCTATTCTTTTTCTGTGATTGGCCTCACTCTGGCAGCACATGTAACAACACTGGAATGTTACAGGGAAGATTAGCATAGCCCCTGTGCAAAGTTGTAATAAATTTGTAAAGTTGCCATATTTTTTTGCATAGTTAATTACTTCTTTCTTCGGGCTCCCATGGCACATTGTATGTACATCAGTTGTCATCTTGCTGTATTATAATTATTGATTTACTTTTCTGTCCCCCTCATAAAACAGACTTACTAAGAGAAAGAAATTATTCTTTGTATCCATAGTAGCTAGCACAGTGCCTGGCTTCTTAAAAGCACCCAGAAAATATTTAATGAATAAATAAAATAATGAATAAAAGTTTTATATTCCATAAGTAAGAAATATGCAGCAATTTTTTGTATACATCATCCAGATTAGTATACATCTATTCTAATCCAGAAAATGATGCTGAAACAGTTAATCCTTTTCTTCCCTCCTCACCTTGTCTTCCCGATGACAGAAATTCTATTTTAGTGTGATACTCACATGGCCACCTCCTGTTGATAACTAGTGGGCACAACTCAGTTTGGTGATGGACAGATGGACAAGCCTGCTGTTGTTCTTGGCTGTAAGAATATTCCTGCCTACCCTCTTATATTCATCGAATATGCGGTTCTCCCTCCCGCCCCCTGCGTTTTTAGTTTTTGTTTTTGGCAGGACTGGACATATTTGCTCCTAATGCAGTTTTGCTATATTTGCAATATTAGGAGCTATAAGCAGGCTTTGGAAGACAGAGAAGCAGGAATATTTTGAAAGATATATGGTATCTAACACAAAAAAAATGCTATGGAAAAAAGGCCATAAAATATTACTATTATGCAACTGAAAAGGTGTAGTTCTCCTTTTCTTTTTGACAATAGTAAGACTGTTTTTATGGGAAATTAGGTTGCAATATATTTCTGGAAAAGGAGATCGAGATTAAAATATCAGGCTGAATTGTTCAACTACATGACTGCACAGAGTTATAATTCATTCATATTTTATGTATAATTATAAACATAAATGGTAGTTGCTTCAAATTAGTGATATAAAATACAGTTACATAGATAAGACATTGCCATGCTACTTAATTTTTAAAACCATATAGAACATTCAAAAGCATTTTAACAGATATTTCCTTCAGTAGAAAAAAGAAAATGGAGGAAGGAAATTAATATTTATTTAGTTTCTATCATGGGTCAGGAATTTTTATGCCTTTTCTTATGTTTTTAATGTAATCCTCAGAACTATATTATGAAATAAATTTTATTGTGATTATTTTATAGAAGAGAAAACTTGGGCTCAAAGATCATAAGTAATTTACTTGTCACAGAGCTAGGAAGTAACAAAACTGATTTTCAAATCAAGTCTTTTCCAACTCTCAAATTTTTCCTCTGTTATGTAATCTAATTCCTCTGGATTAGCCAGCATATGGTCAGTTTTCAAGAAATTTGGGTCTTTGTTAAGTAAATAGCAGTGTTTTAAAGGATTTTCCATAATTATGAAGGGTATCTTGAATGCCAACTAAAAATATTTCTGCTAAGTGAGTTAGGTTGCTTGTCCCCTTTTTCAGATGAGTAAGTAGGTCGATTGAAACAAATGATTCAATAATGCAGGAGAAGCAATCTCTGAATTTTTGGAATGACTAAGCCAGAAAGCAGAGTGTTCCAATGCTTCACAAACATTCTTTAGGAACAGCAGGTCCTCTTTCTGGAAGTCAAGGTTTGTGTTGGCTATCCTGTTTCCCTAGAGGATCTGTGTCTAGGGTAGCATGATGAGGTCTCAATAGAGTTCTTAGTTGCATTCAATTCATGGAGTACCAGTGATCTCCACTGAATCACTCCAGCCTTTTGAGGCTGTCTTTGCAAACATCAATCTGTGGTGAGAGTTTTCTGAGACCCACTGGGATTGTTTCTATGTATATCTGGTCCCTAAGAGGACCATAGAACTGACTGCCCTTTTTTTTGTGTGTGTGGAGTAGGGACAATGCAGGCCCTGAACTTCCTTCGGCCAGTTCAGCACCCACACTTCCTCACCCCTGCCCCCCTCATACACCTTCCCGCACCCTGTGTGGTAACAGGGTACATACTGAAAAGATTCTATGTGTTTGCTGCTTTCCTAGTGCTACTCTTGAACGTGAGTTAGGATCACCTCGAGGTGAAAGGACAGCCTACTGGACCAACTGCTGCTACCTTGTAACTAAGTAACATAGTGGCTAAATTGGATTAACTCTGTGAAGTAGCAGACTGCCAGTTGTCATCCTAGTTTATGCAGACAGTGCCAGAGGCAGTTTCTAACTGTGGTAGATAATGGTTTCCCACCCCAAAGCAGCTTCAATTATATATAGAATGCCTGAAAATGAAAGTTAATCAAGACAGAATTATCTTGCTAAAATTTGACAAGCCAGTTTTATTCCAACTGAGTTACAAAGGTGATTGTAATATTTGGAAACTGTGCTTTGGAGAGAGGCTCCGGAGAATTATCATTCTAAAATGTGGTTCTTAATTTCTTTCACCTTTTTCATCCATCCACCTACCTCACCCCTACATCAGTAAACCATCAATTGTTTTTTTTGTATCTATGAGTTGGGTTCTGTTTTGTTTGTTTTGTTTTTTTAGATTCCAGTTATATAAATGAAATCATAGGATATTTCTCTTTGTCTGTCTTACTTATTTCACTTAGCATAATACAAACTGCCTGTATAAAAATAGTCATGGGAATATAAAGTACTGAATAGGAAATATAGTCATAAATATAGTCATATAACATTGTAGTAGCTATATATGGTATCACACGGGTACTAGACCTCTTGGGGAGTTCACTAATATAATATTGTACATAAACTGCAATTGGAAAATAAATTAATTTCAAAAAGTAAATAAATAAATAAAATGTGGGTATAATAAAATGTGGGTATAATAATGATGAAGAAATAGTCATTATTTATATTAAAATAGATGTTTATTTCTCTCTTATCTTTTTAAATATTGCTTCAATTGTATGTTTTTCTATAATTTAAATTTAGTGATTAAGCTATACTTAAAATGATGCTTCACCATTGATGAGAGAAAGATCACCTAAAAAGCTGACTCAATAGTATGTTATTTTGGGACTGGATTTGAGCCTAGTACCTATTAATTAAGACTATTTCCCTTTTCTTTTTCTAGGACAGTGGGATTGAAATAATCTGTTTTGTCTCTTTTCAGTCATGATATATTCTAAGCTTAGATAAATAAACAATTGAAAATAACAGACCAACTCTGTCTATCACTTGACTTGAAACTGTCATTTTTCATTTCATCATTATTTTCATAAGCAATATGAAAACTCTCTGTCAAAGGTTTGCTTCTTGGATTTTGATTACTTTGAATGGAAATTTAAATACTGAATTTCAGAAATGAATTAGGAGGAACAATGGAGAGAGTCTTGGACAAGGAATCAGGATGCTGGTTCTGGTCTTGGTCTGCTACCACATATGTGCCTGGACAAGTCACTTTAAATTTCTTAGCATTATTTTATTTTACTTTTAGAACCAAGACAGTTAGACAAGGTTACAATGGCAAATGGGTGTCCCCTTGTCTGCCCCCTCTGATCACTTGATAATGTCTACCTAGAGAGCTGCTCTGGGGATGGTGGTGAGCTTCTTCCCGACTCAGTTCACAGGAAGATTGGGGGAAAGAGAGCCACTTATTTGCCATCCCTGAACTTGACAACTTCTTGGATCGTTATCTGTTTCTGTTATGACCTTCATGATTTATTTTTAATTTTTAACCTCAAAAAATGTTCTCTCTATACTTTAATAGAACATATTTTGAAAACCTGAGAGCAAGGAGACTTAGTCTTTGAGATCATCTAGTCACAACTAGGCTGATGTATATAAAAGTACTTTGTAAAATGTAGAGCACTCTTTCTGTTATTTGAGGACAACATGGCTAATTAATAGTAAGTTTTCTGTTGATTCCTTAAGGTCCCCTTCCTGTCTAATTTTTCATGAAATTGTTGTTGCATGAATGATGCAGCTTTATCTAGTAAATTTTCTAAAAGTTAGTTATTCCACTGACATTAAGCTAATTAAGTGTTAAGTCGTGTAGTATAGACAGTAAACACTGTACACATTCAAAGAGCTAGAGAGCTGGAGTCACCAGGGAATATTAAATGGAAGAGGTAGAACTTGAGCATGTCCTAAAATGAGCTGAAATTAGATAGAAGTGCATTGTTAGGTATGGGACAGAATTTGACAAAAGCAAACAATAAGACAGAAGCACGGTTTGGGACAATAATCAGAAAGTATAAACTGTTAGATTTCATTAAGGAAAAATTTAGATTGCTAATAAAAATATTGACAATACTTAACAATTATTTTCTTATTTATCCTACCAACACTTTTTGAGTACTTCCAATGTATCAGAACTTGTACTAGACATTAAGGTATGACTCCCAAAAAAAATGGACAAAAATCTTTGGTTTTATAGTTTACATCCTAGTGGGAGAAGACAGATAATAAACAAAGCATTAAGTAAAATATATAGTATGTTAGAGAGTAATAACTGCAAAGGAGAAAAATAAACCGGGGGAGGAGACAATGGAATGGTCTGGATGAGCTGAAATTTTAGACAGTGTCCAGGGAAGCCTCACTAGAAGGGTAATAATGTATGAGTAATGAAATACCACATTTCAGGCACTCTGCTAAGTGAGCTACACATTGAAGAATGTGTACTATTATTATCCTCATTTTATAGATGGAGAACCAAAACACAGACAACTAAACTCATAGAAAGTACTAGCAATTAAGTGTAACAGCTACCATTTAAATCCGGGAAGTCTAATTCCAGAGTTTATAGCTTTAGTTTATAAGTCTTAACAAAAGTCCTTGAAAAGGCTGTGAGGGATCAAAGAATGGTAGCATTTTAGAACTGGAGGGAAATTTACTGATTGTTTAATCCATTGGTTTTTAAATTGGCCAGATTTCCAGATTTCCGGACTCTGCTCCTTATATTTTTAATTCAGTAGTTTGGGGTGAAGCCTGAGGATTCAAATTCTAATGAGTTTCTAGGTGATGCTAATGTGTAGGTAACACTTTGGGAATCATCGTAGTCCAGTGGTTCTCAAACCTGGATGCATGTTAGAATCACCTGGGAAACTATCCATGCCCTGCTACAGGAGGTGCTGAGAGCCTGCATGTCATTGGTCTGGGTTGAGATTCTGTATCAGTGACTATGACGCACCTAGAGGATTAAAATACCACTGGTCTAGTTTGATCATCATTTTACAGATGAGGAAACGGGCCTGAAGAAATATTCCCTGCTTGTTTTGGCTCTTAGCATTCTGCACATTGTTTCTTACCCACTTGGTTCTTAACAGTATAGGGTCAAGGGCTGTCTTAATCTATTTGCTACACAATAAATGTTTAGTAAACTTCTATTGTTAAGTTGCTAATGTTAAAGGGAATAGGGAACCACCGAAAGTTTTTGATCAGCAAAGTGACATACTGTATATAGAAAGTAATGTTAACTATTATATTTCATAGTTAAATATTAGTAGTATTTTTCTAATTTATTATTTTTTTATGGTGACATTGGTTAACAAAATCCAATGTTTCAGCTGTACACTTTAACAGTAAAGCATATATATATTTACACTGTGTGTTCACCTCCCATAGTTAGATTTCTTTCTGTCACCACATATTTGACCCCTTTTACCCCAGCTACCACCTCCCTTCCCTCTCCCCTACCCTCTGGTAACCACTAGTCTATTGTCCAGGTCCACGATTCTCTGTTTTTTTGTCCTGTTCATTGGTTGCTTTTAGGTTTATATCCCACATATAAGTGATATCAAGTGATTTTCAATTTTTTCTGTCTGGCTTATTTCACTTAGCATGATCATCACGAGCTCCATCTAAGTTGTTGCAAATGGCAGTATTTTATTTCTTCTATGGCTTAGTAATATTCCATTGTATATATGTACCACAGCTTCTTTAGCCAATCATCTATCATAGGACACTTCGGTTGCTTCCATGTCCTGGCCACAGTGAATAATGCTGCTATGAACATCGGTGCGCAAATATCTTTTTGGATATGGGTTTTCAAGTCTGGGGTAAATATGCAGTAGAGGGATTGCTAGATCATATGGTAGATCAATTGTTAGTTTTTTGAGGAACCTCCATGCTGTTTTCCATAGTGGCTGTACCAATTTGCAGTTCCACCAGCAGTGTATGAGGGTTCCTTTTTCTTCGCGTCCTCTCCAGCATTTGTTATTACTTATCGTGTTGATTTTAGCTATTCTAATAGGTGTGAGATGATATCTCATTATGGTTTTGATTTGCATTTCCCTAATAACTAGCAATGTTGAGCATCTTTTCATATATTTGTTGGCCTATTAGTAGTATTTTAATAAACATTAATAGTATTTTAATTAATTTAGTATTTTAATTTTAAGTATTTAAATAGTTAATTACTAGTAGTATTTTAGGAAGAGATGTGATGATCTTCCTACTGCAATGTTTCTGTAGAGAGCTCTGCTCAAAATGTGATAGAAAGACAAATATCACATGATTTCATGTACATCTGGAATCTAAAGGACAAAACAAATAACAACAAAAAATACTGGAAACAAACATAGATGCAGAAAATATTTTGAGGGCTATTAAGTGGGAGGAGGGGTGGGGGAACAGTGAAAAAGGGCAAAGGGATTAAGAAGAAACACAGAAGTTTGACTGACAATTGTGAAACACAACATCTGTCAGCAGATTTATAGCCAAAAAAAAAAAAAAAAAAAAAAAAGGAAAAGAAACGAATGAACAGATGGATTTAAGAAGTAGGTTGCTTTAGATTTAGAACATCCAAAATGGCTTTTCTACTGTTTATTTCCACTGATGAACTTTTTGAAAATCCATGGTTTATTGTAACAATGCTGGGTTGATTATCTCACATTCTATAACTCCGAAAGCATTTCATTTTAAATTACACTCACTGATAAACTGCCACCAATGTTTTGGATAGCAAGTTGTTTTATAGCCATCATACAGTTTTTCTCTTGTATCCTTGACATGAAATGTCACTTTTTTTTGTAGCAGAATATTTAACTATATTTACTAGTAAGAGAAATGAAAATACTTTTTCAACGATACCCTAACTTAAGCCAGATCACTTTTTAAAAATAAATTTATTTATTTAAATTAATTTTAAATATACAGTACATTGGTTAGACATCTATAATGTTCACAAAATGATCCCCCCAATTGCTCCCTCCTTCCCCTGGCCCTCCACTTTGCCATTATATTAATGCTAACTGCATTCCCTCTTCCATGCTCCCCGTACCCAACTATCGACTACTAATTTGTACTTCTTTAACCCTTCATCCCTCTCTCCCAGCCTCCTAATTCCCATCCCCTCTGTCCATCACCAAATTGTCCACTGTATTTGTGAGTCTGTTTTTAATTAGTTTGTTCTTTTTTTTTCTTAGATACCACTTTTAATTTTTTTTCTTTTCTGTTAATAAATCAGTGGAATGTATTTTTGATTTGGATCTGTTCTTTAAAATACTCAAAGGGTTCATTTTTTTATTCCCTTTTCTTAATATTTAAAAATGTCATTTCTTGCAAAATTAAGGAAGAACTGTTATTTCTACTTATGATATAAGTATATTTTTTCTTAGGAATTTTTCTCTTGAGATATTTGATATTACTTTAATAGGTAAACTTGGATAAGTAAACAGTTCAAATCTGATTCAGTTCTGTTTCTCTTCATTTACCCTTTCTTGACAGAATTTCTTGTATTTTCAGGAGAAATTTTGAAAAGAAGAGAACAAATTTTTTTTTTAGTCAAACAGAATATGTTGAATTAGGTAGTTTTCAATTTCAAAAACTTCTAGAGGAGATTAGTATAGTTTCAACCCACCTTTTTCCATCCCTAAAATTAATAATTTCCAGAACCCTATGAAGAAAACAATCCCTAGATTTTATAAACTGCTAAGTCATCTCAAAGAAATTAATTTTTTTTATTTTACTAGATTTACTAAGGTAGAAAAGTGGGTTGATTCATTATAGAATATATAGAGGTTAGCAGTCTTTAAAAAGAATGCCAAGATGCTTGATCTGTCCTATTGACAGGCTAACAATGGTGGGAGATTTAGCTTACTAGGCAACTCTGACTTCAGTGGAGTGGGATGTGGGTCATTGTGGTAGGTGAATGACTACCACTCAATAGACAAAGGGAATTAGTTGGGTGCTGTAGAAACATCAACTACTAAGTTTTGGACAGCATGGGTAACTTATACCAACTACAAGCCGTTATGCTTGTAAGGGAAGAAAATAGAGGCAGCAGTTGTCTCACTTGCCAAAACTAACTTGCTAATGAACTTTAACATACATGCTAAGGGTTGCCAATACTTATTCTAGAAATATTTTCAACAAGGATTTGATCTAGAAGTTCACATTAAGCCTCAGGTTAATAGATGATACTATCACCGAGACATTTGTATAACACCCATCCAATAAAGTGTTTGTCAAACATCATCAGGTGCTGGGTTCTGTACTGGGTGTTAGAATACCAGGTAAACATTGCCATTGCCATCATATTGCTTGCTGTCTAGAGTGGGATGCAGATATTTAAATAAGATAATATAACATAGTATATTATGTGCTATGATAGGAGAAATACAGTGAATCATGGGGTACTTAACTTTAGTTAATGAGTCAGGTAAAGAATAGCATCTACATGAAGGATGATTAGACAATGGATAGACCAAGAAGTGTTGGGGCAGGAAAGAGCATTCTGTTCAGGGGAAAAAGCATATGCAAAAGCCCAGAGAAAGATCATAAATAACATTTTGTTTGGAGCATACAAATCTTGGGAATAAGTGGCTAGAAATGTGGACAGAAAAGTAAACAGAGTCCCGACATGCAGAGTTTGGTAAACATTTGGGCTTTATTCTACATGGAATGGCGAGCCATTGGGTTTCCAGCAGAGAAATGACTAGAAATGACTTGATAATAACTCTAGCAGCATTCTGGAGAATCGGTTGGAGGGAGATAATATTAGAGAGAATGAGATTAATAACAAGACTATTGCAGAAGTTTACATAAGACAAGATGGTCACCTGTGTTTGACAAATAATGGCATTCTTAATAGCTGGTACTTTTATATCTGGCACATCAGGCATTAAAGTTATTTACTCTTTTTATAAGATTGAAGTTCTTATATGATTCTTTAACTCGATATTTAACATTTTATAATTCTTTAAGAAACCTTTACTTCTTTTTTCTCGTATCTTTGTAAATTATTATGTTTTTGTTTCTTCCTGAATATTTTTCTGGAAATTTATTTTTGGCTCTTGGCTCATATGTTTCTGGTTTTTTTTTTTTTTTGTCAAACTTAAGTACAGAGAGCTCATGTTGAGAGAGAAGTAATTATGATTCCAGTGACTAGATCTTGATTGCTAGAACTATGGATAGCCTGAGATTTCCTAGGAAAGACTGGTAGGAAAAATAATTTAGTAGTTCTCAGCATTGGCAAGAAATAAAATAAAGACAGTGTTCTTAGAGGGGAGGAGGCTTGCTGTACAGCAATCAATATGGTAAGATTAGAAAAGACCAACATGGATTAAACCCAAAGTGCAAAAAGTAATTAAGGGCACAAAAGGCACATAATACATGTCAAATTCAAAAGATAGGCTGAGAAATGACAGAATGAAGTTTGGAGTTTAAAAATGACAGAAAGAGGAAAGGTGGAAAATGACAGAAACATTTCATGTAAGACTGAAAGTGCTGCAATATTACATGGGACACAAAAGGTCAGCAAACAGACTAGAATGGCATCTAATAGATAGCAAGGGTGATTCATTGACTAAGAAGTTCTTATAGACATTGATTTAAAAGAGTAAAATTAAATCATTTGTTTGCCTTTATGCTCTCAAAAAGCACAGTCTTGCTAAAAATAAAAATCAGTTTAAAATGAAAGGAATAAAGTTGTTCCATCAATAGGAGGTAAAGCAATTGAGAAATTTGAATTCTCATGTAGGTCTAGATATTCTTTCTTCTAAGATTAGTAGTGTCCAAGAACAATAATTCAATCTTAGGTTTAGAAGTTCTTTTTGAAAAGTATTATGTTGCTTTTGTGCATTTTGTTCCCAAATCACCCAATGCAGGCCATTTTTAACGATTTCTTGGCTTTCTATTTATGTGTCAGAGTATGACACCTCTGGCCCTTACTAAGTAAAGCAAAGGAAACACCAAGAAGATGAGCAGAAGTCTTAGAGAAAGAACTTCCCAACCTAGTAAACTTTTTTTTTTTTTTTTTGAGGAAATATGTCTGTGTGAAGTAGAGCTTTGGAGGAATGGCTATTGCTTACTCTGGAAATCCTTTGTCTTAATCAATTTGAGTTTCTACAACAAAAATACCATGAATTGGGTGGGTTAAAGAACAACAAAAATACTATGAATTGGGTGGGTTAAAGAACACATTTCTGGAGACTGGGAAATTTGAGATTTGCCAGCAGCCTCCTTCCTGGCTTCTTGAAGACAGCTGCTTTCACATGATACAGACAGATAGACAGACTAATTTTATCATGAGGGCTCCACTCTCATGACCTAATTATCTCTCGGTCTCCATCTCCAAATACCATCACACTGAGGATTGGGGTTTCAGCATATGAATTTGGAGGGCACAAGAATACAGTCTATAGTATCCTTCGAGATACACATTTTCCAAAGAGACAGCATTGTTCTTTCTTAATTGCAGGATTGGAATAATAGGTATGTCTGATGCAAAAGCAGAGGGATTTTCTGTTACCCTTTCAGAAAAGATTCAGAAACAATTTCATATGAAAGGGTTTTTTTTGTAGGACAAAATTGAATGATGGCAATTTCATATAGTTTAACCTAATATACATGGATGAGGGGCTACTACATTAAGATTGGTTTTGCTACAGTTCTGTTCTTCTGTTTTCCCAGGTCTGTTTCTCCATTGTGATTAGAAATCAACCCATTAAAGCAAAACAAACAAACAAAAAAGATTTTACTTTTGCATATTTTCAAGGACAGAAATAAAAGGAAGAGCTTTGGGAATATAGAGTTCGTAATGGTAACTATCACTAGGAGAAGAAAGTTGGCCGTGGGTCTGGACACAGTTGCAAGGAAAATAGGGCAAGACAGGACCTGAGAAAAGGTACTCTGAGACTTAGCTTGAAGGGGATCAGCTGAGGCTTTCCAGTTCTCCGTAATTTCCTAGAGAATCAGTAACCCTGGGAGCTGACAATGGTTAGTTGTTAACAGTTTGAGCTCTAGGATTAGATAAGCACTAAGTTCAAGTTCTGCTACAGTAAGGAAGTTAGTTGCAGATTGATCTGTGTTCTATTCCCATCTTTCTTGGGGAGACAAGGACTATAAAAGATGGAGTAGGTAGAGAAGGTAGTAGCACCTGAGAGTCGACAGGAGGGTGATTGAAATATAGCACAGGAACTGAGGGAATTCATGGAAGTGGAACATGAAGAGCTGGTCCCAGGCAATATGGAAGAAGAGGAAGTCTGAACCCTTGGGAAGATTGTTGTGGGTTCTCCAGTTCCATCTAACTGTTATACATCTGGTCCTGGAAAGACAATGGTCAACTCTGAAATTACTAATTATATTACTTTAAATGTAATTATGTTACTTCAAATATAATTATATTACTTTAAATATAACTTTTTTGTTTTTTCTTTATATTTAAACATTTTTCAAACGTACAGAAAAGTTGAAAGAATAAAAGCATGGGAACACTTCTTGCCTCATTACCTTGATTCAACACTCATTCATATTTTGTCATATTTGCTTTGTATAACTATTTGTAAGTATGTATACTTTTTTCTTATTGCCTCGAAAATATTGCAGATATCACAATATTCGCTGTAAATGCTTTATATAACCACAATACCGTCATCACATCTAAGATAATTAAATATTATAATAACTTTTTCTGATCAATTGGGACTTAATTGTATTTCTTCCAAAAGAAGCAGGATGTATTCATAATTAAAAAAAATTATTATAGCTATTTTAACTATAGAGAAAAACATAAACATCAGCTGTGACCTTAACAACCAGGGAACCAATGTTAACAGTTTGATGTATTTCTTCCCATTCTTTTTTTAAAGCTTATAAGTATATATATATATTATATAATTTGATACATAAATTTTATATCTGGCCTTTTACAGTTAATATTCTGTCATTATTGCTTTATGTGTTGTTAAATATTCTTTAAAATATTTTAGTTGGTTGCATACCATTTCATAATAAATATGCAACATACTTTATTTCCCTATTCTCTTACAACTAGGGGATCATATATTCTGGTTTGTCCAGGGCAGTCCTTATTTATGACTATTATCCTGAAAATCTTAAAGCATCGTCCTTTACTTCTGTTTGGAAGACAAATTATAGAGTCATCTTTCCTATAACAACCCTACCTATAATTGACCCTTTGCTATTTTTAATTTTCTAATCTATTTACTCCTACATAAATCTTTGGGTGCATTTTTTATGATTTCATGAAGGTAAACTCCTAAAAGTGAAATAATTGGATCAAAACCTACCACCATTTTTAAGGTTCTATCTACATATTGCCCTGCTTGTATTTCTGTTAAATAAATAAAATACCATAATGTTAAATTTGACTCATCAAGTTTAGCTGCTTTCAGCTCTATTTTATTCCTTTTGAGAAGGGTTTCTTAACACACACTATTAGCATTTTGGCTCAGATAATCCTTTTTTGTATAGGGCTATCTGTGCCTTGTAGTATAATTTAGCAGTACCCCTGGCTTTCACCCCCTGGATGCCATAGCAACCCACCCCTGTCAAGACAATCAACAGTGTCACCAGATATTGCCAAATGTCCCCTGGGAGGGCAAAATAGCCCTCAGTTGAGAACCACTGGCTTAGAAAAATGTGTAGGGAATAATAACAACATCATCCTTCTTTTCTAGCTTATTTATCTCAATCTGTGGGTTTTTGATAAAGGAATTGCTTATTTAGCATACTGAAAATGGTGAAAGTTGCTTGTTCAATATTGCATGACCAAAACTGACTGAGTAGGAATTTGAACCTAAATCTGTCTGTCTTTAGAGTCTTATCCATGTGCCCTCTTATCTGAAGGACACATGTAAGTACTACTGTCATACACTCACCATTGCTAAACAGCGAACAATGGGAAATGAAGTATTTTCTCTTCCATGAGTTTTTAGCAATCATTTAGGATGTTTGATTGTTACCAGGATAATTCATAGGTATGTTTACCATCTGTAAATGGGATTGGCTGTGTAATGTCAATGCATAGAAACATGTAGTTTAGGTCTTGGCACATAGCAGGTGCTCAATATGTGCTAGTTTCCATGCATATTTGCAATGGATTATTATAACTATCTGCTAATGAGTCTGCAGATGATGAGCCAGACAAAGAGAGACTGATTACCTTTTTTTCTTTCTACTCTCAAAAGCTGCCCTCCTTGTTTTTCCTCAATGTTGATGACTTGCACTTGGAAGAACAGAATAGGAAGCAAGCAGGCTCCAGGGCATTGCAAGTGAAAGAAATACAATAAGTCACTGAAAGTAATGTTTATCTTTTATCTTCTGTTTGTTTAGAATGAGAAAGTCATTCATCTTTAACTCTGGAGGTAGAACACTACGTATGTAGTTCAGTTCCAGGTTGTTTAGGAACAGGTTCTAAGACATAAACATGTGACTAGTGAGTAGGAAGAGTACCAGACTATA
This sequence comes from Macroglossus sobrinus, assembly GCA_004027375.1. Classification (NCBI taxonomy): domain Eukaryota; kingdom Metazoa; phylum Chordata; class Mammalia; order Chiroptera; family Pteropodidae; genus Macroglossus; species Macroglossus sobrinus. The sequence goes on from PVKZ01002192.1 coordinate 61,692, forward strand.
GTGAGTATCTCCCACACATTCTTGTGCTAGAGTCAGTCCACTATTGCCAGTTAATGCCTGAGTGATGATGGGTGGGAGGAGGCATGTGATGGGCTATTCTAATACTGGAAGAGGGTGTTTGGCTCAAGTTTAGCAGCTAAGCTTAATTTGGAACCTCAAATATGGTAATCTCAAGAAGCATGGTTGGACTATAACTAGTTTTAGCTAGATTTTTTTTTTTTCATTCTAAATGGTGGACATTGCTGATTGTGGAGGATCTTAAAATAAAGAGTGAGAAGACACTATGACAAAATCACTTTTCCCCTAGAAGATATTAGACCAGGAAAAAAAAGAGAGAGAGAGAGAGATCTGGATCTAAAATATAGGAAATTCTCATCTGTTCTTGACCTATATTCTTAAGTTCAAAGTATGATATTTCATGTTTTGTAGTACTACATGGCTTTTCAAATATTTTCACAAATATTAACTCTTTGACTACCTGAAGAAACAAGTCCAACAGATATCCATGTTTCAGAAGAAGAAAAGGAATCAGCAGAAGTTGTGATGTTTTCTAGCTTTATAGAATTACGAATGACAGAAGATCCTTGACTCCTATGTTGGTGCTGTCTGCATGTCACCCCACTGTTTCTGTAGTTCCAGAAGTTATACCTTTTCTCTTCTCTTAGACTTTTTTTTTTTTGGTTTTGCCGGAATTTTAAACTAGACCATCTGTGAATGGTAGTTAAAGAAATGATTATGTGCTTGCTTTACCCCAAATTCAGTGCAACATTCCAGCATGCTCACCATGTTCTCTGAAATTTGGGTGCTACTCTTACTCTCTGTTGTTATGTTTTTCTCTTTTATGTCCTTGTATAAGGCTGAGCAGAGTTTATTGCTGTGCATATATCACACTTTGAGTTTATATTAGCTTTTCTGTTAATGGATTGTGTTTCAACCCCAGTGACCCTGTGTCAGAACTACTCAGCTTGAGGATATATTGCTGAGTTGTAATTTTAGAACCCTTGGCCCTGCTCCCTGTCAAGCAAACTTGAACATGTAACAGTGTTGTCTTCTTAGGGCAGAGTTAGGATATATTTTTCAGTATTCTTTAAATCTCTCTCTCTCTCTTTCTTTCTCTCTCTCTCCCTCCCTCCCTTTCCCCCTTCCTCTCTCCCTCTCTCCCTCTCCTTCTCTCTCCTAACACCCTGTTGTCTTTAGATTGTTCACAGTATATTACAGCTTAATATAAACTGGAGAAACAAGGTGCCCTACTTTATCATAGTGCTATTTTAACTTATACATTTTAACTATTTCATTTTATTAGTCTTTAAGACCCAAGTTATTTTCTGTCCTCAGCAGCTTTCTTGTATATAGCTTATCATTGCCAGTTGAAATGCTCAGTATTTTCTCTCTCCCTCCATGCCTCCTTTCTTTTTTTCACCTCTTCCTCTATGTTCCATTTGTCCATCCATTCATCTCAATCTCTTAATAGTAGGGAAGTTCATGTTTAGCATGTGTTTTAGCCAAAACAGCACAATTTCAAAATTTGAAGTTTAAAAGTATTCTTAAACTGAACAAGTTTAATTGAGTTTGAAATTTATCTGTATACTCCATTTTTGAATGTTTTGTCATAATATTATTATCTCTTAAGTATAATCACAAACCAAGTGCTCATAATTTATTGGATTTTATGTGGTTCAAAACTAAGAAATATTTGTTTAAGAGACTGAAATTTAAAGTCAGTTCCAGAATATAGATCAAAATGGTTTTCTGTGTCCATCTTGGTATTTTTTAGTAATTGATCTTTATGATTTCAGCGGCAGTGCCCTTTCAGTGTTTCCCCCCAAGATGGTGCCAGTCCTGTGAGCATAATGACCTTTAGTCTCTGGCCTGCTCCTCCAACGCGGGGTGTTCTCACACTATAGTCTCTGAAGGAGAGTGGCAGGTGGAGGTGGTGAGTGGCTGTGTGTGGGAGGGTTCTTTTGGCAATCCAAAGTGACATCTTGCTTTCTCAGAGGAGGCTCTCCCTAGCCATTCTATTTTATGGGAGACATTGTGAGAAATTTATATCACTTAGAGCTAATGTGGACAATCGTTACATGATAAAAATATATTATTTAAGAGAATGAGGTGAAGGATTAAAGAAGTACAAATTAGTAGCTGATGAATGGTCACAGGGATGGGGAGCATGACATAGGGAAGGCAGTTAGCATTAATATGTTGGCTAGATGGAGAGCCAGAGGAGGGAGGGAGCAATCATTTTATGAACTATATAGATGTCTAACCAATGTACTGTATACTTGAAACTAATTAAAATAAAGAAATAAATTTTAATATATATATATAATTTAGGATATGATGGTCAGAGACATGTGAACTAAAGGAAGAAAGAATAAATAGCTTCAGTTCCACAAGTTTGTTGTTTGTGGAATACAACATATTTTCTAATATATAATAGATTTTCCTATGATTTATTATTGAGAATTTTGTGTGTGTGTTGACAGAAAGGTACAAATAATAATGTAGTATATTTAGAAAGATTTCTACTTAAGGTAACCTAGCTTATGATCCAAGAAATATATCTTATGTGGTTTGTTTCACACTTGGAGCTAAATTTGTCTATGTTACCTTTTGTTGAAATATTATGTTAAAAGAAAAAAAAACAGTTGTGGATATATATAGCTACAACCCTAAAGGCTGTCTGTGTGTCCAAATTTTTTTAAAAGCTTGCAGTAAAATAATTTTTACTGATATTTAAAGCACCTAAAATATCTAACACAGTTTTATTGAGATATACTTTGCTTTTAATATAAATGTTTTAAATGTACAGTGCAGTGGTTTTTAGCATATTACAATGTTGTGTAATCATCACTACATTCTAATTTTAGAACATTTTTCTTGTCAACAAGAAACCTCTTTAGCATTTACTCACCCATCTCTCCACCCTAGGTAATCACTAATCTATCTTTTCTATTAATTTGCATATTCTAGACATCTCATAAATGGAATCATACAATATGTGCTTTGTGGAGATTGACTTCTTTTGGTAATATTTTATAATTTTATAAGGTAATGGCTTCAGAATTTTTTCACAGAATTTTTTAAAGAAAATTAAAATGACTTCTATTAACTTTAAATTATTTTTTGTCTGTTTCTTTACAGTCTTTTTCTATTTATTTATTTGTTATTTCATTCATTAATTGGTTTAGTAAACATTTATTGAGTATGTAGTATGGATCAATTACAGTGCTGGGCACTGGGTGTACCGAGGTACACAAGACAAGCAACTTAGTGTTGTTGTGGAATAAATATAACCATTGCAGTCAGTGCTACTATGCAGACTGCTTGTACTATGCAATATGGACCTAATTTATTTAATATATACCTATGTATATGTAATATATGCCTATATATGTATATATTTTTTAAATAATTGAGATAATACATACAAAGTTTAGTAGTTAAAAAAAGTCACGAGTATTTTTCAATTTCTCTAAATGTTCATTGAGAATACAGTTTTTAATGACTCCATAATTTTCTACTGGATGGATACATTTCCTGGAATTTAAGTTGCTAATAAGTGGCATTCATCCTGAGGTTTAAAGTGACAAAAGGCTTAATTGTGAAAGCGTATGAATTTATAACCAATACCTTCCAATTAATTCCTTTTAATACATGTTTGACTTATAACTTTTGCTTCCAGATCCTCTAGGATCAGGACTTAGGATATATGGTTCCCAGAGATAAAAAGGTGGTTGCAATACTTCTTGCTTTAATCACCACTTTCACTGTCAATGCTTTAAGATATTTGGGAAATATCAGAGGAATCCAATAGAAGGGATAGCGAAAATCATCACTTAGCTTTCACGGACCCCTCTGATCCAAATTGAGAGCTCTTTCTGGACTTGGTATAGGTACTGGATGATTGTGGGGACAGGAAAATATATCGTCAAAAATCAACTTTTTGAAGAGATCATGACTCTGTCATCAATGTTTGTGAAATGTTCTCTTTGATTTTTATTTATGAGTTTATTTACTTTTTATTTTTTTCTTTTCTACTCTTTTTGTTTCTCTTTGTTTTATTCCATTTCTGTATGTTTCCACCTTGTTTTGTATGACATTCTCTCTATTTATCTGAGATCACTTCTTTCATGTGCGGGTCAAACCTATTGTCAGCTATCTCACTGAGGTCAAAGTCATCCAAACATAAATACTCTTGATCTCTTGCTTTTCACCTGCCCTTTGTGCGTTGCCATTTCTTCTCCACTTTTGCATTCTCTCTTTTGTTTTCTTGGGCTATTTGCTCCATCTTCACTCTTTTTTGACTTTCTTAGGTTGTAAAGTCTCTTTTTTATTCAGTGGTATAGCTGGTCCTTTTCAAATTCTGTTGCGCTTTGGGATTCTGTATCTCTCTCCATCTCTCTCTCTCTCTCTCTCTCTCTCTCTCTCGCTCGCTCGCTCTGTCTTTCTCTCTCTATTTAATATGTGTTTCATCTTGGCTCTGCTCATTTATGTTCCTGAATTTCCACAGTAGCTTCTCACACATCCTATGTAGACTTCACAGAGAGTAAAATGGAAAGGACAAGGGAAGGACAGCTTTTATAGTCACTGATGGAACAGCAGCTTCAAATGTAGGTTCACTTAGAAACAGGACTAACTGAAGAAGGAAATTTCCCTAACATTTTGCTCCTATTAAGACGTTCCCTGGCTTACATTCAGAGATTCATCAGTGTTTTCAAAGAAGACCTGCAAAAACAGTCTGGTCCTCTAAGTGTGATTATTTATAGAGCCACACCTAGTTTTTTCCATGGACAGTGGACAGAACTGACTATTTTAGAGAATTGCAATGGGTGAGATATTTAGGAGGCAGCTGCTTAGAGCCACTTTGGAATTTAAAAATTTCACACACATGATATGCTTCAGTACTCCATGTGATAAAAATGGTTATTCAAGAACTCTTACCCCAGTTTGCAAGGCAAAGACTCGATTTGACAAAACTTATTGTGGGGCTACTCCATGCCATGTACTGTGCCGAATGCTGGCAGCTTGTAGGTGAGTGAGCATGTATAGTAACTGCTCTGATCATAGTCCAACACAGAACTTGCATTCTTCCATCAGTTTATTTATTTATTTATGCAACATGGATAAACAGTCTTAAACCTTGATCTCAAGTAGTTCACTGCCCAGATGTTGTTTACCATCTATGGGAATTCATGCTTTAGATAAAGAGTTTTGGGAACTCATGTTTTACATATAGAAAGAATGGTATGTAAAACCATAGTATATAAAATTTAAGACTGATACCAAATTTCAGATTTCAGATTGATACAAAATTTTAGAAATAGCCAAGGGCTTTTCACAGTGGCCCCAATTACTAATTGGAAAATTGGACTGGAGTATTTCTAAAGCCCCTTTCAGTTATTAAAAACATTGTTTTCTGACATTATCCGTGTCTATTTTATCAATTGCTCTCCATCTATAAGAGTAAAATACCTGAAAGACATTTACATGACTCAAACAAAATAAAAGTATGGCTTCTGTACCCAAACACCATACTTTCTTTTCAGTTATAATAGGTGCCCCGAAATGGTACTGGACATATGGTCTCAGTTTGTCCTTATAGATAGATCAGTGTAGCTTTTTGGCCTTGAGTAAGTATATCAAAAGAATTCACCTTTATTAATAATTGGACATTTAAATAAAAAATCTGTCATTACCTTTGTATAGTCCGAAATAAAAGGCTTAGTTGATGCAATCAGTATGCTTTCTGATAATGTGTGCTTAAAAATACTAATTACTTAATTTAATACCACAAAATAATTCTGTTTCAAATCAAATTTATGTTGGTAAAGGAGAGATTAAACTGATTATATCTAATTGGAAGGGAAGGAGTCTGAAAAGAAAAGAAGCTCATCCACTCTGTCTCGTCTTCCACTTGGAACAACATCATCATTTCCTGTAGCACACAGAGAGTGAGCATCCGTGTACTTCACATAATAGCTACACTGAATCACTGGAAATGCAAGACATTTTTACAATTGTTGTCACCATCAGAATGAAGTGATAAACAAATGTTGGCTGAAAGGCAAGTGTAGAAGAAGGTGGACCAGCTTTGAAGGCCTCAGAGGTTAGACTTGAAGGACAAGCTATTAAGTCTTAGCTAATGATTATTGGTTCTAGTAAATATAACAGAAGAGACAGTAAACAAGAGCCAACCAGGATAAACAGATTTTTTTTCATATTAATAATGAAAATATATAATTTGAGTAGAAAATGATAGTTTAGTGATCCTTTTAGTATTATTTAAAAATTAGAGTAAGACTCAATATACTTATCATTCAATCAAAAGAAGAGGCAATAGGAAAGTATAGTTTTCCCTTCAAAGGCTCCTTTTTGTATGCTGAATTGGGACAGCTCCTATACCTCTAGTTTGTACTGATCAACATTATTGAATAGTGTTCATTTTCAAGGGGTTGGTGAGTGATCCAACTTAACTAGGAATTTAAATTAACTAGAATTGTTTTAGTATATAAGAAGACATATATATTTTAGCTTATTTATGCCATTTAAGATAAGCTCTCAATTTACTATTAGTACTTTGTTATATTTCTTCCATAAATTCTGCATATTTTCTTGTAAGCTTTTATGTTATCGTTAAATCATTCATTATCTAGAAAAATGCATAAAGTTATGGACAAAGATTCACGTTACAACATTCTTAGACTATGAGCTATATGAACAAAATGTCTAACAATCTGAATTTGAGAAACCAAGTCATTGGATTCAGAGAAACATGATTCCTTCATTAAAATACTATACATTGACAAATGCATTGGGAAATGTGTTATGCCAGTTATTTAATTCAGTCTCCAAGATGAGTTTTGTATCAAAATTGTAAATGTTGGCCACCTACTCTATAGTTCACCTTTCTGTTTAATATTATCTGTGTAGTTCAAATCTGAGTCTCTCTCTAATTATACGGAACTTGGGAGTCAGAAGCCCTAGGTGTCAGTTCTGGCTTCACTGTTTACTAACCAGGTGACATTGAGCAAGCCCTTTTATCTTAGGCTCAAGATTCTCATATGTGAAATGAGCCTTACAGTATCGTACTTTCTAATTGATAGAATTCTTGTGAGGATCGCATAGAATTAAGTGAGATAATGGATAAAAGAGCTCCGAATACTGTAATCAACCCAATTAAGTTAATAATAAAAATAAGGTAGGAGAAGGAGGTAATGAAAATCTTTTAATAGAAAATTTTCTTATTTTTCTAATAATGCAAAGTGAAATTACTGGCCTAAGATAAATGTGGGAAACATAAATATGGAATATGATTCTACAGATATCCATAACAATTCTCACCTCTCTTTGCCAAATTAACTCTACCTCAGTCTTTCTCAGGAGAATCTTATCTTCTTTCTCCTCCACTTGTACCCTATTACAATGAGTAATTATGCTCTACCACCATTATACAATCTTAATGCTCACTAGAATTCTTCTACATGACATATATTGCCTTTTGTAATGTATACTTGTGTGTATATTTGATTGTCTCTCCTGGTAAGTCATAAACTTCATGACAGTAGGAACTTGTTGGTTTTGTTCACATACTTGAAACACCAACACAGTGTGTGTCACCAAATCGTTGTCGAATGATTGTTGGATAAAAGTTTTCACTGTTAATATGTTTGTATAAATCAACTTGAGTCATTAACCAGAAATTGGGTTCAAGACTACTCAAAAACTCAGCATGGTAATTTGCAGAGATGAAGGAATAGTCAGTCATTCTACTTGAACTTGGATTAATTATGTTTGCTCTAAACCTAGATGCAGATTGCCATCTTTGGAGCTCTAGGTTCAAAGCAAATTTGATTCTCTTAATATTACATGAAAATGATTTCTGGTTTTAGTACTATTTATTGAACTTCACTCAATTATCTTAGATGTTGAAAATCTTCTGGTTGTAAATAAATTTTGAGTCAATTGTTCATTATTTATTTATAAAATAATTCCTTGAAGTAGAATTACATTTTCAGAGAGAAGTCTGTATCTTAAAGCTTTTATTTTTCACACAGGCTGTACTTATTTACAGGAGCACATTTTTCAGATTTATTGAGACCAAGCCATAGCACATCAACAAGATTGCTAGGTAGACTTAGCATAGGACCAAGAGGCTTATGGGTTCCTGACACAGCTCTGCACATAACTTCTCTGTGGCCTTGTGCCAGTCAGTAAGTACTTCTGGACTTTAATGTCGCAGTCATGTAATTGGGATTATAATATGTGTCTCTTCCCTGCCTCACTTGAATGGTGAGAGGATTAATGAATAGACTGGCTTGACCTTACTGCTGAGAAAGGAGTAAATCACTTGCTTTTTAAGGGGTTCATTAACTCTTTGAAGCTAGTTGCTATTTAGTGCTTGGAAAAGATAATTTACTAAATGATCCCAGGTTAGCCTCAAAGATGTAATGTACTTTCTAAAAGTGAAAAATTGTTCACTTCTTGCTGGCAAGAGCAGGCATTCAACCTTATATATATCACTATATGGAGTAGGTTTCAGAAATGTGCACATTAGTAACATCACTTGGTTAACACCTCATAAAAATAATGCTGATGAGACTGTTCTGAGAATATATTAAAATGGATTTTACAAATAATATTTGTTCAATTGAGGAAATTGCTGTGATTGATATTTATGTTATTTTGCATCCTTAATTACTTTTTTGGAAGGGGAAATGTTCAAGCAAGTTCTAAAAATCACAGTTGCTTTTATCATAACAATGTTTGTTCAATTCCCCCCACACGCATACATATAGTCTTTATATTTTTTTTAAGTAACTGATATAATTACCATGTAAAGGTCTGTAAATCATGTTTTATGTTTTAAAAAAAGTCCTCATTCTTAAAAAGTTTAGAAAGTACTCTCTAATTACAAGTTTGACTACATTTAGAGTGCAAGTCTGGCTACATTTAACATTCCTCTCCCTTACTAAAATAGATCTGCGATAACATTTTGTATTTTTCCCCCATGTTTCTACCACTCTTATTTTGTTAACTAATTTACTCATCTTTGCTGATCAGCATTGGGTATAGAGAGCAGGCATCATTATTCTTTCTTCTGACTCCTCAAACAGAGACTCTATCAAGACACACAAAGAATTTATCAGATGCACTGATTTTAGCAAACGAACAACTTTGAAATGCCTAGATATTTGAAGTGCCCCATAAGTACCATATTTTGAGACACTATATGCAAATGTACTTAGCACAGTGTGTAGTAGCTACATGGTAGATGTTCAGTAAATCTAAATTTTTGTTCCCTTTTTGCTTTAAAATGTATCAGGAGTGTGACATTCACATTCTCCAAATGGCCAAATGGCACATGTCTTGAATAGTCTCAGTAATATGTCCTGAATAGTCTCAGTCTCTTCCTTTTTCCTTTTATGCTCTTTCAAGTTTTTTACCCATAGTACTGCTATTTTTCCAATCCACATATCTTTTCACTAAGATATACGGTTTCATCTCTGAAATGTAGTTGCAAATGTATCCTATCATTTTGGGAAATACATTATTTCATTTGCTTAAAACACTCTTGCTCTTTCTGACTCTATTCAAGGACCTCCTACTCTAGTAAGCTTTCTCTAACCCCATGTTTCCTTATTTTGTAGAAATTCATATGAATTTCTAACAGTATTTAAAATTATAATAATGGTTAGTTCCCCAACCTACCTCAACCAGTAGACTGTAGGTCTCAGTCACCAGAGTTCTCAGGCACTGTATTTTCTCTCTGGAATCCAGGGCTTAGTACATAATCAGCATTTAATAAATAATTACTGATTCAATAAATAAAATTGTATTTATTTTCTTGTGTTAGTATCTTGAATTTATTACCCATTATGCTTTGGAGTACAGACAACTCAGATCATAACTCTTATTTCTGCCTCTTCCTTTACAAATGGGTTTCTCATGTAAATTATTAAGCATCTCCTCCATTGCAAATCTTCCAATATCATTCATGTCTTCCAAAGTAACCATTCTATTTATATAGTTTTAACTGAGCATTTTTACCTCACCACTTTGATTTCACATTTAAAACCTTCCTGATCAAAGCTATAAATTTCTGGGCAAACATGTTGATTCTTCTCATTTTTGTGAGATGAGTATTTTGTTCCCACTAAAGATTTTATTATTTTGATATCTTAAACAATCTCAGAAATTCTGATCACATTCTGTAATGTCATAATCATTCATTTCTCTTTTCTCTTCCCAAACTCAAATTTGAATTTCAGTTAAAAGTATAAGCCGGGTTCCCAAAGTCTTGAACTTTATGCCAGCATAGATAGTTTCTAGATCACCCTTGATAGTGTGATAGTGTTTTTTCATCTCTCTGTTAAACACCAAGAGTGAAGCATGGTTTGTTGGCGTGTCCCAGAAAGGCCAATAGCTTCTGAAAGTCTGTGTCAGTCTATCCAAGCTACTTCCATGCCGCCCAGCAAATAGTATCCCACCAGTCCCTCCTGCCCCTAGCTTTGACATTATGGAGTATGTTTTGTACTAATTCTGCAAGAATGAGTTAGTTAGGCTTCTTCAGAGGGTTCATATAACTCCCACAATGGGTCAGATATGTGGCATAGGTCAAATATGTACTTCAGCATTTTTTACTCTCTTTTTAATTCTTTTTATTAACTCCTCTACCAACAATGACTGAATCTCAGAATATTTCATTTCTTTCCTACTTATAGTCTTTTCTTTATCTGAAGAAGGAAGTAATTATTTTCTTTGACAAACTGGAGGGGGCATATAAAGGTATTACTCTACTTACAGAAAAATTTTGCTTACTGTATAAGGCAAGGAAGATGATGCTTTAGCATTAATTTCAAACTGTTATGGCAAGTTTCCACACTGAGTTTACATATACTGATTTCAAATTAGATTCCAGTGCTGACATACTTTACTTTGTGCTTTACACAGAAATTTTAGATTTTTTTAGTTGAAGCAAAAGGGTAAGAAAACATGTATTTCTGTAGTTTTTACATTATATATGTAAAACTTTGGAAATATTATAGATATGGAGTTAGCATAGTGATTGCGAAACCAATTTTTAGTACTCCCGTATTTTGAACTATTATTTTGTAATGTTTCTATTAAAATATATGTCCTATCAAAAATAGAATAGAAATTAGAAAAGTATACATGTTACAAGAGTTTAGAATGATGTTAATTACAAAAAAGGAACACATTCATGTGATCACCACTAATATTAAGAAATATTCATTTTAACCCCTTCAGAATTCCTCCAGTGCCCCCCGTTCCCAATTATGACCATTTTTCAAAAATGTAGCTACTATTTTAACTTTTAACACCAGTAATTACTTTTATATTTTTTTCTATAATCCAAAATTAAAATTATAAAAGGAAGAATTATCCACTTGTAGAATAGAAGAAACATTTCGTAAAATGGAAATATTTTAATAGGTTAATTATATTTATCTTAAGAAAACTTTATTACACATATAAACACACATATATCAAGTCACTGACAATTTAGGGTCATAAACACTTTCTGTATGACTTGGTTGGCTCATAAAGGTATTCAAAATGAATCACTGAGAGGTAAGAAATGAGGAGGATTAGAACAGAAACTTTCCCTTCAGTGTTTAGGGAAATAATATATGACATCCTGAGAAACAGAATATAGTAGGGTCTTTAAAAAATTTCTCTCTCTTTAAAATATCATATATTTTTTCAGGTCTTTGCATCTCCAGCATATCCATGTAGACACATTAGAGACCTTTTCTAGCTGTTACTTTGGTGACTCAGAGTAGTGCTGTGCCACAGGCTGTGATGAATTAGCCTGGCCGAAGTTATTGTTGGAGTAGTTTTATGGCCATTCATGTGGACACAGCCTCTCTCTTTCATTTAACCTAAATATTATGGCAGGGTGAGAATGCTGACAACATGTGAGACCTTGCTTTTACAGATGGACAATTTGAACAGAATATGTATTACTTCAGGTGTTTGTAAGAATTAATGAATTTTTTGAAGATAATGTAATTTTAATACTGAGATTTTGAGTCCACAAATAGAAATTATTAATACATACTAACATTATAAAGGAGAAGACCTAATTAACATTACTTGAGAGGAGATGTTGAGAAATTTGAGATACTGTGAAACTATTCAGGGAAAAGCCTGTATGTTTTTCGTAACTATTCCTGTGTGGCTGTGAGTGTAGCTCTGAATAAAACATAGTGATGTGATACGTAATACTTCTAACTTTAACATAGTGCATTTAACTCGTTTAAGTCTCAGAATAGCCCTATGAGATAAGCAAGAAGCATATGAACCAGAACAGGAGTTGGGACACAGAAGAGGTTGAGTGATTTGAGGACCAGCAGAGAAAGTTGCTGGGCATGCCAAGACCAGAGCTCTGCTCCTAATCTCCCAGTGTCAGGCCTGTTCTATCATAATGTTGTCACTTGCTTAAAAATATGTTAAAGTGCACTTTGAGCTACTTTTGAAAATAGTAATTATTTCCGAGTCAGTTTGCAGTCTGAAAAATTAAATTTCCATTTCAAAAAGTAGAGATCTTTAAATTTATTTTTATCCTCTCATGCATTAATATTAACTGATGGTCCATAGGGTTGTTGGTACCATAATTGACTAATTTCATGGGAGTTCAGACTTCCCATGAGGCAATGATAAAGTAAAGTGCTTCTGGCTAAAAACATGCTGTCAAATATACAGGTAAAATATTTTTCTGTCCTTTGATCAGTGTTGTTTAGTCTTATTCAGCCAAATTTTGCCTCCCTCTACAGGCAAGCAAGACATGACAGGTACTGAGCTGCCACTGGTTTTGAAAGAAGCTGTCAGCTCAGAGAAGCTCCATGAGAGAGAGAGAGAGAGAGAGAGAGAGAGAGAGAGAGAGAGAGAGAGAGAGAGAGAGAGAGGAGAGAGAGAGAGTGTGTGTGTGTAGTATTGAATTTTGCCACTTATTTGGTGCATCAGAATTGCTACCTTTCTCCTGTTGCTTTTGTTGATAAAAAATATTGGCATTTCACTGAGTACCATGTGCTGATTTATGCACTTGCTTTTAGGACTTGAATGTATCTTAGGCATTTTTTCATCGCAAAAGACTTTAGTAATTTTATTCTTGTTGTATCTAAGTGATCAACTTTGTGTGTGCTAATTGGGCTGTTCTATGCACTTTTAATACATGTGTGCCTAGAGAGAAGGCAAGTTTTTTAAAAAAAAACAACAGAAGTTAATTATTTTGCTGTATAATGCTGTTTTATTAAGCATTTAGCTTTAGCATTATTCATTGGCATCTGTCATTTCTGTATGTCTGAGGCTTTTGATTCAGATAACAATCATTAGAGGAGCACAGTTTTTCAGCAAAAAAGCCTCTGTGTAAGAGCCTGAGGTGTAAACTATTTCAGCTATCTTTGGGGGTGATATGGCTGCAAAATTTTACTTCTGGTAGATATTATTTGATCATATTGCTTTCATTATAATGAGAAAATGAATGTGAATGTGCTTTGAACTTTATAGAATGCTTAGCAAACATTAAAGTATTGCTATTATTATCAGTTATGCCTGCCAGAAAGCTCACCCTAATAATGCGAGATTAACTTGAAAAAGGAGCGAGATTTGGTATCTTTAGTTTTGTGCAAGTTGGGGGAACGTAGTAACAAAATCACAGCTAACAAAGAATTATTTGATCTATTGTCTATTTTGTTACTGTCTTTTAGGCTTTCAGTGTGAGGCAAAAGAGAATGAGATGAGAAGGGACAGAGGAATTGAGAGATAAGAGGGGAATAATGGCCTGAGAGACTTTCACTGACATGTGTTTGGTGGAAGACTGGCTCTTTGTCTCTCCCTCACTCTATTCATCTGTACTTGTATTGTGTTTTTTGTGTCCATTGGAGTTAGTGATTGTAGTCTTTTACTAAATTAAGTTTTTTCAAGAGTCACCTTGTATACCGATACAAATTATTATTTTTTCTAGGGTTAATTTAATACCCTGAAATTATTATAAGATGAAGAAAGAGTATCAACAGGTCACTTTACTTAATGCTTTGCCCTAAGCATGTCATATATGTTATGATATTGTCATAACAATCATACAAAGTACTATAGATTTTACCCATTTTACCCATTTTAGTTATGAGAACAAGGAGGATCCAAGATGATAAATCTGTTTGTTCAAGTCTATACTACAACTAGTAAATGGTAGAGCTGGCATTTAAGACTAGGTTTCTCAGAACCCCTACTCAGCCTTTTAACTTTGTACCCACCATACTGACTTTGAAATGAAATGTTTACCTATTTGATGTTTTCAAGATTCACCAGTTTTTTATAACTTTACCAATAATTGTGTTAATGAGCAGAAATGATTTGCTTCATTCCGACAAATGAGTCTCAGAGTGTTTTATCAGTTAAGATACCTGCTGTAACAAAGTCTAAAAAATGTGTAGTGGATCTAATATGGTAGAAGTTTATTTCTTTCTCATATAAAGAAAAAAACCCTTTATATTCATAACTGGTAGAGTTGACCGTCTTCTAAGCAGTGACCCAGGCACCTAGGTACCTTTTAATTGATAAATTCTTCATTTTAAACATATAGCTTCTAAGATCGCACTGATAGAGAGCATGTGAGAGGAGAAAGTGCCATTAAAGATCATTTCTGCTCCTGTTCTAGTGAGAGTTGGCCATGGACCATACTAATATACAAGAGGGACTGAGAAGTATAATCTCTGGCTTGGCAGAACTACAGGCTTAGTGGGTACCTGATCTATCTTGCAGGTTTTTGCAGATTATAGTTTTACCAGATGTTTTACCACAGTGTACCAATTCAAGAAATGATTTTCTGCATTGATTCCAACAAACAAATTGCTATACTAAATAAACTTTAGAATTGTCATGGTTTAACATAGTACAAGTATATTTCTTGCTGACACAGTAATAATGTGGGTCCATGAAGGAATATTGTATTTGTGAGTTGCGGGTGGGAGAGATCAGGGTTGGGGGACTGTTCTCTACACAGTCGAACATCGTGGCATCTGTTGGTTTGCCGCTTTTAACAGGTGGCTTCCCAGATCACTTGGGCTTTGGCAACAAGATAGTGGATGGGAGGGTTGTATGTGTAAGGCCTGTCACTTCTACTTGCACTTCATAACTCAGAACTAAGTTATACAGCCACACTTAACTGCAGGGGAGGCTGGCAAGTGTAGTAGAGCTGTGTGCCCAGGATAAAGGGGCAATGGTGTGGTAAATAGCTAGCTATTCTTTACCACAGTGATTAATGATTTTTAAAGCATATTTACATTGGCCACATCTATATGTTTAACAAAAGAATGAGTATGTTTACTTCAATTTAAAAAGTATTGAAAAATATTACTGCCATCATATTAGCAGAAACTGACCTAGAACTGCAAAAGGCTACCTAGCTGCATCTGCAAGCTCCTGTGTCTTATGTGAGTGTATAAAATATATTGACAAATATTCAAAACACTAGGCAAAACTGTTTTGATTATATTTGCTGATAGTGAAAATTTGACTTTCAATGTACTGCATATAATTTTGTAATTTGAGAGAGGAAATGTATTTGCAGAACTATGAATGAGTTCTCTCATCTTGAAAATAGTCCATATTTGAAACTAGATTAAATTTATTTCTAGGAAAATTTGCATACCTGCTGATTTAAAGAATATGATTTTGATAATAACATGTACTTTCTTCCACTGAGCTTGTTTGACAAATCCCTTTGCATAGAAAAACATAGGTCGACTGAATTGCTTTCATTATATTAGTAAAATAGAAAATATTTTTGAAGATTAAAGTAAAAATAACTGTACTAGCATTAAAATGTTAGCATCAAACTTGAAAATAGTTATTATTTTGAGGAAAACAGATTTAACAACCAATATGAATGCTATATTTTCCAATGCATATCTTAAAAATGCAACATAAGGTTCAAATTTGTAAAGAGGAAATTAT
The DNA here is from genome assembly GCA_004027375.1 of Macroglossus sobrinus. Taxonomy (NCBI): domain Eukaryota; kingdom Metazoa; phylum Chordata; class Mammalia; order Chiroptera; family Pteropodidae; genus Macroglossus; species Macroglossus sobrinus. The sequence goes on from PVKZ01002192.1 coordinate 77,670, forward strand.
GATTAAATTGAGTAAAATAACATCAAATTCTCAGAAGGTGGTGCTAATATTTCAGTAGTTTTTATTATGAAAGTTTATTGTTGGTTCCTTGACTTAGATATGTTTAAGAGTAGATGTGTGGGAAAGGGAAAGTTGACACTGAGTATATGCAATGTACATGTTCCATGACATCTGACCTTTTGAGAACCACGGGCCAAAAACTACGTTTTAGGTAGTATTTGTTGAATGGTTGAGTGGTATATATTCAGATTATTCAGTCCAACATATTGTCAGAAATAGAAATCTTAATTTATACATAATCATGACTTTTTCTAACAATTTTAAGTTAGATTATATTCTTACCTTCTCCCTCCACCCCCAAACATGATAAGAACCTTAGCTACTTTAAATACCCATTGATTGGCATTCTTCTTTTCATGTTTCTCTCTTGGTTTAGTTGTCAAGTATTTTAGTTTTTCACTTTTAAACACTTAAAATAGTTTGCTTTTTGGTAGTCACTAATAATTAAATATAGTAATACTCAAAAATAAATATTTTTGCAGTTATCATTGTTTCTTATGAACCATAATGGATGATTGCTTATAGTCTGTTAGTCACTGTATATCTGAAAATGTGAGTATTTTATCTTTATTTGTAGATGGCAGTTTAACTCAGTACAAATTTTTATATTAAAAGCTATTTTTCCTCAAGATTTTGAAGAGCTATTACATCGTTTTTTGGTCTCTCTCATAGGTGATGATTCTGTTGTAAATCTACTGTACTCTTGTGGTTAATGTGTGTTTTTTTCTCTGATAGCTTTTGTCTTTATTGCTGATTTGTCTTTTGTTCTCACACTTCTGTCAGTTGTTGCAAAATGTATTTTGAGGCTGTATTGTTAGCTACATATAAGTTGATACTGCATATATACTAACGTATATAATTATACTTTTGTTCTTTTTGACATTCGGCTGAACATGTAATATTTAAATTCTATCCAGGGTTAATTGTGGGGAAAAAATTGTCAGACACAGCCAAAGGTTTGAGATCCTCTGGTATTGTATGTTGTATTTCTGTTCTTTTGGTTTCAAAAATCAGAAATCTAGCACAGAAATCTAACAAAAAAAGGGACTTAATTAGCTCAAGTAATTGTGAAGGGAAAGGATGAAGCTGGATGTGTTTGGAATTAGGAACCTAAATAATGTCTTCCATTTCACTTCTTCCATAATATTTCTTTCATTTCTTTGCATTTATTCTACTTCAGACAGACCTCTTCATATGATAGGGCCATAGTCTTTGACATTTTAGGGCTTAAATAGGAAGAGCTTTGAAATCATATAATAACGAGTACTACTTTGCCAACTCCAAATAGTAAAGTCCTAGGGAAGGGTTTTGATCCTTATAACTTTGGACATTTGCCCATACCTCATCCAAGCCACTGTGCTTAATGGATGGGTAACATTACTTACTGGATCTGTGGTCAGGCAGGGTGGAGGTGAGATTTATTAGTCACAGGTGGAGAAGAGGTGTTGAATAAATAATAAGAGTTTTTCCTACTTTCCCAGATTGGAAACATTACCCTTTCTTGATTCTAATCCTGTTCTAGCAATATATCTCTATTATTGCATTTCTGACTAAGTCTTCCTTAGTCTTAGCTATATGTATTTAATAACTTCTTTATTTCTTAGCACTTTGTATTTTCTTTACAGAATCTATCACCTTGCCTTATAGTTATATCTGAGCATTTCTCTCTTATTAGACTGTAATCTCTTTGAGGAAAGGAACTGTTTTATTTTTATAATCTTCATTTAGTCATTTATTCAACTAATTTGTATTGAATGCCTCCTTTGTGCCAGATACTGTGATAACCACTTGGCAAATAGTAGATCTCAGTAATGCCGTCTCGAATAGAGAAAGCTTCTTGTACAATCTCAGAAAATATTTCCATTATGCTACTAAGGTTTTGACAGTCTAGATGATTTCAATTAATTTCTCAGTTGTTATAATTTATTTAGTTATTTTTAAGATTGTATAGATTTATTTTATTTTTATTTTTTATTAAATTTATTGAGGCAACATTGGTTAATAAAATTATGTAGGTTTCAAGTGTATAATTCAATAATACATCTATCTGTATATCAGTTGTTATAATTTAAAAGCATTCATGAATGACCTTTGAAATGTTACACATGATGTGCATTTCAAGGAAAAAAATTTTACTTGGCACATCAACCTCCTTATGTGGTGTTTTCAAATGTGATATTTGAAGGATGAGGCAAAAGAACAAAGTAGGTCAAAAATCTCCTCCATGGAGAAATCAACCTCGGGGCCTAGTATATATCCCTGTTTTCATTAAAACAAGTAACATACCTATTGTGTCCAGTTGGCTACAAGGTATTTCAAGATAGTTTTTTTTTTCTTAACCACTGTTAAATCACTAAAATAAATTCCAGTGTTTCTCAGGGTAGCAACAAATAAAACTGCAGGTAGAATTTAAAAAGGAAGATGTGAAAACCCCATATTCTGACTATCACTTGTCATAATCACAAAAAAACATATTAAAACTGTTTCTCTTTTTAAGACAAGATAAATTTTCTTTAGAAATAAGCAACTGATTTTCTCATATAGCCTGATATTTTCCTGCAGACCCTGTGACAGTATCCAAACTCTAATTAATACAGTTTGTACATGCATGTGTGTATGCATGCACATGTGTATGAGTTTATTAAACTCTGTGGTACTTGCCCTGAACTCTACACATTTTCTAAGGATGACTGCATATGCTTTGGAGGAAACATAAGGCATCACAGAGCCAGGAAACTCCTTAAAAAGTCAAAAACGTACTTATTTACCCAGTTTTATCCAATAGAGGTGTTCCTTCTCACTTTTTGACTTTATATATCTTGTTTCTTATACCTGTTTTGCTCTCCTATTTCCACATATCAAATTCATACTTATCCTTTGACTGCAAGTAGTAGGAAATCCCCAGCTCACATGACTTAATAATGAAATGTATTACGGAACCTAGATTTTCCAGGGCTAGTTAATCAAATCTCATCTCCATTATTGAGAACCCAGGTTCTTGACGTCTGAAAACTCTTTGATCCCAGTATATCAGTTTTGATCTCAGGCTAACTTATTTTGTAGTTGCAAAATAGCATCACAACCAGTTGTAACAACGCCCTGCTGAAAAAAGATACATCTTTCCTATGTGTCTGTTTTTCAGAGTGGGGAAATCTTCCCAGTAAGCCCCAGCAAACTTATGGGGAAGATTTACTTCAGCTTTTTGCTAGGATTGTGCCATGGTAAACCCTGACTAAACTACCTCCTAGAAAGGGGAATGGGATTTACTATGATTCTTGGATTAAAAGGATTTACTTTTGAAAAATAAGAGGAAAGGTAGACACTGGACAAAATCAGGACTCTCCAGCAAGGAAGAAAGGGGAATTGGATACCAAGATCACGCTTGGTGTTGGCTATGCTCACCTAGAACAGTGTCTCTCCCTGACCACCCCAGGTAGGATTAATTTTCTTTACTGTGCTCCCAGCACAAACTTGAATGAGCGGGGGTTTTTTTTTTTTATGTTATTTGAACTTAAAAGAAATTAATGTTAATATTTCATTTGCAATTCACCCATAATATTACACCCTATTTACACCCCATACTACCTCTGATGGCCAAATGCAAGTATAGTCTCACCAAAATAGACTCAAGCATTTAAAACTATCCCGAAGATACATTCCTCTGTCAATAACAATACTTTCTTAATTGTTTTTAAAAAAATATATCTCTGAGATCTTAATATTAGATGCTATTTCATCCTATCTCTCTGGCCCCTGCTTTCTGCTTGTGTGAACATCTAGAATAATGGCGTGAACTTGGTCAGGAATGTTGAAGGGTGGGTAGAAATAATGGAAATTGAGAGACAGGAAAGTTTGTGTCTAATGTGTGGGGACACATAGCTTAGTTTTGGGAGAGACTCAAACTCTAAAAATATTTTAAAGCATTTATTACAAATTATTCTTTAATAAGCAATAGTGGCAAGATTAGATAACAACAGTGAGAATGAAATAGGATTTGAGTAACTAGATTCAATAATTATCCTTCAGATGTCGACCTGAAACAGTTTGGAGAAAAATGCCCTTTTCATAATTAGTAAACATTACTTCAATAGAGAGAGCAGTCCCATTGACTTAAATAAATAAATAAATAGTTAAATAAATAAATAAATAAATAAATAAATAAAGCATTTATTCCAATGTATTTTTTATAGAAACCCCAGAAAGAAAGATGCCATTTCTAGGTGAAGAACACAAGGAATCACGAAACTCACGGATACCTCAAAACACCTCTATTAAAGACATAACCAATCTTAAAAAGACAAATACTTTAGTATCAGTGGTTAAATGTAACATTCTATTTCTTTATGTTAGTAATAACTGTAACTGATAATGATTCTTTCATATTCTTAGATATTCTGTGTATTATTCAACCCTTCTTTGGCTGAGATATGAGAAAATCAGAGTGATTATAGCTTTTATGTAGTGATTTGTAGGAAGAATAGATTATTCATTAAGATAATAGATGAATATTACATAGAGGCATTGTTGCCTCACTGTTTACTTTTCCTGACATTTTATTGACTTTCTTTATTATTATTTTATTTTATTAAATGTTTTATAATTTAATGTCTTCATGTGGAGTTGCGGTTCTAATGAGTGTGAATTTTAGTATCCTTATTAGTGCTCAAATACCCTAAGGAGGATTCACAATGTAATAATTTATCTGGCCTCTTGTTCTTCCTTTAACTTTTCTTATGGGTTAGTGTAGAATTAAGCTGAGTAAAGAATTAATATTCCTGGTTTAGTAGCTACAAATGATTTGTTTTGCTTATTAGAAGTGACTAAATCTGCTATTTAAAAAGTTGGAGACTTAAGTTACTGGTTTTTAATTATCCTTCCTCAAATATTAAAATCTACTTATTTTAGATCAGCTTCTTTGAAAGATTTTTTCTGTTATCTTTTTTTTTTTTTTGACTTGCCAAATGTACTCCATTCATTTGTTCATTCACTGCGTCACAAAAGGAGATGTGATCAAGATTCTATTGACACAGACAGGCCATTCCTTTGAAGTTTCTACCTGCCAAAACATAGATGATCTTCTTTAATTCTGCTTCTGATTTTTCAAGAGCTTAAGCCTAAAGAAGCCTTATCTTAAAAACAAACAAACAAACAAACAAACAAACAAACCTAGCTGTAGACCTTGTAATCTATAATCATGGTCATGGTGTGTGCGCAAATGATGACAGAACATCTAAGGGCTGGCTAGATGTTTCTCTTTTTCATCTAACTGTTTTGGTTGTAAACACACTTTATTCATTGAGGCAAGAGTTGTGAAGCAGAAATTTTGTGAATATTTTCATGCCAATAAGCTCTCTGACCCATCATCTCTTCTTCACACACATGAATTTTTATTGTTATTGCTACTCTCTAAATTTATTGAATAAATCTTGGGTTTATTTTCACTAATGAAGGATACTTTCATTTTGGATTGGAGAACAGTTCTCATAGCTTTAGAACTGGTCTCAGTCAGCTCTCCTAGACATCAGACTTAATTATACACATTTTTATCAATTTTATGTATGTTATCACATCATTTCACCACAGAACATACAAATTAGTGCTATAATTACAGAGAAAGGTCACATGCATCTCATTATCTATCACATGGCAGAGTTTGTCTTAGAGAAATAAGTTATTTTATTCTAAAGAAAAGGATAAAAATTCAAGTATTTCTGGGTACTGCCAACACCTAATGCATAATTGAATGAGGATGAATCTGGAAGATTAAATATGAGAGACTGGTGATTTTTTAAAATCCTGATTATTTGAACATTTTTTTCCCCAAATTTATGTAGAAATTGCTCAGTACTTTGTTACTTTTATTTACCAGAGTTCCTTGACACAGAACTTTATTGAAGTCATCACAGTTTAGTGAGGTCTGAATCAACTCTGCAGCTAGCTCATGTGGATTATTTCTTGAGGCCCTGGATAATTTATTAGTCTTAGATAAGACATCTTTTTCTGTGCTGTATCTGTGATTCTCACTTTTCTTCTTCAAATTCTTTGAAAGTGCCAAACTCCATCTTGTCTCAGGGCCACAGCACAAGCATCTTTCTGTGCCTGGAGCTGTTTTCCTTGCCCTGTTTGCAAGGCCCTTTCCATTATCGTACTTCAAGTTTCAGCCAAGTATTATCACTTCTAAAAAGCCATTATCTGACCACTCATCAAAGTCTTTCCTGTTATTCCTTTTTATTACACATTGTGTCACAATTTATAATTGTGGATTAATTTAGTCTCTGTCTTTCCCCTTTTTCCACCTCTTAGGTATTGAAGATTCCATAGGGACAGTGGCACATAGTAGTTATTTAATAAATATTTGATGACTGAATGAATGATCCTGATATCAGGGCTGGAACTGAACCCTAGATCTCCAGAATCCTACTATTGAACTTTGCTACTGCACACTTTTACCACAAAATATATTGCATTCTTTTCTACCTTCTGTCATTTTGAAAATAAGCCTCCACATGTCCTAAATTCAACTGATGTCTCATTTCCTTGTTGTATTTGGGAAGCATAAAAGAAGCAAGTAATTAAGGCCTTCCTAGGTATATTGTTAACATGTAAAACAACATCAAGAATAGTAGCATTCTGAACAGAAAATGACAGTTTCATCTGACAGTTAAAAAGCTTCTGCTTTTCAAAAAGACTGATTGACTCTAACGTCAAAAGCTACTTTCTTTGAAGGTAAATCATTTATTTGTGTTTCTTGCCTCTGAATTTTGGCATATTAATAGGAAAATCATAAAATAAGCTTCACTTCTATTGAATTCAGCCTCATTAAGCTTTGTTTATTTTCATTTAAAAGGAAGAAGAACCAAAATTGTTTATCTAGTGTCATCAGTATCATACCTTCTACACACACACACACACATGTCCCATACTGCATTTTTTTTAAGCACAAATTATCTTCAAGACTTACTTGATTGACTTAGATGTGAAATAATTTTCTTGTCTATATCAGGGACAGATATGTCAAATTTTGCAAATTCTTTTAGCAGCAGGTATTTAATTTGCTGTCTTGAGGAAAATTTTTTAAACTGTAGGAAATACCATATTTGAAAATGTCCAAGCATTTTTATATTACTATATAAAGCATATGTAATTTTAGAATTAGAGGTTTCCTTAGAAATAATCTAATTCAACATCCTCATTTCTTATTTATTATTTTTAAAATAACAGAATTAATTTGTATTTACATACAATTTTTTAAAATAAAAATTTATAAATAAGAGTATTTAAATAAAAATAATTTTTTTCTTTTATCTTAAAAAAGAGAGGGAGTTTAATCCCCTGAATATTTCATCAACTTTTTAATTCCAGGATCTTATTTATACCCCCATTTAAATGTTTCTTATTTTATTTTCTAGATCCCAGTTAGAGCATAACTGTTCATCTTATTTCAGTTTATGAGAACTTTTCAATAAGTTATCCTTTGTGCTATTAGATAATTTGTGAGTTTAAGAAACAAAATGTCTTTAAGCTTTTTTTTTTTTTTTTTTTTTTTTTACAGTTTAGGACGTAGACAACAATAGCAGCAGTTGTAGTTTAAAAAGATATACTAATTGGGAAACCGAATTAGATGTGATCATTTTTTAATAATACCCAAGGAGCCTCTTTACCTCATGATTTTAGATTGACTAATCATCCTCTGCAGTAGGACCACTCTTTCCCTCAGGCTGTCTGGTCAATATAGTTTCTTTTCCTCCTGTCCTGAGGTGGCAAGCCATTCGTTTCATCTCCTTTTCCCTCTTCAAAATGTTCAAATGAAAGCTTCCTCTAATTATGCCCAACAAATAGTAAATGCTCAGGAAATCTGACTTGAAAATGAATGAAAATGTAATTTATTATATTTTTACCATAAATTTTATTTTTCAATTTTTAAATTTATGTAGTTGGTAAACTTAACACATTGTGTGATTTGATATCACTTTATAATATATCATTTTTCTATAAATGAATTTTCTTAGTGTTTCAGATTTTCCTGAAAATCTTATCAAGTAATATAGAAAAAGAGAATATATATATATCTATATATATATCTATATATATATATATATAGATATATATATATATGAAGAGGACAAACAAAATATTTTTACTCTTTAAAACAAAAGATTTTAAGATTCTTAAGGGTAAGGACTGTGCCATATGTTTCTTTTATGATCTTCCATTTTCATCCCCCACGAGAGTTAGAGTAGATTGCTATTAGTCTTAGAATTAAAAAAAAAAAAGGATTTGTATTACACTCAAACTCTTGATGTTTTTGAACCAGAAGGAATTTTAGAGAGACCCAATCTAATCTTCCCATTTTTCAGACAAGAAAAAGGAAATATGACAGATTGTTGCCATTCGCGTAGTCATAGTGTGTGTGTGTGTATGAGTGTGTGTGTGTGTGTGTGTGTGTGTGTTTGTGTGTGTGTGTGTGTGTGTGTATGGGTTGGTAATAATAGCCAACATGTATTTAGCACTTAGGCTACTGGGTATGATTTTAAATGCTTTTTATTTATTACCTTGTTAATACTGATAACTGCTTTTTGAGCTATATATTGTTTTTATCCCCATTTTCTCAGTAAGAAAAATCCCAGAGAGGTTGAATAAGCTTCTAACTCTCACACACCTAGTGATTGGTTAAGCTGGGATTCGGATCAACATATTTAACCTCTCTGAGCCCTCACTCTTAATTCATATGCTGTGTTGCCTCTCTGAGTAGAGCCAAGATCTTCTGAGCCCTAATTCCTAATCCTGTTTTCATATTCACATCCTCTGAAACATTCAGAGATGGCTAAGTATTCTAAATGAGAAATAGATATTAGAGTGACAGTGAAAATAGTGAAATTAATGAAAGGACATTGGTGAAGCTGCTAAAATGAGAATAGGGTATTAGTGATATTTTAGAAGAAGGAATGGAGGTATGGAATTCTGGATGGACAAGTAAGAACACGCTATTGAAAGAAAGTAAATCTTTCTGAGTAACCAGTTAAATGATATTTGTGCAGAAGAGTTTAATCTTGCTGTTTGAGAGGTGGAGCAGCAAAAGAGATAATTCCAAATCTCATCTGTGAAAATCTCTATTAGATATCTTTCTCATTTTGCCTTTCCATCTTCTGAAATAAATCTGCTATTTGATTGTTATTTGTCTCTGGGAACGGTTTCCTCAAATGATACTGAGAGCACCCTTAGACAGAAGACATAAAAGCCACTGTCTTTATTTGCTTTCTTGCTGAGGTGTGAATATTTAAGAGGTGAGGCATAAATTGTTATTACTGATGTCATTTCGCCTAATGAAGGGTTCTTTCATAGATGACATGGAGGGCAAATAGGAAAGGACACAGAACTCAGTCTCTTCATTTAGCTTCCTGCTGATGTGTGAATAAATTAGGGTGATCCATACCACTTTTATTTTATGCCATTTGGTATTTTATGCAGGCAGTTGAACTGCTGGTGATATCTTACCAGAGGTCTTAGTAGGACCATCTTAGTAGAGTGGCACTTTGGAAAAATTCAGATTATTTTAAAATTTCACTTACTAAGGGATGCCTTATAAACCAAATTATATAAAAGAAACAATGAAATTGTTTACCACAAGGTTAGTACAAAACAGAAGTTTCTGGATTTTTCGTTTAAGGCAGTCTGCTAAGATCATGTATTAAATGTGTATTTAAATAAAAGAACTTCAGGTATAAAATTCCACTGATTATGGCTCTCTCTTGAATTGCAATTTTGAAAACGTGCTGGAGCCACACAACCCTAGGTCCCAGAAAGTGAATTTATAAATAACTTGGCCTACTAATTGACAATAATAAAACAAAACATTCTGGTCAAAAGTTACACATAAGTGTCTACTATTAAGATTAGCCAGTGACCTATATTACCTAATTTTATGAATGACCATAACTTCAGTTTGCTGATTATCAATCCAGGAAATGTTAAAGTCAGAGGAGAATATTAGCATTTAGGTATCTGTTTGAAACAAATTGTATTATAAGATTGAAAATAATGTGTTACAATGGATGAATTTAAGTATACCTAAGGAAATTATCCTGGAGTATGTATAATTTAGGTTTATTATGTACTGTTAAATGACTTTATTTAATAATGAAACATAAAATGCATCTACTAGGTAAAGATTGCACAAATTTATTATCAACTAAATATGCCTAGGAAATGGTGGAAAGTACAAAATGTATGATAACGAAATCAAAATATATATTGTTTGAGGTTATCAGATTACCTGAGGTTACCTTTTCTGGTTATCAGATTATTGCCCTTTTTCACCCCGTGGATCCTAGAATAAAATCTGCTATTGACAGTGAACTAATTTAATGAAGGAGTGTTAAATATTCAATGAGGCCACAAATCTGCTCACATTTTATTAGCATAGTTTTGAAGAAACAAAACAAGTCTAAAGGAAAGAAAGAGTCTGAAATATAGGTGTAAAACAAAGTCATTTCTATATGTCTTGTATATACTGAATCAGGATTAAAATATTTGGACTCTATGACATGGCTATATTGCAGAGCAAGCGAGCTTGTAATTAGACTAGTACATTACTTAGTATTAAATATTCCACTACCAGCTGGGCTGGATGTATTGTCATTGGACAGGGTCTAAAAAGACTAATTCAGAGGAAAAGATTATATTCTTATTAAAAAGAAAGGTAATTTATAAAATTATGGGAAATACATGAGAAAAAAATAAGGTTAAGACCAAAGAGAGAGCTTGTACAGTAAGGTGTTGATTATGTGTTAGAATCAGAGGAGCTGAATACAGTGAAAGTCATCTATAAAATTATTGTCTCTTGAATGTAAACACAGATGTTTCCGAACATGGAAGAGAGACTAATGAAACACCTATGCTTGAGTGGATTTTGTTTATGCCATAAAGATAAGTGTTTTTAGCCAAGAACAGCACCAAAAAGAAAAAAGTCCCCCTCCCCAATAACAAACAAACAAAACCCCATTCATTCTTCTACCTCACCAAAAACTGGCTGATGCTGTTAGTCTAAATCCGCTTCATTGATTTAGAAATTTTACTTTGGAAACCAGCCAGTGAAATCGAATAATATCTTCAGACATCACCTTTTCTCTTTGGAAAACTACCTATACATTTTCATTTTGTGAGCTCTTTGTTTGTTTGTTTGTTTGTTTTTTAAATTTTAACCAGCATTAACTTTAACGGCTTTTTCCAATTCTTGGCTCTTAAATGTCCTTGAAGAAGTTTTCGAGGGATTATGCAAAATGTCTATCCCTTTGGAACCTCCACTTAGACGCCTGAGGTGTTTGGAAATGCTCATGAGTAATTTTCATGCAGAAAAAAAGGACACCCAGCTGAATGCTAGACTGTAATTCAGTCAGGAAGTTCTGATGACATTCTAAATCTGGAAAGTACAGTTTTAATGCTTTATGAATAATGCCATTGCCATCATTGAATTACAGCTAGTATTTTTACTGGAGGACTAGGATTACTAGGAACATAAAATAATTTTATAGCCAGTTACCTTAGAGGTTGAAGGAGATAATTCATAACACCAGAGGTCTTTAGTGCATGTCACAAAAAAAGATTATTATATTTGTAAGAATGAAGGCTTCCTACTTGTTAGTCTGTGAAAAGAAATATTTAAATACAGAGGACAAAATAGTCTGTGAAGCATTACAGGACTTGTGATATGAAGACAGGGTTGCAATACTTTTGAGGACACCCAGGTTGCCAGGGACACAAATCCTAGTCCACATTTATACTTTAAACGGAAAAATTCTATTGAGACTAACCTTTCAGCAAGGGAATATTATCTGAACGAAACATAGTCATTTCAGCTGTTAGATGAAAAACTTGAATTTTATGGGCCTAGAATAAGTGAGTTGAATGTTATCATACGATAACACATGGTCTCAAGGCACCCCGAGGTCCTGCTATCTCACATCCCAGCACAAGCTCAAAAACCCTTAGCCTTCTTGATAATTGTCAAAGCTATTTTAATTTGAGCCATAACCAATTATTTATGTAAAAATATACTGTGAAGACGTTAGTTGAAGAGCAAGAACATGAAAATGTATTTTTTAAGCTTGTTGAGATTAATGAACCCTCAAAAATGTTATTAACTCTGCAGAATGAGTCGCAAGTCTAAACAGCTCTGCATTTATAAATGCCTTGGTTTCCTTCTCTCAAGAATGAATTAAATTGGTGCTCATAACTAGTCAGAAATGCACTACAGACAGGTGCTTGGTACATTTCCTCTTGCATGGTTCACCCTAGAGATAACCTAATTTTGCCATGAGCCTTTTTTATTCTAATTTTGTTCCTTGATCTTGTTTGAGAGTTTTATTCCCAGTGGCATGAGAGTAGGAAGAATAAATGCTCAGTAGGCTCATTATTCACTTCCCTTTGGCATCATGTTTGGTTTCACTATTTTTATTTTTTATTTTTTTTTATCCCAGGGATATATGCTCTGCCTATTGTTCTGAATAGCCAGAGCCCTAATAGAATGTGGTGTCTAATCTCACCCCACTCTGCTTAATGGGGGTATGAAGAGCCTGAAAAGACTTTCTAGGACATGCCACAAAACAGACTGGGGGCTGGAAAATTAAAATGCTTAGGAAGTGATATTACAAATATGGATCAGAGAATAAAAGGTTTAGTGGCTTCTTGGTTATGGTTCTTAAGAATGTGCAGAATTTTGGGACAGAGGCTGTTAACTAGCTTTATTTATTTTTTATTATTATTATTTTTGATCTTCCCTAAGGATAGGGTAAGAGTAAATGGCCTTAAGCAATGACTTGCAGGGTTTAGAGACTGAGCTAAGAAAAAGCTGCCAGTTTAAGGCAGTCAGCAAAAGTAAATTAATATGAAATAGAGAGCAGTGGAATGCCAGAGAGAGAAAATATCTTACACAAATTGGAAAAGGGAAACTGGGAATATCTGAAAAAGAGGCATGCTCTCAAGAGGATGATTGCTATGTTGAGGATTGTGCTTTCTTGGCCATCACTGAGAGAAAAAGGATATGGTCAGGTAGAGGCAATGATCTTGAAAGCTGCTGATGCCATTCCTCTCTCCCTTCCTTTTGCCTTTGTTCTGATTCAGGTGTGTGTGTGTGTGTGTGTGTGTGTGTGTGTGTGTGTGTGTGTGTGTGTGTGTGTGTGTGTTTGTAGGGAGAGAGGGATTTGAAAATTTTTTCATTGTTAAAAGGAAGTCTTCAAAAAGAACTAAGGTCCATCTCTCAGGAAAATTTCCATCCTGGGGAATTTCCTTTGAAGCTGGGATTCAGGCAATGATGAGAAAGGTGCCCTTAGACTTGTGCTGTAATGAGATGTTTCAAGCCATTAATTTTATGAAACTCCAAAGAAACCACAGCCAGGCCATAAAAAAGAAAAAAAAATAAAAGAAACAATCTTCAAGGAATCATCGAGCAAACACTAACTTTCCAAGTCGAATGAATGAACTTGACTGAGTCTTCTTTTTTTTCAATGTTCTATTTGAATTAATTATGCTTAATTAATTTTTGCCTTTTCCCCTGAAGCCCTTTTAAAATGCTTTATTTCTGGGGTTTTCAAGAAATTAGGAACTAAGAACTCCAAAAAGATCGGAGGTCAATACAGAAGCAGTCAATCAAAAACAGAAGTAGCACTCCATTATTTTCAAAATTGATTCCTCAGTTTAAAAGGGGCCTCGAGGTCATGTCCCCGCACGGCACTCTCCCGTTTCATTTCTCCAGCTGCTGCCCTTACTTCTCACAGTTCTTTGACATGGTATGCTTCTCTCACCACTGGCCTTGCAATGTCCTGTTTCCTGTGCTTCAAGCTCCTTTCACTTGGCTAGCTTTAGCTTAGGCTTCACTTCCAGGAAGCTGACCTCATCACATATCCTCCCCCTCATGTCTGGGTTCCAGCCCCTTTTATGTGCTTCCACCACACCTTCCATATTCTGGAAGTCATCACACTATAAAATAATTTAGATGCCTATTTACTTCGCTGTGATCATCCTCTTTAGGCTATAAATTCTCTTGTTATGTTCCAGAAGGGGTTTTATAACATAAACTAGCTTTTGCAGAAAGATTATTTCAAATGTGGAGGCCTAAACATTCACTTGTTTACTCTTGCATGCCCATTCTCTTCCCTTGTTGGATATATATATATTTTAAACTGTTTTGTAAAGTAAAGCTCTAGGGTTTTTTAAAAATGAAATTTTTAGTTTCACTTGTGGACCTCATTTAATTTTATTTTTAAATCTGTCCTGAGGATTGATTTGAAAGCTTGGTTGTTATCAAAAGCCTTTATCTTTCCAGGGTCATTCCTTAGTTGCTCTTGCAGAAACACCTAACTGTGGGAATACTTTTAGTGTAATGTGAAATGAACTGGTGGTGAGAAATACTTGCCTCTAAAGATAAAGTTTCCGGTGCTTAGAACACATGCCAGTCATCCTTGAAGGCCTCTTTTTGAATTAAATTTTTCATTTTGAGGCGTAGGATACATTGACTACTTTTTAGTGTCTCATAACCAGGACATCTTACCCCAATGGCATAATATTTTTATTCTATTATGCTCCATACAGTTGCTAATGTTTTTTCACCAAGTCACACACATACTGGTTTCGAAATGATATGCCAAAAAGGGAAAAAAAAAAAAAAGAAAAAAAATTGTTATGTTTTCAGCTGGGAATGGTAATAAAATCTGCTGCCGAATTATATAAGTGGGATTATTGTCTTAAGTAGTAGCTCATGGTGTTGCAGAGCGATGCTTATTGTGTCCTAATTTACCTTCCATAAGTATTTTCAACATTCTCTCACAATCACTCAGTCTCCAACTACATTGTCTAAGACAGTAGCCCCTAGCCACGTGTGGCTATTGAGCACCTAAAATGTAGCTAATCTGAATTGAGATGATCTGTAAATGTAAAACACAAACTAGACTTCAAAGACAGTAAAAAAATTTATAATTTTCTCTGTTCCTTTTTACTTTTGTGCAGTTACTAAAAATCTTAAAATCACATACATGACTTGCACGTGTGTCTTGCATTATATTTCTACTGGTCAATGCTGGTCTAAAAAGTATCTCAAAAATGAGGACTTTTATTTTCTCTTGCTAGAAAAGGGGGTATTTAGCCACTGTAGCAAGTAAAACTTGGTGACTAGATTGACCTGTCGGGATAGGATCCCCAAAGGCAATTAAATATACCTAATGTCTTGGGATAAGCCACGCATAATAACTACTCTAGTGAACTAATAATATTATTTACCTTTTGGGATTTTATGCGGATTCGATAAAACAATATGTGTGAAGGAGGTGACCTAAACAATATTGTCTTATGGAGAGAAGAGTGAGGTGAAAAGTGCCAGAAATGAAAACTATCAGGGAATAATTTAAAAACTATTTTCAAACATGATTTATAGTAGTAATGTGGCTCAATCATCTGTGAATTCAATTAAAGCATCAGAGAATGGGCTTCTTTTGGTTTATGTAAAGACTTGTTATGCCAGAAACAATATATATATATTCTGTGTAACCATCTTACAGAATGGTGCATATTTTATTTAATCAATTTATCAGCCTTTATGTAATCATTCCCATTATTCTTGGACATTGAGTCGATTCTAGTTTTTTTTCTTTTTTATTAATGTTATGGTGATAAATATCTGTAAACTCTTACCATATTTTAAAGGAGATAATGAATTTATGTAGGAATGGAAGAACTCCTCAAGTTCCTGGCTGACACTGAAGCACTACCAAACTAGGAGGGAGTCGAATATGTGGTTTCTCTTCTGTATTGTATTTTTAGGGTAGAAAAGATAAACAGGGCAAAGATTTACTAAATGTTGACATAAGGTTGTTTCTATTGTGAAACATTGCCAATAAAAAATAGTAATAAAACCAGCAGTAATTTTGGATATTTCAATTTATAGATCCTGTCGTAACTGAAACTTGAATGTAGAATTTAGTCCCGTTGAACAATTTTATCTAAAGCAATGCAAAAGACTGAGAGTGCCCTGCAGCTGTATAAAGGCTCATATAATTGACCAACATTACATGTGAATTAGCTTAAATCTACACATTATGTTTAGGAAGAGACCGTTATTTGTGTTTCAGACCTTTCAGTTCCATAAAAAAATGTTGTGGAAGAAAGATTTTATTTTTCCCATGACTGCGTGTTTGTAAAAGTTTTATTTTCAGAGCAGATGTTTAAAGCCCAAAAGCTGCGTTTACATTTTGTGAATATATTTATTGTCTTAATCACACAGAGCTTCTGTTACTAGTAGTAGGTTAGAAATTGCAACTCATTCCAAATAAAGTTGGGCGGAAATAGGAAGGCAACCCCAAATTAAGGCAGAACAGTTTAATAATGATCTCTTTTAAAATACGGCTTCTCATTATCATAACATTACAAACCCCATTTGTAACCAGAGTTCCAGAGTTCAAGAGCAAACGTTCAGAGCTGCTGCCGCAGTGCTCATTCATATGGAGGGAACAGAACCGAATGTATATTCAGTGAGGCCAATTTGTGTAGTTTAAGTTCTATGCACATGGAGCTGTTATTTTTAATATAGTTGCCCTTATTCTCAAGAACACCTGCTACCCAAAAAATCCAGTTATAAAATCAACTCTCCCAAGTATTATTTCCTATTTATACTTCTTGGTTTTAGGAACAATGCTTGAGCACTACTGAGCTTCCTTGATGGAAAAGTGAGTGTAAAAGTGGATGTCCTGATTGTTCTTGGGTCTTGATCTGCATAATTTGTTCATCTTTCCTGATTCTCTAGTCAAATGAAGTGAAACTTTAACATCCCCAGGGCACACTCCTTTACCAGTATCTCCTTTTAGTCTCTGAGTTTATCCATTCTCATGGCTTCAACTTTTCTAATGGCATCCAATTCTTTTTCACTTGGACCTCTTTTCTGAGCTTTAAACTTGTATTATTTTCAACTGGAAATTTCTGCTTTGAAATTCCACGGGGATCCTCAAACTCATTCTGTTCAATACCAAACTTCATTTCCACCAGTCCTTTGCTTTTTTTTCTCATTAATTCCTCATATATTTATTGAGTACACACCTTATGAAGTCAATGGACTGGCCCCTGGAAATGCAAAGTAAATAACACAGTTTTTTCCTTTATGAAGATCACAGACTGATAGAAATAAATATAATTTAAACAAATAAGCTCAACAACGTGTGATAGGTTTTCGTTTCCTTCATTTTTGGAAAATTAGCTATTCTCCTGATTTCTTTTCCCTCATTTTTACACATTCTCAGTTAATAAAATCTTATTTTCTTCATTTCTATCTCTTAAGTTTATTTTCATCTCTCTACCCATCTATAATATAACTACCTTCTGAGTTCAAGCCCTCAGAATCTCTTTATTTGACTATCACAATAGCCTTCTAATTATCACCCAAGACTCTGGGCCTGTCCCCCTCAAATCCATTATCAGTACTATTATCAGAGTGATCAGCCTATATCGTATGTTTCTTCCAGATCAAAACTCTTTGGTAGTTTTGCATCACCTATAAGATAAAACTTAAGTTTTTAGTAAGACATTAATTTTCCTTCTTTTCACTTCAGTCTTATGACCAAATATTTGTTTCATGCTTTGTACCCTAGAAACATTGAACAACCTATGTTTAGTTGATATCCTATACAACATGCCAGTTATCACAGCCAAGCTAGTCTTATTTCTTTCTTCTGCTGGAAATATTTTTTCTAATTCCTATGGCACCAACCTTTGGTTATCTCTTCTCATTTTTTAAGACCCAGATAATATGAATCTTTTCTTGATTCTCCTAGAGTGACATAAGTGCCTTTCTTTGATTTCTCTTATCACCTAATGTTAAAATTCTTGGTTTACACATCAGATTATAAATTTATTGAGAGTAGGGTTTTTTTTTTTAAAGAGAAAATGAATTTTATTTATTTATTTTTTTACAAATTAAATCAGAGGCTAAAAATATCAGACCTCAGGGTCCAGGCATTTATCACCAAGACTCCTGTTGCAGCGGGCATTTCTTGTGTTCTCAGCGTCTGATACATGGTAGGTGCTTGGAGTAGATGTTTGTGAATTGAAGTAAATGTTTGTGAGCTCTGATTCTTCTCCTACTTTATTTCCTGCCATTTGCTTCCTACTCTGTTGTTCCACCTCACTGAATGTATGGTTCTTTGAATATTTCCTGGTCTGGCTTCTAGGCTGTGTATAGGGTGAGGATACTGTTCCATAGCCTAGAATACTTTCCTTCTGCTTCTCTTTGTGATTTGTTACCCTTTGTTTCTCAAGTCTGAGAGCTTGACTTAGGCATCTTCAACTCCAGGAGCCCCACTCCTCTTCCCCAGCACTTCTATTTTATAACAGGTGAGAAGATTGACTTTTGTTTTCTTAAAGCATCCTCTGTTATCACAGCACTGTTTGTACTGACTGTCCTTTTGGGTTTACTTGTCTTTCCCCACTAGTAGACTGGGATCCCTGGTGTCTTATCACTGTGCCTATCATATAGTAGGCACTTAATGAAGCTTTCTTTAAAAAATAAGGGCATTTTTCCTTCTTGCATTAAAAAGAAAAAGAGAGAATTAACATTTTGAGAACCTAATATGTGCCTGTCACTATGCCAGGTGTTTATATAGTATTTGGAGAAAAACAATTGAAAGCAAGAAGCTTAGCACACAGAAAGCATTTGCAGTACCCTAATGTGAGATCTGTGCTTTCTCATAGGCTTGGGGATCTACATTTTATTCCCCACATGTGCTATAAAATGCTGTTTTTCTCATTAGAAAATGTGTGAACCTATCAGAAAAGTCCACAGATACTTTATTTTGTAATATTCTCAGATTTATTGGGGGAGGGATTCTATTTTAAAAGTCTATAAAGGTGCTTCTGAAACTGGGGCAAACATTCTCTTGTTGGTGTGAAGCCACAGAATAAGCAAACATGTCTTTCTGACATGTTAACGTTTTCTCATAGCTACAGATAATTCTAGTTAAAGGTGGTGGAGTAAAGCCATTTTAATGCTGCTTTCCACCCCGAAACTAATAAAAACAACAACCAAACAAATGAAAAAACTCATTATCCCCCAAACCTCCAAAGAATAAAAATTAGGGAAGAAAACTCTATGTTCAAGTGAAAACAATAATGACAAGCACTTATAAAGAGTATCAGCCAAAATATAGTGAAATTTGGATCAATATTAGAGACCACTGAGAGGCAAAATAAGCCTTTTCAGACCTTGGGTGAAATAGATTTCTATAAACATAAATGTCACAGACCAGAAAGGCCTATTTAGTTATCTTTTGAATAAAGTGAATATACCTAGGGGCATTGGAGGGCTATAGAAGAGGAGAATATTTCTGTAGAGGAATATTCATACCCAAGTTCAATCCTTGGTCCACATCCAAGACCCCAAGGGAGTGGTGCAAAAAAAAAAAAAAAAACATGGAGCTATGTAGACTATCTACTCTGGTTAGTTCGGACCTAGAATCTTACCTGAGGGAGATGGCTAGAGGTAAGGTTAGGTAAAAGAACAAATAAAAAGGAATCTAATATTATCAGAGTCTATAACTTACGGTCCCTTGAGGTAAGCCAGACCAACCTTGTCAATGTCTAAAACTGAGAGGAAACATGTACCCAGAGAAAAAACACAACAGATGTGGGATGACATCATTGGAAGCAACAAGCCACAAAGGAAGTTGCAGACTTCCCCAGTTCAAATAATCACAAAAATAAGTGTATAATTATCAACAGTGACAAAATTGCAGGGTGCCATGACAGTGTATAATAGGGGGATATGCCACTGTCTGTGGCTCTGGCAGCTTTACCTGAGCAAGCAGTTTGAGTCAGTGAGGCAAATGAAGAACATTCTTGTCAGAGAGACGAGCAAGTTCCCTCTTGTGGCAGGTGAGAGTATTCTATGGATGAGAAACAAAGAAGACAAATGTGACTGGAGTATGAAAAATGGTGAGGGGTGGGATGGAGAGAGCAGAATGATGAGAGGAAAGACTAGAGGAAGAGAGGGTCAAATATGTAGGACTTCGGCATTCTTGTTAATGATCCCTAAGAGCAATAGGAAGCAACTGAAAGATTTTAATCAGCGTTATGACATGATTCGATTTGCATTTTTAAATTATCCCTTTGTCTGTAATGAAGACAATTGATTAGGGAGCAAAGGATAGTACAAATGTAGGGAGACCAGTTAGGAAACTATTGTAGTGAAACAGATGAGAGATGATGATACCTCAGACAAGGACTATGACAATAAAGAAGGAGATTAACGGACAGATGTGAAGTTTTGTGCAGTATATAGGAGGCGTATAGAACTAACTTGGTAATGGATTGACATTTGGAACATGTATGGCAGAAACTACTAATTGTCACTAGTATCCATGTCTCAATTCTTTTTTCTAGAGATAATACCATCTACCCCACCAAAGGTTGGGGCCATACACATGACCACCTAGCTACAGTCTACATTTGTGAGGCTCTCTTTCAGTTAGATGTAACCATGAACTGGATTTGGGCCAATATTCAGGTCCCTTCTATGGGTCTTTGCGCTGAACTCTAAGCCCCTTCCATGAATTGGAACATGGACAGGGTGCTGATGATCCAGTTTTCACTCAAGCTGACTTGAATATCAATTTAAGGGCTGGCAGAAGATGAAGACAGAAGAAACCTAGGTTCTTGAATGACTTTGTGGGTCATAACCTACATTCTGGCTTGAGTCTACTCATTTTTGCATTTTTTTTTATGATAGTGATAATTTTCTATCCAGTTTGAACCACTATGTTTTTGGATCTCTTTGTTTCAGCAATTTAGCTTAATTATTCCAGGTGGTGGGAGGGGACTGAATGGTGATGTCATTTACTGAGATGAGAAATATTATCTCTTTCAGCTTTGAGTCATTTACATATTTAATTAAATATTATTTTTATATGTTAATTTGAGTAAATGATAAAAATGTTTCAAAACTAGATACTGCTTTCTGTGCTGTCACGGATTCATTCTTTTTATAAGATTAAGCTTTACCAATTATAATTTTATCTAATTATGCTATCTCCCAGCTCAAATTTCTCAAACTATTAGCCTATAATGAAAAGAAAATCTGATTTATTGAACCCCAGATATATTTATTTCTATAGCCTTGAGCTGACCTATCAATAAACAAACAACAGAGAACAAACCAGGCAAGAAAAATCTCAGTAGAGAGGTGGAGAGAAAATGAGGTTAATTTAGCTTGAGTTTATTTTCTAGTTCATCTGTGAGGCTCTCCAGTAATCATTATTTTCATTTTAAAGAAAGGGTTATATGTTCTACACTTAATAATCTTTTAAATAATTTTTCATGTAATATAAGCCACTCTCAATAATCAGAATCTTTCTTTTCTTTTGAAAATCAAGATAGCCACCTGCTTTCAGAGTTGTAGCATCTCTTGTTTTCTGTGATGCCTCCAAGAGTCCTAAAAATATTATATAAAAAAATTTTCTATATTATTGATCCAGAGACATAATTATTATATTATCAAAGTATTAGAAGCTAGAACTAGGTAAAATAAGTGGTTTGTTTTTCTGGAAATTATCACTCTTACAAAATCTACATTAAACTCACTTGAATTTTATGAACATTTTTCTCATAAGCTCAAAGAGATAGAAACTGATCAAGGGTCTCAATCATTTCTGCAATAATCTTAATAAAAAAGGAGTATTATATAGAGCTTTTATTTCACCAGTTCTACTCCTTTATACTTATCCATAGAGAATTCACTGGAAAAACTGTGTTTGGACAACTGTTCCTATTTAATAGATGAGGTAGTGGAATTATTAAGTAACAGAATCTTTTCTAGGTTTACATACTAATAAGACACTAAATAAGGAATTTACTCTGAATGTCTAATGTCCAGTTCAGGGTACCTTCCACAGAACTATGCTTTTTTATAGTAAATGGAAGTTCATTATCAAATTAGGTGATACCATAATCTATTTGAAATAATGCCATCAAATGAGCTAATTGCATCTAAATAGTGGTTTCTGTAGGTACTCCCAAATCTTTCAGTGTTATTTTAAACAATGGAAAATCAATTCAAGAAATGATTATTCTTCTACTAAGAAGCGAGCTGACCTTAGAGTGTACAGTGATCCATAAATCCGTAAACTTGATGTGAACAAAATTACTTAAAAGATAGATTTGGCAATTAAAAAGAGAGAATTTAGTTGTAATTTCCAAAGCTCTTTGAAATGGGCTTGGACTCATTCAACCAACAAATATTTTTTTTTTGCCAGCCACTATCATAATTCACAAAGGTGAATAAGACAAAGTCTCTGCCTTTGTACAACTTTCCTTCTAAGTGGGGGAGATACACAGAAAGCTATAAAACACAATGCTCTCCATGAAAAAATGCCATCAAGAAAAAATAAAGCAGAATAAAGAAATGAAGAAGGCAGAGCTCTTTGGACAAAAATATCATCTTTAAGAGCTAATATTGAGAACTGAGACCCTAATGAAAGGAATGATAACCTCACAATTTCTGGGCCACCATTGAAAGCTGATGCAAAAGTAAAGATACTAATGTGGCTGAAGCAGTTATGGGGGATGTTGATAAGAGCTAGCCACGGCCAAGGCCAGATCATATAGGGCCAGACAGACCTGAGTGAGGACTCTGGATTTTGTGCTAAATACAATAGAGACATTTGAGCATGAGAGTGTATGACCTGATTTATATGTTTAAAAGATCACTCTGGCTGCATATGGAGAGTGGACTGAGGGTGGTTGTGGAGATAGCATGGAAGGAAGCTTTTGCCATGATGTGGAAAGAGATGATGGTAGCTAAGAGCATAATAGTAATGGTGGAGGTGGTGAGAAGAATTAGATTTGGGGTATATTTTAAAAGGTGGAGCTAGTGTAACTTGCTGATGGATTTAATGTGAAGCATAAGAGAAAGATAATCAAGGAAAAACTAAGTTTCTGCTCTGGGCAACTGGATGAATGGCATTGTCATTCACTGAGCTGTATAAGACTGATTGAAAAGAGGAATGGGCAGAAAAATTAAAAGCATGTTAAACTTGAGATACCTGTTAGACATCCAAGTGTAGATATCACATGGGCAGTCAGATACACAAGTCTGGAGCTCTCGGTAGAGCTGCAGATACCAGTTTGTGAGTCGTGTGGATGATATTTAAAGCCATGGACTAGGAGAGCTCACATGAAAAGATAATACAGAATACATTTGAGAACTGAGCTTAGGCACTCCAATATTCAGAGGTCAGTTAGAGGAAGAAAATCCAGCAAAGGAAAACAATAAAGAATGGTCAGTGAGGTAGGGAGAAATCAAGAGAATGTGCATCAAGAAAGAGGATATCTCATTACATTTTCCTGTTCAACTTGCTCTCCTACTCTCAAATCATTTCTCACCTTCTCCTTTCTCCTGAAACCTCCTATGTTCCTTTTTCACCCACCTCACCTCACTGTCAGCTTATAACCCTGCTTCGTATTTCACGGAGAAAATAGAGCTACTCGGCACAGAACTTCATAATTTTTCCATCAATAAATATGTTAGCTGTATCTACTCTGCTTTCCCATCTGTTAAAACAAGTAAACTTTCTCTGCTGTATTGTAAAATGGACCCCTCTCCTGATGTATTGGATCAGATTTTGTCTTTTCAAAGATAGGCTCTTACATTATCAGTCATTCCCCTGTTGCTTGCATCATCCCTATTAGCATAAAAGGGATGATAGCATAAAAGCATGCTGTATTTTCTCCCATACCTCCAAATCCAAATGCTATTAAGTTAGAAGTCAATAACAAGAATAACAGAATAACAAAATAAATAAAGTTTAAAATCCCCATTAATCTGGATATTTAAAGCATACATACCAAACACTTCAAACAACTCATAGATCAAAAAACAAATCATCATAAAACTTTTTAAAACTTGGAGCTGATTAATAAATTGTTGTATATTGAAAATTGTGAGGAGTTGTGAAAACAATACTCTGAGGAAAACGGTAAGTAAACCATAAGAAATTGCTATTGTTTATAAATCAATAGCAGTCAAATATTAGAAAGTTCATGTTTTAACCTAAATCTGTAGCCTCAAATGCTCATATTAGAAAAGAAGAGAGGCTGAAAAAAATTTAATCAAGCCCTCCAAGTCAGAAAACAAAAAAAATAAGACCAAGAAAAAAGAAGAAAGTAAATAAAGATAAAATTAAAAATAAATAAACAAAAAAAATTCGGCTTCTGAAAAGTCTAAAAGAATTAAGAGAATTCTGGTTGATATGATCAAGAAAAACAAAACAAATAAATAATATTAAGTATGGAAGGGCTATATAACTATATATGTAGGATACATTTAGAGATAAAATACTCTGAACAATTTTATGACAATATTTGAAAACTCATACAGCAATGTATAAATGATTAGAAAAGTGTAACTTACCATTATTTTACAGGTAAATTCTATCAAAGTTTTGAGGAGAACATCTCAATATTGAAAATGTTTCAAAGAACTGAATATGAGAAAATACTCTCAAACTCCTTTTTTATGATGTAATATAACCTAATGTAATAGTGCCTCCAAAAGCACACAGGACAGTTTATGAAAGAAACACTTCAGCTTTTATTTATTATAAATATAGATACAAAAATTCCAAATTAAATATTTGTAAAACAAATAGGAAAAAGACTGTAACCAAGAATTGGACAGTTAAATTTTTTTTTTTTAATTTATGAATAACATTTCTACAATAAGCAATTAAGGAGAATATCATACATTCATCAGAATGAATTTATAAAAGAACAAAAATTAACATGCAATCATTATGTTAAAAAATTACTAAACAAGAAATGAAACTTTTCATAATTCATGATCTACCACAAAATCGACAACAAAATTATTCTGAATAATAAAACCTTAGAAATATTCTCTTTAAAATTAGGAACAATGATATCTATTATCATTGCTTATATTGAACACTTACTGAGGTCTTAACCAGTGCAGAAAAAAAAAAAAAGAAACTAGAGTTATAGATATTGGAAAAGAAAAAACAAAATTGTATAATTTTGCAGATGATATTATTGTCTATTTAGAATAACATCTCCTTTCCTGTTTTTTTTTCTTTTATAGCATCTGACATATTTAATTAAATTATTTATTATTTGTCCCCACTATGACAATGTAAGTTCCATAAAGGCAGTGATTTTCATCTGTTCTTGACTCAGAGTAGCAACTAATAAATATTAATGAATTAATAGATGAATAATTCTATGTTGAATTTTTTTCAGTACTTTGTTGAATACATTTCTCCCCTTCTCTTTTAGGCCTTCATTTTTCTGTTTAGAAGCTTGCCATCAAGGTTTAGGTAGCATCTGCATTCTTTCTCACTGGCTTAAGATTGTCTCCTTGTTTTCACTTCTTCAATTTTCATAGATAACACTGTGTTATGGATGTTTTTTATTTGTCTTGCTTGGTAGACATTGTGCCTTCTTTATCTATGGATGTATGTCTTTTGTCACTTTTGGACTATTCTGTCATTAACTCTTCTACTGTTACCTTTCCTTCATTTTGTTCTAGACTTCAAATAGAGGCTTGTTAGACCTTTTTATTCTTTTACTTCTCTCACATCTCTCTTTAATATTATACATCTGTTGATATAAGAATGCCCAAATCTGTAAAGAATTTTTATAAGAGTTTGTTTGAGCCCAAACTGACTATAGTTGCCTGGAAGCAAGATTTCAAATGCTTCAGAGTGACAGTTTGCTGTTTCTTTTATGCATTTAGAATTAAGGAGTGAATTTAAAGAAGATTACATGAGGGTGGGAGAAAGCAAGGTAGAGATTGGATTACAGGATAATTAAGATTATGTGCTTTCTTAAGGGAGGTTACACCTTTGATGGATATTACTTCTAATATTTCAAAGGTGTGTTAACTACATTCACAAGAACAATTGTCAGGGCTGGCTTAAAAATCTTTTACCAGAGAAATTATAGTCCCAGAGCCTGACTACCCACTATGACCTGCCCTGTTACGAATTGATGATCGGATCACCCTGTGAAGTTGCTTTCCATAGAACCTCTTTTTCGTCCACTGTCTTGTTTTTCTGTGCTTCATTTTGGATGATCTCTTCATATCTCTCTTTTAGTCACTGAGTCTCACTTCAGCTTTGCTAAACTATTATCCTAGTCATTGAGTTTTTAATAACAATAATGTTTTTAATTTTTATAAGTTTTATTAGTTATTTTTCTAATCTGCTTGGTCATTTTTATAACCTCCTTACCACCTGCTTATTTATGCTTTTGTCTATTCTTTCATTGTTGTTGTTTTTTTTTCAGTTATAGTTTTTTTCACCCTGTGTTTTTAACTGTTAATTTCAATATCTGAAGTTTATAGAGTCTAAAACTATTATTTATTGTTTTGGTTGGTTCTTTTAATTTAATTTTTAATTTAATTTTATTTAATATAAGCTCATTGTTTTTTGATCCTATTTTGTGGTATACTGTAGGTCTAAACTGGAGATGCTTTCCTTCAGAAAAGATTGGCATTTGCTTCTGTTCAGAGTTTGGGGCATGCTCAACCTGGACCACTTCAATCTCTGTGAAGCCTTTGAAATGATGTGAGGATCTGAAGTTAGGCTGCAAGACATGATTGAAAGTTGGCCCAAGACTTAGTCTTCAATAGTAATGATGGTATCAGCATTTGTTTGCCTTCAACATACCCCTTTTTCTCTTATTATTGGGTATTGAACAGTTCTGGCTACTTGGGTTTTAACTATTGGGGTTGTTTTGTTTTGTTTTGTGTTTTTGTGGTGGTGGTACAGATGCTTGGGTATTTTTCTTCGGTCCTGCAAACCCAGCAGTTCTTTAAAACAGTTTGTATTATTCATGATCTACTTGGTTTGCAGCAAAAAGGCTCTTTTAGAAAATCTGGTTTACCATTTTGTGGAAGCCATCATACTGTCTTGAATGTCTGAAGCTTCTTCAGTCAGGCTTTTTTCACCATAAAACTATACTTGTCAAGTTCATCAGTGACTTCCAGGTTGCTGAATCCAATGATCAGGCCTCCACCTTTTAGCAGCAATTGAACGACAACTTTAACATGCCTTAACATAACCTGTTGAACAACTGGGCTTTGAATTGCTTGATTTTCTGACACACATCTTTTGTATTAGAGTGAAAAAAAAAAAAAGATGACTAAGTAGATCTTCAATAGTGGCCGATTCTGGGGACTAATCCTACTCACAGTTACTGCTGCACACAGTTCAGGAATTCAAGAAACAAATATAGTACTAAGAATAAATCTAAAGAAATGTGCATTAGTAAAAAGCCACTTCACTTATATAGAATTTATCTTTTCTCTTAGCTAACACATCTTTTAACAAGGAAGGTAATACTCTTGATAATCTTTTCTCAGAAATAGGAGTCAGGGATAAAGAAAATTACTTTTTTTTTTTGTAATGGTTCTGGTAAAATTTCAGAAACTCATAAAAGTATTGCACACCTATCAATACCATGTGCTTCTAGAGATGATGCTGATTGTTCTCGTGTTTTTGTGCTACCTTACATTACCATTGCTATGATTCCCCAGAGGCCCTTCTTTACTTTGGACCCTATTGTGTCATTGATAAAGACTGAACCCACTCTTGATGAAATTTGGCAGTTCCCAGAAAAGAGAGGCTCTCTCAGTTTATGTTATCAAAGACTGAGGTAGACATCAGAATTTAGGACAAAATGTTGTAGCCACGAGCCTCCGATAGACACACGGACCACCAGAAACCAGTGAGTTATAAGAAACACGCTCTTTATTCAGCCAGCTGGGTCTGGCTGAATAAATTAAGCAATACCAAAATGTAGAGGTACAGAGTTTTTAAGCCCTAAACCTCATTCTTCATTCTGTCTGAACACAAAAGTCTATTTTTCTTCTATTTACTAACTGTCAACCCACAGGTCTTTGTGCAAGTGGGGATACAGAAGCAGAAAGTTTATTGTTAGAATGTTATGTTCTCACGGGCGATAGCCAAGCAGTAATTGTCCAGCCAGCACAAACGTTTTGTTTGCCCTGCATCAGGGTGGAGGCAAACTTTGAGATTAGATTATATAAAAAGTGGGGAATTATATGTATTGTGTACTGTCAGTATCTGGTGATATCTATCAACTTTGTTTGAACTAGCTACCTTCCTTTTTTTATTTCATAAATGAAATTTGAGGTCACATCAAACCCAAACCTAATTGATTTATAAACTTACATACATATGTGTGTGTGTGTGTGTGTGTGTGTGTGTGTGTGTATGATTGTGTGTCTACTATATGTTTGGAACTCAATGGGTCAAAAGATACAAATGTGAGTAAGAGTATCTATATGACTCAGTCTCTCTTGTTTTTTAATTTTATTTCTTAATACAAATTGAAAAGAAGCAAATATCCTATCTTTTATGAACCAATGTCAAATTCAAATATTCACTAAAATAAGTAAGCTTTTGAAGCTTGTATGCATCTGTGTGAATTATTTGAGTTGGATTGCATTAAAAAAACAAAATTCAACTGAGTAAATTTGGAGGTCTAATTGGCTTTATTAAAGGATTCACGAATCTGGCAGCATTGCATCCAGTAAATAGAAGGGAGCTCCAGGAAGTTGTACAGAATGGAAGGTTTCCACAGGTAAAAACTGGGTGGGACAAGGAAGTTATTAGCAAAAGAAAAATAATTATTTCAGGCTGAGGCACCTTTCTTTGGGGGAAGGTTGACAAGTCATTTTAGACAGATTACTTTACTAGTGTTAATCAAGAAATTCCAGACTGATTGTCACATTCCTGTGAGGGGCTAAAACTGCAGTTAAGTCTTGGTTTGTTGTCCTGAGGGCAAGAATTGACTCCACATGTTCTTGTTTTAACAGTTGCGTAATAATTGGTAGCCCAGATGATAAAGTGTTTTCATTTTTATTATTAAAAATTATTGGGGTGACATTGATTAATAAAATCAAGTTTCAAGTGTACAATTCAACAATATGTCTTATATATATTGCATCAAATATTCACCATCCAAAGTTAAATTTCCTTTTGTCAACAAATATTTGACCCCTTTTATCTACCTCCTCTCACCTCCTCTTCCCTCTGGTAACTGCTAATTGACTGTTCGTGTCCATGAGTCTCTGTTTGTCATGTTTGTTTGTTGCTTTCAGTTTTATATCCCACATATGAGTGAAATCATATGGTTTTCAACATTTTCTGTATGACTTATTTTTGCTTAGCATGATATCTCAAAATCCATCCATGTTGTAGCAAATGGTTCTTTAGGAAGAAACAAAACTTAAAGTAATCATTAATAGAAAAAGGATATTATAATTGTGACATGTATAGAAGTTGTAAAACCTAAAGTAGCCCATGTGTAAAACAGAAGGCAGCCACATTTTCTCTATCATTTATATTAATTATGCTAATTTTTAATGTTAGCTGTCATTCTTTTTGAGCTAATCAAACTGAGAAGTTTTTGCACGGATAATTAGCTGATTTTTTTAATGGCAAAGATGGATAAGTTTACATTTAAAAAAATGTACTTTTTTATTAGGTTAATTAGACATTTTATAGTCAGAAAATAGAAATTTGTTAAAAATTAGTGTCATGTTCAAATATATTTTGCAAACTATAATGTATCTCTATTATTGTTTTTGAATTTTTTAGAGATTACGATCCAGAATAAAAACCAATGTAGGAAATTTACTTTTTCCTTCTTGTAGAAAATTACTGCTTGGCTATCGCCCATGGGAACATAACATTCTAACAATAAGCTTTCTGCTTCTGTACCTCCACTTGCACAACCGACCTGTGGGTTGACAGTAAATAGAAGAAAAATAGACTTTTGTATTCAGACAGAATGAAGAATAGGGTTTAGGGCTTAAAAAAACCCTGTACCTCTACATTTCGGAGCTGCTTAATTTGGGGTCTGCGTACCCCTGGAAGACCCAGCTGGCTGAATAAAGAGAGTGTTTCCTGTAACTCATTGGTTTCTGGTGTTCCGTGTGTCTATCGGGGGCTGGCAGCTACAACAAAAATAAGTAATAGGTGACCAAAAACGTGCTGTAGTACATTTAATTTTAAAAAGCAATGCATATTTGCAATTATAAGTTTAGCATTTTATCTTCTTGCATTTAAAAGGTTTACATCTTTAAGGTTAAGCCCAAATCAGTTTGTGGTACTTTTGTGAGCACGTGTGCATGAATGCATGCGTGTATGTGTGTGTGGCAGTGGTAGGTTGAAGAAAGGGGAAGATAAAATACAAAGACGTGTCTTTGAAAGAATGCTGAGTAACACTGCTAGCTATTTTATTATATTTTATTAATTAAGTGGTTTAGAATCCAGTTATTCCAATGTTGGGTTTAAGACTTAGGATCTTGAAGGAAGGATACATGTGAGTTTACTCTGATGGGAATGAACCACCTTTACTAGATAGAGCCGTGAAGAAGTAGTTCTGTTTGTCTTTTGCTCCGTATGGGGTACATGCAGGCCACCACAGTTTGCAGGCCATGTCGAAATGCAGATGAGCCACCACTAGCTGTTGCCTATCTCATTTATCCACAGGCCTCTTTAAGGTGAGAATATAGATGTTGTAGTTACATTCTGATATAAAGATGAGCAGAGAGTAAGGAGTAGAATTTTTAGAACATATTTTTTTCCCAGATATCTTAGTTAATAAATAGTCTTTGTTGTGTGGAGAGAAGTAAGATCATTGCATGAAGTGTGAAGAACAGTGACCATTGTGATATCCCTTTGGTGTATTAGAAAATGGAACCAGGGATTATAGTAAGTACCTTGGAATAGAAACCTTAGAAGAGGAGGCTCCTTTTCTTTCCAGAGGCCAAGAGTGATACTAATGTAAAGAACTAATGCTTCGAAAACAGATTCTTGACTAGATTCTTAATTTTCATGTTAGGACCACATACATATTATTTGTTTTACATAGACATTTTAGTTAATATGTTAAAATATTTCAGTTAACTGACATACATTTCAGTTAATTAAAACTCTAGTACCTTGTACTAGTGTTTGCACATGTGGTAATGTAAAATCCACCATCACCCTAGCAGCACTGAGAGGGTCCTCGATTCCTCCCTGCGGACTCAGTAAAGAATTACAGATCAGCTAGATTTATTAAATGCACATGTTTAAAAGGAGATGGGTTGTGCCAAGGAAGGCTATGGCCCCGTGGAATTCAGAAGTTAAAAAGACAAAAGATACTATACATGCTGAAGGAGGGGCGGGTTACAGTAAATAGGGCTAAAAAGCCATGAAAATGGGGAGATCTGTATTATATTAGGGCTGTGATGGCTGGTTACAGAGGTGGTGCTAGTTGACTGGCATGTGAAGTCATTTTGAATGACATTTGGCTGTTATATAACTCTCTGCTCACTTCACATGCAGTTACCCAAAATTCAGTCTGTTATAATTCGACTCATGAACTTCTGAGTATAGGCATGATATTTTAATGATGGTATAACAAAGCTGAGATGAGAAAGTCAGAGTACTCCTTATTGTGCAAGCATTTGTGGCTGGATTAAACAAGCTATTTTATAGCTTTTTTACTTCTTTGTTCCTCAGGATGGAGGTGATTTATAACTAAAAAAAATGGATGTTTCAGGGAGGTCTCTGAGAGGTCTGTGGACTGGGCCTTCATTCCTTTGCCCCCATAGCTCATGTCTACCTAACTACCTAACACTGGCAGTGCTTTTTTGGGGATGGAGGTAGCATGGGATGGACAGAATACATTTAAGCAATTTGGACCACATGTGCCAGTAGCAGAGAGGATAGTACTAAAATTATTAAACAGGGCTCCTGTAAAATGAGGTAACAGAAGAGTTACCGAGTCACTTCAATAATCCTTATATTGAATGCTTTATATTGTGAGGCACTGGCCTAAGCATAGTGGGGGGTTCATGATATTTTTGAGGACCTTGCTTCACTCTAGTTGAGGAAACTCTTGTGTGCATATTGATAATGCAGGGAACAGTACATTGTATGCAAGAGGAAGTGCAAAGTAGTAAGGTACACAAAGGGAGAAGCAATTATTCCTTAAAGAAAGAATTGGAGAAAGCTTAAGTGAAGAGGTGGAATTTTAGTTTGGTCTTAAAACTTGAGTAGGGTTTCAGTAGGCAGAGATAGAAAACAGGTATCCCAAACCATACATGTAGGTAATAAAGAATAGATTCTAGAAGTGAGTAGAAATAGTAAATAGTGTGTGTGACTGGAGTAGCAAGCAGTAGAGAAACGTGTGGTGAGAGATCAGACAAGTAGTATGTTCAGAGCAGGCCATAGAGACTGAATGTCGTGCCAAGAAGTTTTTCTTTATATTTGTAACTATGTAAATCTGAGTGCTTGTAAAATTGAGTGCTTGTAAAATTGAGTGTTTTTGCAGGGGATTGCAAAGATGACAAAAGATATTTCTGTTCTTAGAGAACTTGGTCTATTATTATGAAAAAAATGATTGGAGAAGGATGAGAATGGCAGCAGAGAGATCAATTAATAGGCCTCTGTAATGATGTCATTGAGATATAAAAATTTAAAGTGGGTCAGTAGCAAGAGGAATGGAAAGTGTAGAGCAGAATCAAAAAACACTTTAGATATGTTATCAATGGGACAGGAAGCTGAGCAGAAGTTGCAGGTATGGGAGTAGATAGTCTCAAAAAGCACTCTGAAGTTTCTAATTATGTAATCAGGAGGATGGCGCTTCTATTCATTAAGGTGAGAACACAGAAGAAAGGCTTGGGGGTGGGAGGGAGGGCAAGCTGACATCTTATTTGGATCTACTAAATTTGAGGTACCAACATGACATCTATGAAGAGAGGTACAAAAGGTATTTAGAAAGGCAAGTCTTAGAGGTAGAGAAAAAAATGAGATCTAGAATTATAAGTTTGAAAGGTGCTGACAGAGAAGGTCATTGAAATTGTCCTTGGTTGAGATCTCCTATTGGAAGACTATAAAGGAATATAGAGTAAAAAGAGAAGAGTGTTAATAATGAGGGTTTGTTAGCAATGTTGAATGCTGTGTAGAGGTCAAGTAGGATGAAGGGTAAGGAAAGCTCATGAATTTTTTTTTTTAATTAGAAAGCTATCAGCCACCTCTGGAGACCAGTTTTAGTAGAGGAGTGGGCTCAGTCATTTCATTAAATTGCAGTGGAATGAGGAGTAAATGTGACATGAAGCAACAGGGAAATAGATTTCTTTTCACCCATTTAATCCATAAATATTTATTGAGCATTTGCCTCTCATTTGTGAAATGAGAGCAAAAGGAGAGATGGGATAGTTATTTAAAGGGGAAATCAGGGTTAAAGAAAGAGTTTTTGATGGGAAAGTCTCTAGCTAAAGGAAGAGGCAGTGCTGAGGGAGATACTTGGGCTAAAAGATGAGTAAGAAATAATAGAGCCGAGAAACAAAGAGGTAGGAGAAGTTAAACTCATAAGCATATAGGTGGAGAGATTTTCTTTGGCCTAGGGAGCATTCAGGTGGGTGGGGAGAAGGGTGAGGTTGACCTGGATTGCCAAATTCAGAGCTCTCAATTTTAATCCACACTAACAGTTGCTTCTTTTGTGGCTTGTTATTGTTTGTGATAATGCTTGTAAAATGACATAATAATAATATTTTTCTTCAGGGTGGATTGTCACATTTTTTAGGTGAATGGAACTTTCAGGATACTAGTTGAAACACTATCGGGGTGAATGTTGTTAGGACTCCACCTAGTCATTTAAGATAATCTTTCAAAATGGAGCTGGGTGTAATTTCCAGTCATGCCGTCACACAGAAACCATGTCTCCCGAGCAGTAATTTACTTGCTATGTAGATCATAATGGCTGTTCTCGGGAACTGACTGTCGTTGGAGCCAGTTGGTGATCATGTGAAATAAAAGCAGCATCAACTTCTGAATGTGTAAAAATATATATAATATTTTAATATTTTTGAAAGCATAAGTTTATTCATAAACATGTGAGAGTGTTTGGAGCATATAATAATCTTGCAGAGAAAGAGCTTCCCTTTGTTAAATTTTGGAGGCAGAGGCCACTGTGTGGCTGTAAACAGTGTTTGCAAGGGATTAGTTAAGAATTTCATTGCAGGATAGAAGAAATTGTGTTTATTGTAAAAACTATTTTCACTTCAATTCAATTTGCATTGAAACTGCTTTTGTTGTTAAAGTGTTTAATAAATAATTATTTTAGGGAGGTTCACTAAGCAGCATGAAAAATGGATTCCTGAGATGGTTGTAGTATTCCCTAAACCTTTTGGCACCAGGAACTGGTGTTCTTATGAGAATATAATGCTTAATGATCTGAGGTAGAGCTGAGACAGTGATGTTAGTGCTGTGGAGCAGCTGCAAATTCAGACGAAGCTTTGCTCTCTTGACCACTGCTCACCTCCTGCTATGTGGGCCGGTTCCTAATGGGTCATGGACCAGTGCTGCAGTGTCTGTCCATGGCCTGGACATTGAGGAACCGTGGTAGAGCAATTGAGGAGAGATCAGAATTGACAGGAAAGCCTAACCTTGATTTAATACATTATAGAAATTGCTCACTAAAATGAATAGGGAGAGATTGAGAGGGAACTGTATTTTTACTACCGACAAGAACTGGCTTGATATTCACATATCCTAATTGACAACTGTCTACATAGGCAAGAATAAAAGGCAGAAGTGCTCTAAACATTCTACATTATGAAATAATTTCCCAAAAAAAGGAATGAAATTTGAAACAAAGACATTCCTTTTTGACTATTAGGAAATAAACTCACTATACTTTTCACCATTTTCTTAAATTATATGTTTTCATCTAAAGTACTGACCTGTGCTCATTTTCTTCATATGGTCATTTTTAATGTTTATTTTTTGCTACATCATCAAAAATCTTATATATTTCTCATTGGACATGAATTAATAATGTTTTACCTGCAACACAAAGAACTATTAAAGTGATAAAAAGACAACGAGTGTATTCAGCTCTCCAATAAAACCAAAAATCTACTCTCCTCTTCCCCACTAGACGATTAAATGCTGAAAAATTCACAGTCTTTCTGCAAAGAGGGTCGAATTAAGGATCTATTAAATAAGTTAATTAAACCCTGACATTCTAAAAACAATTCTGAGGAGTTCTAATTAATTTTTAAACAATATTGAAATAATGATTTGGTACCTAACATTCTTTAAAATATTGTAACCCAATCGATCTCACAGCACAGTGTGCCATAGTAGGCTGATGGATTTTCTAATAGTTAAAAACACAGTTCATTGGTCTGGATAGTAATCATTGCAGCTTGGGGGAAAAAAAAGAACCAAATCATTGAGGTTTTATAGAAGTGACCAGCATTTTTAATGGCTTTATTTACTCTCCAAGTATTTGCTTTGATTCTTCTTTGATAGTATGTTAAGGCACAGAAACTAATGTATTTGATTGCAATATTTTTTTGTTTAAGTAAAAGTTTACCTAAGGTTGTTAGATCGACTCTTTTTACAGTAGATTTTCCAGTTCAATAAAATAGGTTTGAATTTTTTCCATGGAATTTAATTATGCCCCAATCCTCTCCTGACTTCACTGCATAGTGTAGACAAAACCATTTCTTAATCACTAGCCAGGATTCATCTAATTTCTTTGTTGTTCTGTTGCTGCTATTGTCGTCAGCATGAATTCTGGGTATTTGAATGGAATTCTATACTTGGAGAAGAGTTACAAAAGAAGTGGTGGGGAGTATTAGAGAGGTGACTGAATCTGGTTGGAGCCTAGAGACCTGCATTCAAAACCAATGATCTTTCTAAAATGTGTAGCTGCCCTTAAGACTATCTTGCTTCATCTGTAGTGGAGTTTCTCACCACCTGTTTAAAAAGGCAGATCCAAGGGCTCCATTCCAACCGACTGAATAAAAATCTCTGGGGATGGTGTCTTCAAATTTGCATTTTTTAACAAGATTCAGGAATTTATACTTAAAGTCTGAGAACCTGACCTATGAAATCAATTTTAAGTTTCTTGGTACACAGAAAGAGAACCCTCCCTGGGGTACAGTCTCTTATCTCTCCTCATTTCCAGACATCAATAGTTATCAGTAGGGAGATGAATGCATGTCTCTTCATATCATGCTATTCCTGGATCCACTGTTTTTGTATGTGACTCTGCCCAGATTTGCTCACCTTACAATTCCCATGATCCCTTTATATTAGGGAGTGATGCAAAACAGTAAGCTCTGTCAGGGCTATGGCATTGTGTGTTTTCACAGTTGTATCCTTAGTGACTGGTATAGTGCCAGCACATAGTAAGTGCCCAACAAATACTTAGAATGCATCAGAGCTTAGACACTATAACTCTCTTTTGCTTAAGAAAGATATAATCATTTGCTGTTTCTTTTGGGTGTAGTTTTAACATGAAGCTAGTTCATGACAGTCAGGATCCAGGTCTACTGACCCTGGACTCTCTTCCTTGGTTTGTTAGGAAACATACCTCTAAGAAAACTACCTCCTAACACCAAAAAAATCTGGATGTTTTTATAAAAGTGGTTTTTTTTGAAATATTAGAAATTGTTATTGAATTGGCAATGAATCCAACTATCACTAAGCCCTAGCTCCACTATCAGAATCTCAAAGAATGGGGCCCAGGCATGAATCCTCTTTAAAAACTACATAGAGGATTCTGATATTCAACCAGGGTTGAATCACTACTTATACTGCATGCAAAATAATGTCTTTAATGACAATTAAGTACATGTTCTGTAAACTCTTTGGTTGTGGGAAGACTGAAAACTAAGTTGTACCTCTAGCACTAACTTTGTGTTTGAGGCCAATTACTTATTACTCATGGGCCTACTTTTGTTATCTTTAAAGTAGGGTGTTGGATAGATAACCTCTCAGATTTTGGCAACTCTATGCTTTCATATTTTTATTTTTGAACCAAAGTAAAATCAAACGTTGAAATGGCAGAGTTGCACAGGTGGTATACATACCTGTGGCAGCTGTCACTTATTTCTTACTAAATAAATCATTCTAAATTGGTGCTTGCACTGGGATGCCTGTCAGGTTTCGTTTATTATGCTAAATAGTACCCTCTTGGATAAGCTAATTTGACTTCCAAAGTCTCATGGATTAGCAACTTCCACAGTGAGAACATCTGATTGGATCACATTTTACACTCTAAAGCTTAATTTGGGTTAGCAAACATTTCTTTAGTTCCAACTGGTGTATCGTGCTCTGTGCTAAATTTTCAGATGTAAAAAGATTAATATAATATAGTCCTTGTCCTTGAGATGCTAACAAAGAATACAGAAAGAGGGAAGGTATAAACAGGACAATTGTTCATAATGGAAGACTGATGATTTTTAATTTTCTTATTTTTACCCGAGGTCACTATATTTTTAGATCTTTCTTCCAGCTATAGCTAGATCTTCTCATAATCCAGGGCTAAGAATCTGGAGGATAGAGACTACATAGATCACTTTGTTTTTCAAGGAAAGTTGGACATTGAGAAAGTGGCTGTGACTGGAAGTCGGTTTTAGAATTAAAAAAAAGAAAGATTTGGAAAAGCATTCATTGCATTGTACCTTCCAGTTGCAAATCATAGAAATGTAGGTACTAAAACATCTCAGTAAGTATGTAGGACACAGGATTGGAAGTAGTAGCTTTCTAAGTGTGCATTGACATGGTTTATGCAGAGATGAAAGTAATCCAGGTTTTCTAGACTCACTGAAAACATGCTAAGATGCTCCTCTGCAATGGGCCTGGCTCAAGTTCAATCTTTAATTTTCAGAGAACAGTATGAGATTAACTAGATGTTTAGGTGACAGAATCATAGAAAGCACTGAGACTTTCCTTAACTTGGAAAATCTTCTATGACTAAGTTTCACACACTTTCAGAGACAATGCAACCAGTGCTTTTGGGGTGCTCTGGCAGAAAGATCCCATTAGAGTTAAAAATGAGACAGTGAAAATAATGATAGCAGCCAATAGTCATTGTGTTGTATGCCAGACACTGGGCTAAGCACTTGGCATTCACTGTCTTATTTAATTCTAACAGTAATCCCTATTATAATTTTACAAAAATGAAACCCAAGGCACAAAAATGTTAAGTAAATTGACCAACTTTAAATAGCTAGCAAGTGATGAATCTAAGAATCAAGCTCCCATTAGTTAGGACTCTCTTGATGGTAAGTAAAATATAGAAACCTAATCCCATGTAAGCAAAAGTAAGGATACAGGGATCTCTGAAAGGGATGAGATTGGACTTCTAGAATAGATTTACTTTCCACTTCTCTGGTCCTCCATTCTTCTCCTTTCTGTGTGTCTGCTTTGTTGCCTCCTCTTCTTCAACCATTCTTGGTCCCTTGCCTTAGGACTGGTGATATAACAGCAAGGTATAAAGGTTAAATTTCTGATATGGAGTTTTGCAATAGCTTATCAAATGGCCTTAAGCAGGTCATTAAGATTGTACTTAACAGTAGTTCCCATAGTTAACTGGGTCTGTCTAAATATGAAATGAGCATGGATCTCAGACAATTATTTTCATAATTATATGACCTCCACGATTTCCCTCCATACATATAATTCTTTTCTAAATTGTACATGAGAAAGACTTTCTAAGTTTATCTTCCAACATAAAACTATACTGCCCTGTTCTTCCTGGAAATGGGTTGAATAAACACATTCATTTGACTGTGTAAAGGTTTGATGATTTATGTATTACTTATCCCAGGGTTTAATGCCTTATTTAAAGGGACAACTTGAGAGTGATCCCCCAAATATCTTTAGGATAGAATTTTAGACTCCCCCAAAAAAGCCAAAACAAGGCAGCTACTTGGTGACCTCACTGACATAGGCAGCATTCTTTGAATTATTCTTTTCTGGAATTATCCAACTCTAGGTATTCCTGAAGATGTCATTCACTTGAATAGAGAATAATATTTATCTGAAATATCCAGATAATTAATTGCTTTGCCTCCTGTATAATAGTCAAGGTTATGCTATGTAACAACACTTCTCTAGATGCCAGTGGCTTGAAATGACAAAGGTTATCTTTTGCACATGTAACATATTCATCTCAGGGCAGCAGAGAGGCTCTGCTCATTCTAATTACTCAGGCTCCACCATATCAAATATTTCTAGTTGCATGCCAGAGGGAAAAAGAGTACTCTGGAGAATCACATACTACTGTTTATTTATTTTTTTAAATTGAAAACAATATGTATAATTTTTTATGATGACATTGGTCAATGAAATCCAATAAGTTTCATCTGTACACTTTAACCGTAAGGCATATATATATTTACACTGTGTGTGTTCACCTCCCACAGTTAGATTTCTTTCTGTCACCATATTTGACCCCCTTTACCACATCTACCTCCCCCTCCCCCTAACTTCTGGTAACCACTAGTATAAAGTCCATGTCCATGAGTCTCTGTTTGTTTGTCCTATTCATTTGTTGCTTTTAGGTACATACTGCTGTTTAAATACTCGAATTCATTTTACTCATTCATTGGTCAGAGATAGAAACATGGTCCCACCCAGCCACAAGGGAGGGAGAGAGTGCCATGAGCTTGAATTTTATTTGATTAATAGCACAAATGACTGCCCTGTGTTCTAATAGATTTCTTATAAAGGCACAATTCCAGAATAGAATAAAAAGCAGACATTTAAATATTTCCTAAGAGTCACTGTTTTAATGATTTTATACGTGTCATGTCTCATTTAATCCTCACAATTGTTTTGTTATTCTCATTTTAAAGATGAGAAAACTGAGACAAAAGAGCTTTAATAGTAATTTGTCCAAGATCTCACTACAGCCTGAGATTTGACCTCAAGCAGTTTAGTTCATACTCTTAACCACAAAGCCATGTCCTATATCTGTATTATTATGTGGTTTCCTTGAGACAAGATTAATTAGTGATACATTTACTAGACAAGATTAATTAGTGATACATTTACTAGGGAAAGTCTGAGCTTATGTACATATCAGAGGTGTAAATTCTAACTGTTGCTAGTATTTTTTAAGTTTACAAAAAAAGAAGCAGTCCAGTCCTGAGAGCATTTGATGTAGGAGGCAATTTTCTATTTTGGTATACTCTGGAATTTCAGCGCATGGCCCGTATTCCAATGACAAGCTCTAATTTAGACTGATTTGTTTAGGAGAAATCAGTGATAGCTTATACATAGAGTTCAACATACACTCTGAACTTTAAAACAAGTTTGCCTAAAATTAATGAAAGTAACAAATAGGGTCTTTAACTTTTAATGATGAGAATAATGAGGTTGCAGACATAGTTGAGAGAATCTTGCTGTGGTACAGAAGGATCCAGTAACAACTTTGCAAACCTAGTATGTTAGTCAAGGGTGAGGGGTGACAAGCATCAGGACCTGATCCTGGTTGACGTAAGCAGGAAATTGATTTATTGAATGGAATCTGTATAGCTGGCAGAGCTGCTGGGAATGCTGGAGAACCAGCCCCAGAAAAGAGGCAAAAAGAAGTGGAGCTGGCTTCCCAGAAATACAGCCAATATCATGAGCATTAGTTCTGTGATGGCATCACTGCCACCAGTGCTGAATACTGGATGTTATGACTTGTCCTGCTGGCGTAGGTGCTGCTGCTACACCTGGAAGCTGTTCCTTGCTGCTGCAATCAGAACCATCTGAATGGATTGTCCTCTATTCCTGCTTTTTTGTGCCAACAGCTCCATATTCAAAATCCCAAGTGGTTTCAGCCATTTGGCCAGGCCTAGTTCTGGTGCTATGTTCTAGTTGCCAGAAAGAGTGGGGAAGTGGGTCTCCTTTTAAGCTGTCTAGTGGGTGGTAGATCTTCTTTCTTCATCTGTGGGGCACCCTCCAAACATGGAAGGGAAGTTCAAATGTTGAGCAGCAGCCAGGAGGGAAAAAAGAAAGAAAAAAATATAGACAAATATTTGCTATAACTGGTTGGGTTTGACTTTGTGAAGAATCTTTTTATATGATTAATCAGGAAAATGTAACCTTGTTCCTTTGTCTATTTTGTTGTTTTCTTCCTCAGTGTAACTGTGTCTACATCACCTGAGTCTTACAATCTTTTATTGTTCTTATTTTTGAGCAGTTCTCCTCTCTGCTGAGGTGTAGACAGTAGGAAGTCAAGTGTATTATCCACCCCTGGCCAATAAAACCAGTAAAACCTCTTAAACGCTTTCCTGTCTTGCTAACAATCATGGGTCATTTCTTAGAGGTCAATAATATTAAACCATGAGCAAACTCACCTGAAGGAAACAGAAAAGGAACACTGAAAGGGAAGGCTGGCTGGGTCTGAGAGTGCTGGCAGTGAGACCTGTCCTAGAGTAGTCTTGCTCTGGCATTTTTCATCCAAGGTGCTGCTAATGTTCTGCAGTGTTGGTGGAACCATGAGGTTCAAGACCGAGAATGGCCAATAAGTACCCTGGCATGTTCAAATCATTCAGAATACAGCACTGTTATTACTGCTGGAATCCATGCTGGGTCTGCCACTCCCCATGATCTTCCCTCTCCAGGAGAATGGTTAGGACAAACTTAGTAGCTCTAAAGCAATTTTCATAATCAAGTTAGCCTATCTCATTGACAGCCTTTGGCCTTGTGAGAAGATAATTATCTGTGCAGCTTCTGTCTCTTCTATCAGTCCTTTATAATGTTCCTGCAAGCTTACAGGCTTCAGGTCTCCACAGCTTTATCAACCATCTGCTGCTTTCACACAATTAGTTTTGCCCTTTCTCTCTGATTTTAATTGTTTCAGTTTACAGAGTTCTGTACTATTCATAAGTCTTTTATTATTCAATCAATCAACCACCAAATGCCTAATGAAGCTCCTAAATGTGACTAACACAGTACTGGGCACCTGCAGGGAATATGCAAAGGGCACAGCAAGGTCTTCCGGGTTGGACTTGACTTAGAGAATACTTAGCTTCCTTTTTTCCATGGCTTTCCTTTCCGCTTCTACCTGTTTAGCACCTTTAGATTTACTATTCTTGTGTCACCTTTTGGACAAGTTATGGTTAAAGACCTACAATATAATAAAGATAAACATTTTAACAATCTGAAAAGGAAGCCGAAACATATTTTTAAAAAATGAACTTAATGAAACAGTGCTATTGTTTTAATGCTTGCTACCACCAGATGGTTCCTGTTGTTAAGAAAGACATTTTGTATTTCTTGAGTTGCTTGTACTTTTCAAATGAATCATTTGTATGTATTTTTGTTGTCTGCTGAACTGAGGGATACAATTAGCTCACTAAATTCTTCACTTTGCATTTTCTTTCCAAGAAAGAAATTATATTGAGATACTGTAACTTAAAAGCACGTTCCTTGCAATTTATACAGAGAATGCATTATTCGAAATGAAATAACAAAAAAACAATTTTCTTGACATCTTAATATTTTATCTTTCATCTTAGATGTTCAAACCCAAAGTCACAAAACCAGAAACCTTTTTTCTACTGACTTGCCATTTTCATTATCAGTAGAACTCAGATTCTTATTATTACAAGGGACTTTGATGTTTAAAAGTATGATAATATATCAAACATTTAAAACTATCTTAGGGGAAAACTGAAAACACGGAGTGGGGCTTTTTTGTTAATCTGTTAATATAGAGCCACAGATTGAAAGTTTTCAGCTCTATACAATGTTATATAATAATCTTTAGAAACAAAATAAGCCTCTGCACAACAGGTAGCAAAAGAAATTGCCCAGAACTTTTAAGCAATGAGTTGTGTTAAAAACTTTTCTGTATTCTGGGAGGTGGCCTTAAATATTTGGAATGCTTGATTACTTCCAGAAGTAGAAAGAAAGTGGCTCATACCAAATCCAAGTTCAAATTCTCGAGGGATATAATGGCTCCCAACAAAGCAACACCTTTTCTCACCACTCGATGGTGTCTTTGCTGCTTATACCCTGAGCAACAAACCATAGGAAACTAATGGTGTTTTAAATAAAAAACAGCAGTTCATTAGGATTGGTTAATAGGTTGTTGGCAAAATTTCAACTTAACAAGTATGCAAATGTATCTGTGTGTGCTCAGCAAGGTCTCTCCCAAGCTTTCTAATGGTGTCACATGGTACTATAAATTTAC
The DNA here is from genome assembly GCA_004027375.1 of Macroglossus sobrinus. Taxonomy (NCBI): domain Eukaryota; kingdom Metazoa; phylum Chordata; class Mammalia; order Chiroptera; family Pteropodidae; genus Macroglossus; species Macroglossus sobrinus. Next base: position 120,786 of record PVKZ01002192.1, read on the forward strand.
TTTGACAGCTAGTAAACAGACAAGTGTGTCCTGGGAGCAGGGAGTGTGGAGCCAAGCTGGTAGCAATTTTTAAAAAGAGGTAGGGCAAATAGAGCCAGGCACATATTAACACAGCAAACACTGAACTTTTCTGCTTCTCCATTCTTTAGTGGAATGTTAGTAACTGCAAAAAATGATGCACAACTTCCTTTTTTAAAATCCTTAACTCATAGTCTTCAGTTAGGAATTTATGATTAGAAATAAATTATTAAAAATATACATTTTAAGAGAAATAACCAAGGGCCAAGCAATAGTTCAAAAATATTAGCTTCCTCGCTCTATGTTAGATCAATATTTCTGTTGGCTACAGCTGAGTTGGTAAAAGATTCATATAACAAGCAGACAACCATCTGATTTAATTCTATCAGCCATAGGAAACTGCAGTAGGAGATGTTTGTATTTCATTGTTTGCTAAGGATGCCTGACCTTACTAAGCAGATCACTAGGCATTATATATATATGAAATTGCTATGTGCATGAGAAATTGTTATACGCGTTCATTCCCTAGAGAGTACTGTAGCTTTCTGCTCTCTTTCAGGCAGCCAGAAATAATACAGCCCACCCCAGAGAATGCTTTTTTCAATCCTTGCAAAAGATGCATTAGAGGAAAGAATCAGGTTTTATTGGCAAAGAATAAAAGTAGCTCGAGCCTTGAGAATTTTTGGAGCAGAGAAAATGGAGAAAAGGTTTTACTTTTTTTTTTTTTAATTAGTACATAAAGGCAGCAGGAATGGAAGAGGTCTGGATTCTGTTAAGTTTGAGTCTATAATAGAAAGCTGTGTGTGATGTAAAGAGCACTAGTCTTAGAGTCAAAATGTAGGACCGAGTTCCAGTTTGACCATTTAATCGTCATGCTTTGTGGAGAGATTCACATAGTCCTTGCCAGTAAATAGAACAAATAAAGCCTCCCTCATATGTTTAAGGTTTTGGACAACTGCCAAGTATTCTAATAGCTTCTTAACATATAAAACTTAATCCACATTTGAAATCTCTATTCCCAGCTGCCCTATTTCTATTAGTGACATGGTCATTTCCCCCCAGCCAAATCATCTCTAATCACTACTGTTGTATGTTATATCAGTTGGTTTAGGATATACATTATTTGTCTAAAGTAAACAAACTAAAGTTTATTTTCTAAGTTTTTATCTACACAAATATTTTGATGTGAAACAAAGCCAGCTTGTTATAAGGCAGTATTTTCATTTGTTTGTTGCACAATATTTACTAAAGGCCTACTAAGCACAAGACACTGTGCTGTGCACTCTGGGCAGCTGGATGAGGATCTGAAGAAGGCTCTCCTGGCCCTCGAGGAGCTGCCCATTATTAACCCTCCCATGTGGCAAAGCTCTTAGAAGAACCATTGGGTGATTCAAACTAGGAAGCATCTACTCACAGCAATTTTCATTCCAGAGAGGGCATTTACTTTTCCACACATACTGACCAAATGCCACATAGTATCACTCTGAGTAAAAAGGTGGACCTCTTATTTAAAACACGCGCATACACACACACACACACACACACACACACACACACACACACACCCCAAATTCTGTTTCACCAAATATTTCTTGAGTTTAGTAATTTTAACGAATAATTGAGGGGCTCATAGAGTGTGACCACATTGTACGATCACTACTTTCTCCTCAAATTCCTCTCCTTGTCACATGGATAGCAGTTTCATGACAATCTTTGATATATACTCCACATTGCCAATGGCTCACCAAAGTTCTTTTTTCCAAACAAAGAACAATGAATGTTCTTCTAAAGAGGATTTCTGGCAAATAAAATTTTCTTTCACCTTCTTATCTCAAAGATTTTATGAGTTGCAGAAAAAGTTTACATAACAAAAGTTATTTTTTCTACCTACATGTTTCCTTCAGTTTTGTTTTGATTCCCCTTAGCAATGCAGCAATGATTTGATGGCATACACGAAACGAATAACCAGTAATTGGTCCTTCAAGAGCTATATACGCAATGGTGATCTTAATGAAAGAAAAAGAAAGCCTTCATAAACTTCTCAGACCACTAGGGTGCCATTGAGTACAATTGTGAAACAGTGTCTCTACGCCGTCAGCAAAATGAATCACAGCACACTACAGTGTAGTGTGGATCATTGGCAATCTCTTCCTGATGAAAGAAAAATAAAAATGAGAAAAATAATTTGTCTGTCATTCGTTAATTGTTTGCACATATGGCTAATGGCCTACATTAAAATCTCTAACCAGCTTGCATCCTTCTCTGCGTAGAGTAAGAAGCAGCTCTTTTACTTTCTCCTCAAGTTTGCAGTTCTAGGGCCAAATAGGGTATCTTAAAAGATGATCATGGTTGCATTAAGTACTTGTAGGGTTATGAGTCCTAGACTGGTTATTCTTATCACATCTTGTCTGTGCAAATTAAAATGATATAAATGATTTTATAACACATAGGTATATTTTATATTAACTGTATCTGGTTCGCATTGTTTTTAAAGCTATTTTATGGTATGTAATTGTTGTGTTGAAAGGGCAACATTTGAAGTGGACCATACTATATATGAAAACAGTCCTGGGAGTCAAATAATGCAATTCCCCCTCCAAAACAGGAAAACGGTATTAAATTCTAAAGAGAACATTTCTTAGATGATAAAATGCTTGCTATTTTCATTTTTTGTGAAATGCGTAAATTCATTCTATAGCCATTATCAACTATGGTTCATAATATGCAAGTATCAGGAAAGAAACTTCTAAAGCCTTGGTATTTTGAGAGTAGTACAGTACAGCTACTACAGGCTGCAAAGTCTTCCACTTGACTGAGAGTGATAGATGAAAGCAAAGAATGAGAATAGAAATTTTAGCCTTGGGTATGCTTGTATTCTATAAACTTCATTATAAATTATTCTGTACAATTATCAGGATATAGTTATTGAGAAAGCAATGTTTAATTTATCAATAAAAAAGTATTTCCTCTGACTGAGTGAAGAAAACTGCACATACCACAATAATCTGAAGACCTATAGACTCTACTCAAGGCACTCAAAGCTTAAGGAGTTGAGGAACCTATATTAAAAAATTAGTCAAACTCAAGATTTTTGTATATATGGGCAGCTGGTAGTTGAGTCCTTTGCTTTTTTATTTATCTAAATGAACAATCTCTATCTTTAAATTAAAGACAGATGATTCCTTTCTCTTTTTTTCTTATTTTCTTTTTGAAAATGTACTTTTAATTATTAATACAGTTGGGTTTTATCCCAGAATCTTATTGTTTGTTTTTTGTTTGTTCCATCATTTCTGTGTTCCTTTATTCCTTTTTTCTTTCTTTCTTTTGATTGTCTTTTTTATTATTCCATTTTATCTCCACCAATGATTTAATAGCTATACTTCCTTGTTTTATTTATTTAGTAATTGCTCTTGATTTTACAGTACACATCTTTAACTTAAAGATGGTCTACCTTCAAATGCCATGATACCACTTTATGTGTAGTATAAGAAATCTTAAACAGTGTACTTCCATTACCCTTCTCCTGTACTTGGTCTAATTATTGTTGCTCATTTAAATTCCTCATGTTTTAGACCCCACAATACACGGCTGTTCTCTTTGCTTTAAACAGTCTATTATCAATTAAAATTTTTAAAAATTAGAAAAATGATTTACAATTTACTTAGATGTTTATTGCTCCTTATTCCTTTGTGTTGATTCAACTTTTTATCTGGTATTGTTTTCCTTCTGCCTAGAGAACTTCTTTTAATATAACATACCGATCTTTTGACAAATGAATTCTCTCATTTTTTGCTGGTCTGAAGAAGTTTTATTTGATTTTCATTTTTGAAAGATTTTCTTCTGAATATAGAATTTAATCTAACAATATTTTTTTTTCTTCAGCACTTTAAAAATGTCATCTATCATCTTAGATCTCTGATAGAAAGTATTTTGTCATTCATTCTTATCTCTTCCTCTGTACATATATTATATTTCTCTGGTTGCTTTTACGATTTTATTTTCCATTTTGCTATTTTTTGTCAATTTGATTATGATGATCTCTGGCATGATTTTTTTCATGTTTATAACTTTTGTGGTTTGTTGAGATTCTTGGCTCTATTGGCTTATAGTTATCATTAAATTTGGAAAAATTTTATCTATTATTTTTTAAAGTATTTTTTAACCCCTCTCCCTTTTTCTGGAACTCTAATTACATGTATATCAGACCACTTGATATTGTGATAGGCTTGATATTCTGCCCATAAGCTTTAGGCATCTCCACTCTTTCAAACTCTGATCTCTTATCTCCTACCCAGTGAAATTTCTGGGCTCTGTTTAGGTTTCCTTCTCTGAACTGTGACCCGGACACTGCTTCTAGGTGGTCTTCTGGAGCAATCAGAGGGCTCACCTGGTTTGCTTCTCTTCCATCACTCCTATGCTCTGAAAATTGTTGTCTTATATAAATTTTTGTCTAGTTATTTATGGCAGGAAAATAATTTCCATAGCAACTAATCATTCATGGGCAGAAGAAGAAGTTCCCCCAGATTTGTTTTTAATTGATTTATAAAATTATTCTAAATAATTGATATTTTCAAAATATGAATTAGGGTATATGAATCTAATGAATAAATTTATTGTATTTAGTATAAAACTTTTAGCCCTTTCCCCGGCTTAGAGGCCCTGCATGATCAGTCCCCTCCTTTTCATTGCAGGTGTACCCTTTACTAATCTTTCCTCTGCTCAGACTCTCCAATGATACTGGTTAAATCCCTTTATTCCTCAGATCTTCCATGCATGCTCTTGCCTCTGCCTTGTATACTTTGCCCAATCATTTCCTGGGTACCTTTTACTCATCTTTTATATATAGGCTTAAGTGAAACTTAGAGTGAGTCTTTTCCCTGATCCCTCACCACCCATGTGCAAGAAAAGGTTAAGTTTCCTTGTTATGTCTTTCATACCATCCTGCAGTTTTCTTTTACAGCTCTGAATATAATTTGTAGTTATATTTTTTATTTGTGCGCTTGTTTTTAATTATCCATCTGCTTCGTAGACTGTAAGCACCAAGAAGGCAGGAACTGTGGCTATTTTGTAATCTTACATCCCAGGCTCTGACACATAGTAAGCACTCAGTAGATGTTTGTTGAAGGCCTGTTGTGCAAGCTGGGTAAAGGGGAATTCTATGTCTTGTAGGGCATGAGATAAGGAAACAGACATTATTATTAGGAAAATGTACAATGCTAAAAAGATACCTCCACTTTACTGTGTTGTTAGTGCCACAAGAAGATTGATGTGAGGGATAAAAGCAAAGAGAAATTTCCACGTTGTGTATTTTTTATACTTTCTGTTTATCACTATTAGTTGCTATAATCTTATTGTTTTAAAAGTATTAGTAGAGAAGATCTACCATAAATTCTGATTAATTTTTTCACTTTAAAATAATGACTATTGACTTTAAATATTATAAGGCATTCTATTTATAGAAAATTTGGAAAAAAAGAAAAGTTTTCCTGATATCTGTTAGTCACCTTTGTTGGTTCATCACCTTTTCTCCATCTTTTTCAGTGTGGGTTTAAGATTTTAGCCTTGTAACTCAATAATTAATTTTAAATTAGTTGGTTATGTCATTCTCTTACTAGACTGTAAGCTCCATGAGAGCAAGGCTGTGCCTGTTTTGTTCCTTGTTAGCTCTGGTGCCTAGCACAGTGTTTTGAATAAAGTAGGTACTCACGAAATGTTTTTGGATTGAAAGATCCTTTGAATGGATTATTGGTGTAATTCTGCCTTCGTAGAAAGGAATAGAAGTCCAAAAAAAAAAAAAAAAGAAGCCTGATTAGATATAATAGATTCAAACCTGATCCAAATTAGTGGATAATGAGAGTTTGATTTAGAACTAGTAGGCGAGGCTTGGACATGTTGAGCAAGGGATGTTTTGACAACTCTGTAAGTTTTGATTAAAAGCCAGGAGGGTGATGGAGGGATGATTCAAGATCTAGCCCTAGAAGAAAAGAAGCCGATAGAATAAAGGTGAAATAATCAGCATTTCATTTTGACTGCTTGACTCCATTATCCGCATTCAAAAAGGGTGGCATCAGACATTGATACAAGTGAGACATTAAGATAACAGATAAGGGAAGAAGTAAGACTAGCCACATTTAATGGAAAGCTAAGGAGCGTATGGCTTTCAGTTCATGTAGCGTCCCTGGGACTGTTTATTCCAAACTATGTGGTTTTTTGGCATAGGGCAAGAGATTATTTTCAGAATCAATCTGCCACCTTGCTAGTGGGACCAGGATATAGTTATGGAAGCATTCATGTCACAAATTGGTAACAGAACCTTCCCCCACCCCAACTAATTGAAATAGATTCTTTTATTTATTCAACAAACAATTATTTAATGCTTACATGTGCCTGGTATGGTGCTATGCACTGGAGATGCAAGATAAAAGAATATAAACATTGTACTTAAAGAGCTTATAGTCAAGTAAAATTAAGACAAAATTAAGATGTTATTGCATTTTTAAAAAATGCCATGTCTCTATGTTTGAGCAGTATTGTGAAATGCTGCATTTTTATTTGTTTTTTTTTCCTCACCAAATCCTAGTAAATAAAATCTGCTCAATTTAATTAAATACTGAAGGTAGGCTGAGAACTGTCATTTTCAACTCATTTGGAGTTCAAGATGAAAAAATCTTGCAAAATTCACAAATCATAGTGAATTGTCATTTAACCAAGAATATTCTCTAAGGATATGGGTTACACTGAACTAACAATTACATTTTGGCACATATTCTAAATCTCCACAGCAGCAGCAACAACAACAACAAAATATACCATTGTGGTGTGGCAGCTGTTCAGAATAAAGTGGAAAAAATATTCCTATTAAGAATGTATCTGTGCATATATAATGATCTCTTTCTGCTTCTTTGTCTTTGTTATCCTCTTTCCTTTCCTTCACCCCATTGTCATCATCCAACCCCAACCCCACCCCTGTTCAGATCAGTCTTCTTGTTTTTCACTGAGGATCATGGTTCTGTTCCCTTTGTATGTATGTGGTGATTGGATTCTGTTATGCATCAATGACAGTGCTAGAAAGAAGCCCTGACTCTCTCCTTTTGTGATTGTTTAATCCTTTTCTTATCTTCAATACATCACACACTTGGTAGCTCATGCTCATTTAGCTTGCTCTCTTTTCTCTTTGTCTGCTCTCTGGACTGAAGTATGGCTATTGTTTTGCTTCTGACCTTTAGAGGGAGAAACTTCACTGGTCATTCTCCAAAGGCAGATGAATGTGAAGTGATCATTAGACTAACCTTCAGATGTCTGTTGAAGGTTGGGGAATGACTAGTATCCAGGCACAGGACAAATTAGCCTAACCTATTTCATGAGCCCTATTTAGCATTTGAGACCTTCTTTCTCTTCAGCTCTATAAAAGTGTTTAAGGCAATGGAATGAATGAGTTAGGATTGTTGAGTACTATTTCTTTATTGAATCAACTCTCTAGTCTCATGGACCTGGGTAAAACTCTGACACTGGCTATGCTTCTGACATTCAAAAAGGAGCTACACCATTAAGCCCACAGTACAATTTGAATCCCCAAAGTTGTTAACTTCCATATTCTGTACTTCAACATCTCACTTCTCTATGTCTTAAAATGGTGACACCCCTATATACTGTCACTGCCTCAAGAGATATGGTAAAATTCTTATTCTCATGGGCCTGCAGATTATTCATAGGCAGAACAAGGTCTTGCTATTTAGTTATGGCCCTAGTGCTATACTGTTAGCACAGAGCAAGTGCTTGAGAAATTTTGGTTGAATGAATAAAACAGTGCAAAACTATTTTAATTTAAAACAGTACATAATGTAACAATCACCATTTCTACAATATCCCTCCTCCAAAACACTATGCAGAAATTTGCAAAATAAATGATGTCAATTTTCCACAAACTATTAAGAATACTTTTCAAATTTGTGATTCTATATGCAGCTGTTAGATTCTGTCTTCTATGCACTTTCTACCTTTTCTTCTCTAGCCTGCCCTATCAGACATCATTATGACGTGTTACAGAGGCTAATATAGAAAGAGATTCCTCATTCAAAGGATAGTGCCGATCTGGATGAAGAAGATGAATCCTGGAGGCATGGATCTATTTAGGCTGACTTTGCTTGAGATGATATCACGTGGATTTTCTTTATTCAATGAACCTTTGGACTTTTTTGAGGGCATGAAGAGATTGACTTTTTTAAATCACAGATGGGAAAAGATAATAGTATGTTGAGAAACATGACTTGCCTCATAATTAAGTGTAGCAGGTAATTAATTGCATGAAGAATTCAGAAATGGCACAATTAGTGTCAAACCTATTATTTTCTTTACTTCCCCTTGTCTGCCATTCATTACCTGGAAGGAATTTGTGCTTTGTGTTTCTATCCTTTGGGACATCTTTAAAAATATAGTTAACACAAGTATGGATAAATTATTCAATTTTATCCTAAAATCTAATTACACTAATTCATAGTACAGCATTAAAGACATCTGTTAAGAGAAGATTTAAGGTGGGATGCATTATATCTGTCTGAACATCTAGAACAAGGAAGAGTTAATTAAGGAGATCATTGAAAAGGAAGATCAGGTTTTTAAAAAAAGGGGAGTTCAAGAATTCCAGAAAATAAATAAAAATATATACGTACACATGTGTGTGTGTGTGTGTGTGTGTGTATTACATATATATGTGTTTACATACGTATATGTATTTATCTGGAGGAGGATATTCATTGTAGTGGCAAAAGCTCCTAGACAATCAAGTAGGTAAACAATGAAACAGCCTTGGGCCAAAGCTGCTTGGGGCATGATTCTTAAAAGAGCTTTGGGAGACTCTCGCTGTACATAAATATCAATGACTATCTATTGTAGTACTGTGGTTTGGGTATATTTTGAGAAGCACATCATTTCTTTACAGTTCAGGCTATTTCAAGAAATATCAGTATTTTAAAATAGAATGTCTTCTTTCTCGATCACCTCTTATTTTCATTCACCTATTTTATTTCCATGTGGTAGAATCTTTTGGAGCTTCTGTGTACTATAAGGAAGGGTATTAGCATTCATTGATTTCTATCATGTGACAGACATCTCAGTGAACATTTCAGTATCATGTCATTTACTCCTTACAACAGCCTTGTGATAGAACTCTCTCCCACGTTACACAAGAGGAAACAGATGCAGCACACTTGCCCCAGGTCACAGAAGAAGGGAGAGGCAGTGCCGGGGCCAGGGCTCTCTGACGCCCTTATGGCCATGCAGGAAGCAGAACTTGATCTCATCTGTGTGAATTTTATATTTTTCTCAGGCTATGAGTTTTCAAATTTTCTACGTTCCATAAAAACATACACCATTTCTAATTACTAAAAGGTAGTGTTCAACTTCCTGTTCCCTGTACCCATTCTGTAGCTTCAGCTTTCATAGGTTTGGGCCATCTTTACCATCATCTTTTTTCTCTCAAGGTAAATTGCTTTGTGTGTGGACTACATTTTTTATCCCTTTCTCTCTTGACTTTCTCTGAGCCTTCTCTAATTCTACTATATTTCCTTCTTAAAATCGTGTCTATAAGAACTGCAAAAAAGGTTACTGATGAATGTGATGATGATTTTTGTGTTGTTTCCAGTACCTGAGCATGATACACAAAATACTGTTGTCCTTTTGGACCCAGCAGCAATTCTAGTTTTGGAGAACATAAAAGTTATACATGAGCCACAGCAGTCTCAGGTCCATCTCAGACCTCAGGTGTTCAAACAGATATTTCTATAAGGGCTACTAGGTGGGGAACAGTGGGGGCCCTTATATGACAATCAGGTGTGTCCATTTGCACTCTTTTCCTGCTTCTCCAGCCCCAGCTTAAACCACTCAGCCCCTGCTTAGAGCCCTTTAGCCATGCTGACCTTGTTTCAGTTCTTCATAGCTGCCAAGCACCTTGCCCATGCTGTGCCCTTTCACAAGACTGCCAACCATCATGCCAGCTCTTACTCATCCTTTAAATTTCAGATTAAATACTATCCTCATGCCTTGCACTTCTTCATAGTATGTATTATATCACACTTGCAAGTAAATAATTATTGGTGTGCTTATTTGCTTAAGGTCTGTTATCTTGATGCATAATGAACAACTTCAAAAGGACAGGGATTCCCTTCATTACCTATATAGTCTCTGTACCTAGCATAGTATTTGACACTAGTAAGAGGTCAATGAATGCTTACTAAATGAAAGAACACATTAAGGAAGAATGGAATTAATGAGCCTGTGGGCATAGTTGTGTCCACACCCTGGGTCCAGTTCTTCCCTTCAGCAAGGAATTTATAACCAGTCTCCTCCTCAGATAATATAGACTTAGAATCACATCTGTCCTGGACTTGCAGATTGCCAGGTGCAGGGGCCAGTGAGAAGAGAGAAGGGGGAAGCCAGAACAGAGTGAAAAATGAAGTCAGAAATATTCGGTGACAGAAGAGAATCTAACTTAGGGTGGTGAACACACAATGCAATATATATACACAATATACTGTTGAATTGTACACTTAAAACTTATTTGATTTTATTAATCAAAATTTTTAAAAAAATTAAGTCAGCTACTGAGGCCGATTCCATATGGGCAGCTGCCCAGTCCACTGTGGTGTACAGGGTATTCCATGTTCAGCACAGTTTGGATAGGCAACAGCATGAGAGGGTGTTCGATTTGACAGACAGAGCATAGCAGTGGTGGTCCCAGGCATCAGAGGTGTTGGAAATTTAAATAAATGACAGCATCATGGCTCTGGGCATTCTCTCTATTCAAACTTAGCCGAGCTAGGGAGTTGGAGTACTAAGAGTAGGATCTAGTCTCTAGGGCTGGCAAGAGTGAGGCAGAACCTTAGAATTAAAGCCAGGCAGGTGAGATCAAGTAAGAAAACAGAGACCTGAGCAAAGCAACTGAGGCAGAAGTCCAGGCTTTCCCACTGATGGGCCCAGCACAGTGGGTGAGCACAGGCAACCAACAAGAGTACTAAAACTTCCATGGAACTCCAAAGACTTCATGAGTGCCACCCTGGCACTCAGAACCCAGCGAGGTGGTTAGAAGTTAGGATCATACTAGGAAATATCAGCTTTGGGGTTTAATTCCTGAATATTCTACTGACTAGTTGTGTATTTTGGGCACTAAAAAAGTATAGGCTCTGTGAGAAAGATCATACACTTCTATTTCAACACTTAGTTTTTTAAATTAAAATAACTTATTTAATAATATGATAATTCAATAGTATAGTAAAATAGTTACTATAAAAGCAGTTTATGCACACTGTAGAAAGTTAGAAAAATACATTGGAGTGAAATTAAACAAAATAAACACCATATTCCATTCACCTACAGATATAATTTTTTCATATTTTCTTTCAGATCTATAATTTTTTTATAAGAATGAGATTTTGCTTTACATGCTGTTTGCTACCTGCTTTTTTTAAAGTAATCAATTTCCACTTTTTCAGTTCAATAAATATTTTATCTAATATTCATTCTACATTCAGCTTTCCCCCGTTCTCAAAAATGTCTTTATCGTGTTTTGTTCAAACTGGGACCTAATTTAGGGTCAGAGCTTCCATCTGGTTGGTATATCCCTTAAGTCTTTAATTTTTTAATTAACACAGCTCTTTTTCCTTGTAATATTGACCTATTGTCCTGCCAGTTGTCTTACAGGACATCTCACTTTCTGGATCTGTTTGCTTCTTTCTCAGGGGTATTATTTACATTGTTTCTTTATCTCTCACATGTCCTTTTTTGGACCAGAATACATTCTATATATGTTGTATGATCTCTATTAGGTCACACCAGGAGAAACATAATATCTGGTTGACCCTCCATTAGTGATGCTGAACTTAAATATGGAACTAGCACTCTGGTTCTTTTTTTTCTTCAAAAACAATGAGCAAAGATTTTTTCATAGACATTTCTCCAAAGGCACAAATGACCAATAAGAAAGTAAAAGGATGATCAATATTATTATCTGTTAAGGACTGCAAATCAAAACTACAATAAAACATACTTCACATTTGCTATAATGGTTATATTAAAAAAGATAATAACCAGCTTTGCAGAATGTGGAGAAATCACAAGCCTCATACATTGCTAACGGGAATGTAAAATGGTACATACAGCTGCTTTGGAAAATGGTTTGGCAGTTTCATGACATACTAAACATAAAATTATCAAAAGACCTAGCCATTTCACTCCTATATATTTCCTCAGGAGAAATGAAAACTTATCTCAACGCGAAAATCTTTGTACTTAAATGTTCTTAGTAGCACTATTGATAAGAAACAAAAAGTGGAAACAACCTAAATGTTTATCAGTTGATGTGGTATATCTACACAGTGGAATAATATTCAACCCCAAATAAATCAAATAATGATACATGCTAAAACATGGATGAGCCTTGAAAACATTACACGAAATAAAATAAACCAGTCACAAAAGAACACATAATATATTACTCAATTTATATGAAAGATCTAGAATAGGTAAATCTATAGAGACAGAAAATACATTAACCTTTTCTTAGGCTTTGAGGTTTGGGGACAAATGCTCCCTCCTTCCTTCTCTCTTTCTTTTTCTGTCTCCAGTACTTCTATCGCAATTCTTGGTAAATTCAGTATCCAAAGTGATGTCCTTTCCTGTAACCTGGTCTCCCATTTCATTAACTTTTTCTCATCGTCCCTAGAGAACTACACTTTCAATAACCTTACATCCTTTTGTAGTTGTAATTTCAAGCCTCCTTATTTCAATTTTCCCCACCTTCCAGATCAATCCTATAATCCTCTAACTTCAAAATTTTCTTTGTAGCACTGGAACATCCCTTCAACTGACCTGCTAATGTTTTTCATTCTTCACCCCTTTCATGTGCTTCTTTCCATAATTTCCTGGTTTAGACTCCATGATTCATCATTAGAGTTACCCCTTAGCTATTAGCCTTTACTCCCTTCATACACTTTTTCCCAGGGCACATAGCTGGAAAGATCTTAAATTTATATAAATTCAATTCTCTATTCACTCAGCATGAACAACTTGTAATAAGACGGAAACAGAATTTAAAACCATGCTAATGTCTTGGTTCTTTTAAAGAAGATTCTAGACTCACACAATAAGGATATCACTTTCTCATCAATTTCCAGCCTGACTCCACTCATTGCTGCTTCCTCCTCCACCTCTATCTCCAACCAATCCTTATCCCCCTAGGCTCCTTTCAAGCATGAAAGACAAAAGGGAATAAAGGCGGTAAAAGACACAGCATTCAGACTGGCAAGGGGAGCCTGTTGGCTCCTAACTTTAACTACATACTGATTCAAATGAACTAGATATAGGTAGGCAGGATTTGTATCCAGGAGCTTATCTCACTTTTAATTCCAGTCATCCTAGCTATAGCCAGGGTCAAAATAACTCAGTTTTGTGTCTGTACACATCACAGGGCAATCTGTATAACATGAATATTCTCAAAACAGCTTTTAAAAAAGACATAAGCTTAGACAGAGAGCTGGCTCAACCATTTTGTAAACTGATCACAGCAAAAATAGAACTTTGATTTTTTTTTTAATTCATTGTGCCAAATCTGGGAAGACTGCATCAAAATTACATTGTGTAATATATTCAGTCTGGGAAATTTGAGAGCATTACCTAAATCCTGCTTTGTTTCTTTGCTTTGTTTTGGTAAACAATAAGACAATGCAATCTTGGTCAAATATTTTCAACACACTATATGTTTTCATATTCCTCATCTCTAAAATTGGGGTAATGACACATTGTATGGTTGCTGTGAAGATTGAATTGTGTCTGCAAAGCACCTATACTGCAGAGAGTAGCCAGTTACCTTCTTCCTTATTTGCTATGGCTGGGATTACTGATCTGCTTCCTGTTGTGCCCAGCACTAATTATGGATGGGCCTGGGCTTATAGGTGGACTCATTAGTATGTATATATAACTGGTAAAAGTTGGGAAAGATTAGAATAAGGGGCTCAAGACAGGAGGTGACCCACTCTTATTATATGAGCTAGCATTTGCTTATTAGAATGGCACACTGTTGGGCCTTTTAACAAAACCTCAAATTTTGTTGTTTTTTAGTGTATTTGGGATAGTAAGACAAGTGTAATCACTTAGGGCCCACGAACAGAAATGAAGCAGTTAATACTGGATCTTGACATTTTATTCTGTCTCTCAGGCACTAAGCCTTGCACATACATGCTATTAGTCCTATGAGAGAGGGCCATTCTTATGACATTTGGCAGCTTTCATTGGTAAGTTTGAAACCTATATGTTTCTAATAAAAAGCTAGGAAGTCAGATAGTGTTTAGCATCTTCATGATGTGACCCAGCACTGCTATTTCAAAGGGCAGAAGGATCATGTCTTGAAAAACTCTATGAATAATCTTTATTTTGTCATAAATTGGATAGCACTAGAGGTTAGTAGTTGTACTGGTTACAAGTGGACTCTAGAACCACACAGACCTAAGTCTGAATTTCAGATCCTCCACTTACAAGCAAGGTGACTATAAGCAAAGATTAGATCTTAAGGTTCACATTACCTTTGAAAACTTCAGCTCTTTGTTTTTAGAAGAGAATTGATTATTGTGACTACAGCAAGGGTCATTGTATTAAATGAGAAAATGTAAATGTCACCTAATGCATACTAAGTATTCAAAATTCATTCTGATTTTAATTACCATTTTTTATTTTCATAAGTGAACACAATTTACAGGTTTTCACTTTCCCTAGAACCTTTATCCCAACTCTGACTCTCAATAATTTACTGTTTGTAGATAGATTGATGAGAAGCGTAGATGCTTAGACCAAGTGCTGCAATTTCTGCCATCAGGTCTATAGTTGGAATTCTTTTCAACAGCTTTCGTTAATGGGTTGACAAGTCTGTTAAAGCACTGGAGAATGGAGTATTCATAGAAAGTATCGATATTTTTGTTTCACATATGTATGGATTATTTGAACCTTAAGCCTTATGGTGCTATCATTATTCATTATGAAGTTTGCCACCCTCCCCTCAAAATCTCTTAAATTTTATCTTCCAAATTGAATAGGCTATGTTAATAACTATCATGTGAGAGCTTCTGTTAAAACAAAAAGCCACATGTAGTGTGGTTAAAGTATAGCTGCTGAATTCAAATTGCATCTCTTTAATCTACACTGGCTATTCTGCATATAAATAAATGTGTTTAATACATGTTAAGATTTTCATAACCAATTTGTCTTCTGAGGTCTATACAGTCACATAAAGTGAAAGTAAACAAGTACTTTGTTTCCTGGTACTGAATCTTTCATGACTATGTATATCATTTACATTGTCCAGGGCAGGAATAAAAATGGAAGGGTAACAGCTTTATTCCTCCACCCATGCCTTACTTTTAGCATCTTCATGAAATCGTTTTTAATTTTTTAAGATTAAATCTCATTATCAGTGGCTTTGGTTATTATTTAGTATCATTTCAGCCAGTCCAATGGACCATACATTAGTCTGTGTGTTAAAATCTAAGCACTAGGATTTTAGGACAGAAAGAGATGGATATAGAGCTCTGGAGTCACCAACCTCTACAAATAAAGATGCTTTTGCTTTGTGCTTTTTCCTAGGACAACCACCAGACACTTACTCAGAGGGTAAGAAATATGGTAAGTCATAGTCTGAGTGTTAAGTGCTAACTTTGTCTAAGAAAACTTCATGACAGTCTGTTAAATACATGATTCTTTCAAAACTCTAAGAATACCTAAATATTTGGTTAGTAAAGTCTAACTGCTAATGAAGACATTTTAGGTCTGCCTTTCAAGTGGCTGATTTCTCCCTCTCATTAATGTTGTAATCCCCCAGGAGAAACATGATATAGCTAGCGATGCTTCTTTATCTCAGTTCGGCCCATGCATCTCGTCTTCTTCCCATCTTTCCATCTCAGCTTATGACCTTCACACATGTCTTTTCTAAATTTCTCTCTGATAAAGATCTCTACTGTCAGACTTTTTGGTTGTTTCTTGACACTCCAAATATCTTACCCAGTCCTCCTCTTCTTGTGACACCTGGCTTGCTCCTCAGACAGCCCCTTATAGTTGAGCCTTACTACTTAAAGTGTGACTCATGGACTAACAGCATGGACATCACCTCAGTCTTGTTAAAAATGCAGAATCTCAGACACTGCCCCAGACTTACTGAATCAAAATCTGCATTTTCACAAGATCCTCAAGTGATTCATGTGGAAATGAAAGTTTAAGCAGCACTGGCTTCAAGAATTGTTCCTCCTGGCAAGAAAAAGTAATAAAAGACATCTAAATAAAAAAGAAGTATAATTGTCACTATTTTCATTATAGTATTTATAGAAAACCCTAAAGACGCCACTGCAAAACTGTTAGAACTAATAAGTGAATTCAGTTAAGTTGCAGGATACAAAATCAACATACAATAATCTGTGGCATTTCTATACACTAATAAGAAACTATCAGAAAAAGAGATCAATAAAACAATCCCATTTATAATTTTATTAAAAACAAAAGATGCTTAGGAATAAATCTAACCAAGAAGTGAAAGACATGTACACTGGAAACTATAAGTCACTGCTGAAATAAATGGAAGAATACAAATAAATGGAAGGATATTTCATGCTCTTAAATGATAAGAATTGATAGTATTAAAATTCCATACTATCCAAAGCAATCTATAGAGTCAGTACAATCCACATCAAAATTCCAATGACATTTTTCAAAGATTTAGAACAAATAATCTTAAAGCTTGTATGGAATCACAAAAGGTTCTAAATATCCAAACTCATCTTGAGAAAAAAGAACAAAGCTGGGAGTATCATGCTGATTTCAAACTGTACTACAAAGCTATAGTAATCAAAAACAGTTTTGTATTGGCATAGATCAATGGAATAGAATTGAGAGCCCAGAAATAAACCCGCACACATAGAGACAATTAATTTATGAGTAGGGAGCCAAGAACATATAATCAGGAAAGGACAGTCTCTTTAATAAGTGAAGTTGGGAAAACCAGACAGCCACGTGCACAAGAATGAGACTAGATTGTTATTTTATACTATACACAAAAATTAACTAAAAATGATTAAAGATTTGAATGTAAGACCTGAAACCATAAAATTTCTAGAAGAAAACATAAGAATTATGCTTCTTAACACTGATTTTGCAATGTTTTTGTGGGTCTGACTCCAAAAGCAAGGAAACAAAGCAAAAATAAATAACTTGGACTACATCAAAGTAAAAAGCTTCTGCACAACCAAGAAAAACATGATCAAAATGAATGGGAGAAGATATTTGTAAATCATACATCTGACAAGGGGTTAATATCCAAAATATATAAAAAACTCATATAGTTCAGCAAGAAAATAAACAACCCAATTAAAAATGGGCAGAGGATCTGAATAGACGTATTTGTTTCAAGAAAGCCATAGATATGGCCAACAAGCACATTAAAAGATGCTCAACATCACTAATTATTAGGAAAATGCAAATCAAAGCCACAATGAGATATCACCTCACACCTGTTAGAATGTCTATTATAAAAAAAGACGAGAAATGAGTGCTGGAGAGGATATGGAGAAAAAAGGAATCTTCATACACTATTGATGAGAATGTAAATTGGTGTAGCTGCTGTGGAAAACAAAAGATTTCTCAAAAAATTTAAAAAAACCTTCCATATGATCCAGCTATTCCACTTCTGGGTATTTACACGAAGAATACAAAAGCATTAAATTGAAAAGATATATGTACCCTATATTCATTGCAGCATTATTTACAATAGCCAAGATATAAATACAACCTAAGTGTTCATCAATGGATGACTGGATAAAGACAATATGACACACACACACACACTCACACACACAATGGAATGTTATTTAGCCATAAAATAATTAAATCATCTGAAACCAGTATAATATTGACTATCAACTATAATTGAAAAATATTAAAATTTTTAAAAAGTAAATCTTGTCATTTGCAACAACATGGATGGACCTCTAGTGCATTATGCTAAGTGAAATAAGACAGAGAAAAAAATACTTTATGATCTCATTTATATGTGGAATCTAAAAACAAAAATAGGCTCATAGATACAGAGAACAAATTGGCAATTGCCAGAGGCAGGGGTTCAGGATTGGGTGAAGTGAGGGGTCAGTTATATGATGAAGGGTGGTAACTAGACTTTTAGTGGTAATTACTTTATAGTGTTTACAGATATCAAATGATAAAGTTGTACCCCTGAGACTTAAATATAATGTTATCTACTAATTTTACCTCAATTAAAAAAAATAGGACACAAGGAAACTTTTGGAAGTGATGTGATATGTTTATTACCATGATTGTGCTGATGGTATCATGGGCATATGCCTATGACCAAATTCATAAAATTATGTATACTTTAAATATATGCAGTGTTTTGCGTATCAATTACACCTTAATAAAGTTTTTTTAAAAAAGAAAAAATTAGAAAAGAAAGAAAAAGAATTATTTTTCCTTGGTGCACTCTCATTGCACCTGAGATATACAAATAAGTACTTTTCTGCTGTGACTTCCAATGTTACCTGGATCCCAAATCCTCAGCTAAAAAGATAATTATATCTATGCTTTCTTGCCTCTGTTCTTAAAACAGAAGCTTGTGTGCTTTAATTTTACCTAGGTAGACCCTGTGGTTTGTTCTTACACTTATTCACACAATGTTTTATAGTTTTCAAAGTTCCTTTACACAGATTTTGTTATTTGACCACATATGATACTACAAGGTAGAAAGGTAGGTAGTATAATTTTTGTAGAAACTAATTTTTAAATTTCTATTTGTGATTTTCTAACCTTAGGGATGAAAAATATATCATCAAAAAAAAATATATATATATATATATATATTCTATCTTGGGAAGAAAAGTAGAAGCCAAGGCTCTAGGCGTTATTAGAAGTCAGTTATTCTAAATCATAATGTATCATGATTCAAAATCATGTTTTACTGCTCAGTGTGATCAATTATATTTTCATTCATAAACTTTGTCTTCTTAATTAGGATAAAGTAATTAGGCCTATAACAAAATCCTCCCCTTTCTGACAAGTTTTTGAAATAAATGAGCCAGTAAAGAATAAGTACTCAACTTCGGATATCATAGCCTATGAAGAGAGGGACCACTGAGCACTGCTTCTACTTGGATGGGTAAGAGTCAAACAAAGGGAAAAAGATCCACACAGGATATTGCCTTGTGACTCTGTGCAATTTCCACTCTCCAAAAGAAGATATATATGGAGAAATTCACTGCTGAACCACTACCCAGGAAGAATTGTTGATCTTACATCCCCTAAAAGTGCATTTGTACTGGGGAAACACTCCCAAATCCTAAAAATGTTACACTCAGCAGTTGGTGTGAATGGATAAATAGGTATTACAGGTGTTTGGTGCCATTTTTGTCTTTTGTCTTTTGTTTATTCACCCAACATTTACAGTTCTTTTTTTTAAGAGTCCTGTGTTAAAGAATGCTTAACCATTAACAATGTGAGTGAGCTTGGGAGAATTAGAATATTGTTGAGATTAGCTTGTGGAAAACCGTCCTCAACAGTCTCCTGTTCCAAAGAAGTTTGTGACTTGATCCCATGTGCTCCACCTCTTCTATTCTTAGGAGGAAGGAGAATCCTCATTCTCCTGAGGCTATCCTCAAGGACCTGGCTATGAAACTATCCCCTTTTCCTTCTGCACCATTCCCATATACATATAAACAAGCCTTAATATCAGCCCCTAAATTTTTTAAAGCCCCTATTGACCCCCTCAACATCTTCTAACAACCCCCCTATTTCTTTGCTTTCTCTCACAGAAAACTCAAGAGTTGTCTATAGGCATCAACTTTACTTTCTTCCTCCTATTCCCTCATTACCCTGCACCAACTAGTATTGTACCTGCACTGCTTTATGAAACAGCTTTTTATCCAAATTTCCATAAACTTATATCTCGTTCTTGCAATGAAGAATTATTCTTTCTCACCTTATTCCCGTCAGCAACGTTGAACACATCTAGCCACTCTCTCTTTTGCAATACTTTTTTCTGCTGATTCCATGACACCACATCCTCCTTGTTTTCCTCCTGTCTCTCTGATGTCATCTCCTCCTCTGCCCAATATTTAGAGTCTGAATGTTGGGTTGCCTCCAGGAATCATTTTTTTCTTTCTTACTCTCCTAAATTCATCTGATCCCATAGTTTTAAATACCAATAAATATGCCTTTAACTTCTAAATTTATGTCTTTGGTCCTGATAGTTCTATCTTGCTTCAGACTTGTTTATTCAACTTTACATCCCACCAAATCTGCTCTTGTCTTATTATCTTATTATCACTTATAAGGGCTCTAATCTCACCATCTCCACTGCATCTCTTCATCCAAGCCACTGTTCTTTCTCATTTAGATACTTATAAACCAACCTAACTGGTTTTTATGCTTTAGTTATTGTTCAAAATACAGTTAAGCTTTCTTTAACATGTCCATTTACCCAGAAGAATCTCTTTATAAGAACAACTTTATTCCTGAAATCAAGTAGTGAACTGAGCAAATAACCAACTGCCATTTAAATTTTCAAAGCACAAATACTGATTATTTAATATTATTTTTCCCTATAATCACACTTTATTTAATACACAAATTTAGTCAGTTTTAGTTTATTTAGTACATAAATATAGGACACATCAGAAGAACAAATATTATATTAGCCTCCTAATGGTCAGTGTGCTATTTTGGATATTGACAATTTTGACTTTGCTCTTTTGACCCTCATACTTTCTTTTATTTTGACACAATTTAAACCTGAGGATATTTTGACAGTTTCTAAAAACCAACATTTAAATTGGATTTATAGCAACATCATTAAGTTTGAGTCAGTATAGTGTTCTTTTTGATAGGGAGGAAGTATAGTAAATTCTATTAATTTGTAATTAAATTTTTGTAGAGAAGCATTAAATTATTTATGGTTTAATCTTTTTTTCTTATTCTAATAAACTTATTTTACTCAGACTACAACATTTTCTGTGTCAATTTTAAAATAAAGATTTGATTCATTCATTATGTTTTATCTACATCAAGACTTATTGACTTCATTGAATATTTTTGTGTTCATTCTTTCTATCCAATCCAGTGTTCTCATATCAAATTTTGCAAGATAATATGATTCTTCTACCAATTTTTGGTCAATAAATTTTACCATGAGAACTTTTAGCTAGTTCCAGTTTTAGTTTTTGTTAATTATTTTTCTAAAAGTTTAACTTTTTCAATGGTTAATTTTTGCAGTTTTCAGTCAATAATATGTGATTCTTCTGCCTGTTCTTTATTTAAAAAAGAAAACACACACACACACACACACACACACACACACACACACACACACACATATATATGTACATATATATGTATATGTATATATATAATTGTTTGTTTTATTTTGTCATGATAATTTCTATCCCATCTAATTTTACTTGGGTCAGATTGTATTTTGTGTTAAATGTCTTCAGTGTCAAAATGCCAGGGTTAAGATATTCTGCTTTAATTTTAATTGTGTCTTATTTTTTCTCTTAGTCATGATATCATTGTTAGCTGGAGCTGTAACAATTGAAAACTATTGCTAAAATAGGTTTGACTCCAAAGACAAATTCCAGAAAGCCTAGAGGTATCTTGGGATAGCAAATGTAAATTTAAGAAGAAAGAACACATTTATTTCAAGCAAAACATGTTCTATCAAGTTGACTTCTGTTTCCCTGGGGAAGACCTCTTTCTTTACTTTGTAGCTTTTATTTCCCCCTGACAATCCAACTGGCTTTCTCTGTCAAGACCATTGACTACTTCTTGGCACAAAATATTGCAATCAACTATTCCACATCTATGTAAACAAGAGCATTTAGAAGAAGGAAGTGATTAGATGGTTTCCTTACACTGTTGAATAAGATAGCCTTCATTTTAGTTTTTGATAGCTTGGTTTAAGTAATTGAAATGTGCATATCTCTCATTATTAATTGTTGAAATGGTTTGGACTTTGCCTGCCTACTCTTTAAAATTATTAAAAACATGTAAAGTTGGCTACTCTGGTATGGAGTTAATTTTATTTTTCATTTCATTTTATTTACTTTTGTTTTGGGATTTGCTATTTATTTATTTATTTATTTATTTATTTATTTATTTATTTATTGAAACTTGGGAAAGCTGAATGTTATGCACTGTAGAAAGCAATCTGGGTGTTTGGGTGAGTCGATGTGACAACTACACCAATAATAAAATATTTATATAACACTATGTGTCAGACACTATTGTGATTGCTTTATGTATGCTAATTTACTTAATCTATCTAATGACTCTTTGAGGTTGGTTCTATGTTCTCATTTTATAGATGAGGAAACTGAGGCATAGAGAGAGGTTAAGTAACTTGCACAAACACAGTAAAGATCTGACACAAATTGCATGAAGTTTTCTATCTTAAAAAAGACTTTGTGTCTTGTTTTTAATTAAAAAAAAAAACCTTTTGATTCCTTGCCTCAAGAAATGGGATGAACCATTAATTTCTCATTTACATATCCTTACTGCCCATAGACAGATGGCTTATGAAGTTCGAAGGATTCAATAAAACTGGGTTCAGACTCTTCATTTGTTTGGTGGCTCCCAGATCCAACAGGAAACCTGATTTCTCCACATCAGACTGAGAGCACAGCCCCAATCCAACTCACTCTTCTTTCCTAACATGATCATCATTGAGTTCTTCCCTACACGCATGCATATTATTTCATGTAACCAACAAAACTGAAGGGACAAACTGCATTCAGGGTGATTTATCACATGCTTGGTTTTCTATTACTTGAATGGGGAAATTACATTTTCCCTACTATTCCTGCCTTTCTGTATCTGACAGCACTAATTCCTCACTAGCCTACCTCATTCCCAGTCTTATCCCATACCAAAACTTCTCTCTTAAACTCAGCTTCCTATTTGATCTCTGCAGGAAACCAAGATACACCCCTGAATTTTGGTTGAATGGTCTGAGTACAACCTGCATATAATAATCTCTACCAGCGTTGCTCTGGTTTTTGCTTCAGAAATTTTATTACTTCTGTCCTCTTTCTATAGCCAATGAGACCTACTAAGTTTCCTGGTGGCTCTTCACTCTCTCCACTTTGGATCAGAGCTGTATCCTGATCTCTACCTCTTGATCTTGGTAGTTGTAGGCATTTTTATTCAACAAGCATTTATGCAGAACCTATTATATGCCAGCTGTGTAAAACCTGAAGGAACCTTGGGGATCATCTTTAATTGTTTTATTTTATAGATGAAGAGGTTAAAGCTCAGAGGGGTTAAGGGATTTGCCCCAAGTCACTCAAATTGTTAGTGCTGAATCAGGATTAGACCTAAATTTTAGAATCTGCATTCTACCAACACCATGATGTTATGAGCTTCCACTTTTAGTTTGAGGGTTTGGATTGTACCTAGACTTTCATAATATTCTTAAATTTCCCCTAAAAGCTTTAAAATGTTGTGTTCCTTAGCTTTTGTAACCAGAGAACAAGAATGTCTTATTATGCAAAATGGGATCAGATCCCTACCTTATTTTTCCAACCAGAGATTCATGATACATGTTTGCATATTAACAAAAGTCCCCACCCATTTATTTCTCTCTACTTCTGTTGCTACATATTTATATTTTATCACTGATTGGTTTTCTCTTGTAGGGTAGGGCAGGAGCAGAGGTCAGGAATACTTAGTCTGTATAAATTGAATGGAAGAGATTAACTTTAGGTATTTATACACATACTCTTAACCATATTTCAATAGGAAATCATGCTTGGGAATATTCCGATCAATATGCTACCTGAGCCTGAGTTAGTTCCAGTAGTTGGAGAGATGAAAAGAGTTATAAAAGAGTAGAATTATTTTAAGTGGAAGAAATTCTAATAAATGAATAATTAAAATGATATTTTCTTTTTAAAATAGTTATTTTAGATGTAGATAGATATATGTTATAGTCTATGAATACAAAGAGCCCAGAAATTCTTTCTTCCCTCCTAGAACTAAAGGAAAACCTATAATATTAATTTTAGGAGCTTGTCATCCTTTGTCAGATTACCAAACCTGGTATAAAGCCAGAGAATGGAGAACTGAGTAATATAATTTTTCTGCTTATTAAAGAAAGCTCTTCATTCGGTCAGAACCACCCTTAGTTGGGGGGTGGGGGAACTAAACTATTCAATTTTATTTTTAAGCACAGATAAAAGAGTATGTTAGCAGCTCACAGCTTTCTTTGAAAACTGGATTGCTTACATGGGAAAGTATGACTGAAGCTTGAGAATATTAGCTGGAAGCCATAACATGTTTAAGCAATAAGAAAACTTCAGCCAAAAACCTGGTTATTTGTTATTTATTCTTCTGGTGAAGTTTTACTTTTCCTTTCTTTACAAACTTAGCTAACTTCTTCAGTAATTGAAAAGGAAAGCTATTGTTTTATATATTGATGAAATAGCAGAACTATATTTAATTAGAAATGTGAAAAACAAATACATTTTGATTTTGATTTAAAATAATAACTTAAATCAATTTCTATTTGGAGACTGATTTAAATTGCTTTCAAAAATTAAATAGTAATATGCCCTTAAATAGAAAGTTTTATCATGGCAGAGTCTATGAATTACTGTTATCTCAATTTTAATCATTGCATTGAAAAAAAGTAATTATTCAACCCCAGGAACTCCTAAAAGTTTTAGTCATCCTTAAAAATCAAAAATTCAAAAAAACCCCATTATTTTAAAATATTTCTGATATAATTATCAAATTATGTTTTATTCTAAAGTATGTAAGTAGTAAGAAGGAAGGAAGGGATTACTTTTGTATCTTTGAATGTCTTCCATAAAATCATAGGAATGAGAAGTATGTGATTGTAAGGAAAATTTTTACTGGACTGTAGTTTAGTACTGTTGACAAATTGTAATGTGTATTTAACTGGTTAGTACATTAAGTTCCATACAGAAACCCCCATGTTTCAGAATAGATTGTGGCAGAGTGTGTGAACATGAAGAACATTCTCATAGTTGCATATGCCTCAGGAAGCAGAATTCTCTTTGACAACAATATACATTTCTTAGAATACATTTTCAGGTCACCAGTGTTTGATTTTGAGCATTCAAAATACTAATTTGTTCTGAATTTGTGTCTCTGTTGTGTGTGGTATGTTGCGGGGTGTGCATGCGTGCGTGTGTGTGTGTGTGTGTGTGTGTGTGTGTGTGTGTGTGTGTGTGCTTGCATTTGCACGCACACAGGAAAGAGAGAGGGAGAGCCCAAATCAATTCTATTATGATATCAAGGTACCCACTTAAAGCAGACTTTATAAACACATCTTTCAGAAAAACTGAGGTGATTCCATTTAAATTCGAGCCCATTAGGATCAGTAGGACAAATAATTACTCATGTCAGTGCTTGTGATATGGACCTTATCCTGAGTGGTCAGAGGTCTTGTTAAGTGTAATACTTACTTGGGGCTTCTTTTCCCTTGATTGATTACTCTGTCAAATAATTCTGGTTAAAGCAAAATTTCTTGATAATATTGACATTTTACTCCAATATCTGGCTTAGTGATGTGATACCACTAATAAATAAATATCGACCCCCCAAATTGTTAGTTATTTGTTAAACTTTTATAAACTTAGCTAAATGTTTTTTTTTTTTTTGCAAAAAATACAAACTGATTTATTCCTTAAGCCTAGGGAATCTGATGTAGAAATTCAGTGCTAAAACTGGCTTTTCATATAACACACATATTAAATTGAGTCTTAAATATATAAAATATAGCATTGGCACAACAATTGCTAATAATAATTTAAATATACAAAATATGTCAAACTTCTATAATTCATAACAGTTTCCTTTGTGTTTTACATATTCACTGCATCTTGATTTACTTCATTTTAAGCATTTGTTTCCCTAAATTATTTACTGTAAAAACTTAACCGCTCAAACTCTTATCCATTTTCTGTTCTATTCTTTGTATGTTTACTAAGTGCTTAAACTGAGAATCAGGTACAGTTTCTAATATGAAATAAAGTAGCATTTAGAGTAAAAAGCTTTCCTAAGATATTGTATAGACTTTTTTTTAAAAAGTGACATTGAAGAAGCACAGAACTGAAACAGATTGGTGCAAAAGCCATATTAAATTTAAAAGGCAAGTTATTTTCCAAAATTTCTGAAGTTCTGGAATAGGTTTTTTGGAAGTGATGTGTGACATATAACTTCATGAATCATACTTGTTGGTTTTTCTAATGATATTTGAGAACAAAGTCGATTTCAAATTAGTCAGAAAGGAAAAACTAGGTGATCTAAATGAGTCAGTAACTTAAGCAAACTATAACTATTTACTTATTTTTCTCCTGTGTGATTCACTGTTTCCTTTACCTACTCAATTTCCCTATCCTAAGTTTTCCTTTCTTTACCCACTGGGCCCAGTCTCTCACCTATCTTTCAAAGTCTGGTTCAAATGCCACCTTCTTAATTTGAAGGCTCTTCTGGTTTGTTCAGCTGAATGTGAAGGGCTGTCTGTTCTTCCCTTATATTTCCCCAGGCATTCGTTACATTCCCCTTGAGCATGCCTTAAGTTCTTTCTGTGTTACAGTATTTGTGCATTCTCACTTTTACACTGTAACTTCCTTCATGAGAAGAGTTGTTTCTTATTCATCTTTGTGTTCTTGGTGGTGCCTCACAATGTAACTGCTCAATGAAATAAAATTAATTCCATTCAATACTCAGAGGAAAGTTTAGAGGTTGACGTTAAAGGGAAGTCTTTGGTCAGGACATGTTTGTATTCTAAGGGCTC
The DNA here is from genome assembly GCA_004027375.1 of Macroglossus sobrinus. Classification (NCBI taxonomy): domain Eukaryota; kingdom Metazoa; phylum Chordata; class Mammalia; order Chiroptera; family Pteropodidae; genus Macroglossus; species Macroglossus sobrinus. The sequence goes on from PVKZ01002192.1 coordinate 147,655, forward strand.
TCTGTCAGCGGATAGTATCATAGGTTGCCTGAGCCTCTAAGGTCAAGAGCTCTTGAAGATGAGTTATGTGAAAGTACTTTTGGTCATTTTGGAGGCTGGAAAGGCGTGAAAGCTTAAGCCAAGAAAGGAGGATGTAAAGGTGATTCTTTTCTTTTTCTAAGTTCTCAGTAGCAAGATCAAAAAAGACAGTGAATGGTATGGGTGTGGGAGTAAAATTGAACTGGGTTCTTAGAAAAAGAATGGAGAAGTGGAAAGGGAATTTTTTTATTGAAACCTATGATGTATCAAACATTTTACATGTCATTTAATGTATTCAGTAATAATAATTAGATAGTACTTTCTCACATTCATGAAAATATCATACATTTTATAAATGATTTTACATCATAATCTCATTTGATTTTCCAGCTGTGACATTAGTGGATTATATTGTTCCTTAACAAAAACCAAGACATAAATAAGCAAAATGATTTGTTCAAGGCTATATATTGAATCAAAGACATGACTCAAATATAAATTTTGTTTAACTCTCTACTATAACATCTTTACATGTTATAAACCTAACAATGTAGTAATAATGCACTCTTTTATTGTCAAGAGCTTTTTATTTCTTCATGTGCATCAAACTGGTTTTGTTTTGTTGTGGAACTTTCATAAATTAGAATGTGTGTGGAAAGGTTTTGTTCATTAAACACAGAGAATACCATAATTCAAAAATTTTGACTAAATGTATGTTACTAAGTAAAGTAGCGCATTTTACAATCTTTCATTTGTGATTTTGATAACAGAGTGTGGGGAAAGTGAACATTAAGAAATAGATATAAATTTCTAAAGGGACAAAGAAATGTTTCTCAGTCTTCTATTGATTTTAATGTTGATCTTGGTGGTAGATGGTAGTGGACTCTCCTTGGATTGGTGTCTTTTTGGCATAAGAAAGTTACCCAGAGCTCCTTTTTACTTGAGACCATAGGGCTGCCTAGTAGACCTGAGTAAAAAACAAATGTACCAGAAGTTCCGAAGAGTTTCTGGGAGAATGAGAAAGCCTAGGATTTTTTAGTTAAGAGCTCAAGAGTTGGCTGTCTCCACCAGCTGGTCATTTGATTTTGTAAGTTCTAGCTGTGTTCATTCTAGTATCCCACCAGTCGGGAAGCCTTGGGAATGACTGGTTGGGACATAATCTGAGTTATCTTTAGAACTCTCTAAAGCACTTACTTGTGCACAGCTGTGCTGACCTTACTATAAAGTCACTCTAAAGGATGCCACTCAGTCCTTTCTGGCATGAAGATGGCTGCCTTCTGACTATGTCCTCATATGGCACGAAGAGCTAGCTCTGGTCTCTCTTCCTCCTCTTATAAGGACTCTAATCCCATCGTACAGGTCCCTCCCTCATGACTTCACCTAATTACCTCCCAAAGACTCTACCTCCAAATAGTATTATATTGGGGATTTGGACTTCAGCATATGAATTTTAGAAGAACACAAACATTCAGTCCATGACAATATACATTATTTTGTCTTTACTTTCTCATTGCTCTGACTGTTCTGCTTGTTTTTCTTCTCTTTCTTATCTGATTTTGGATTGAATAATTTTTCTTATACTATTTTCCTTCCTATTCTATTTTCAAAGTAATGTACTCTGATTCTACTCTTTTAAAATTGCTGCATGCATACTTATTAAAGGTTAAAATTCATTAATATTTCACCCTTTTTCTACACAGTACAAGCTATCTACAATACTTCAATTCTTAGATTACATTCTATTATTGTCATAATTTTCTCCTGCTTTATTTAATCCTGAAAGAGTTTATTATTGCTTTATATATCCAGTGATCATTCTCCTCTTCCCACCATAGTTCTTCACTCTGTATTTCTTCTTTCATCAAAGACCTTCCATCTGGCTCACTTTTTCTTCTCACACCAATATGTATATACGTAATATATTTTAGTAAGATCCTGCCGGTGGCAAACTCTCTGGGATTTTTGTTTGTTTGTTTTTGTTTTGTTTTGTTTTGCCTGAAGTTGTCTTTATTTCATTCTTTTTCTTGAACATATTCTTGGATTTTCGGTGCTTTTAAGATATTATTTAAGCTACCTAGAATTTTTTGTTGTTTTTGGAGAGAGAGAGAGAGATAGAGGGAGTTGAACCTTTCATATTTTTGGAATTGGAGTTAACAGGTAGACTTTTAGATTTATCGTCACAGTTTTATATTACTGCCACATGGAAGATCATGAGGCAAACCCTTGTCCCGAGGACTAGATTTTCCTTCCCTAGTCTTTTACTCACTTCTTTGAATCAATGCAGAATATAAAAGAAATAAAGTTTTCTTTTGACAATGAGCTTACAGTATGTTCAGGCTCTTTGTGAAAAATCCATTTAAAGAGGAAAAAAATGTATGAGCATTTCTCCTTCATATATGCTAGCTCCATAGAATTTACAAGCTATTTTATCTTTGACTTGATCCAAGGAGACAGGAGTCCCAGAGGAAGTGAGATAACCCCAGGCATCCCAACCAAGTGATTATCTCTTCTGTAGTAAGAGCCTACTCTATCCCCACCCCTCATCTCCAGCCCTAAAAAAGAAGAATCTCTCTTGTTCTCTCTCTCTCTCTCTCTCTCTCTCTCTCTCTCTCTCTCTCTCTCTCTCTCCCTCTCCCTCTCTCCTTCATAATAACAGTTTAGGGGGGGTCATGCAGTAGGTTGTATGTATCCCTGCTGTCTGCTATTGTCCTATTTGTCATTCAAAGTGACTAGTATGACCCACTGGTGAAAGGCCATACAAGTAATACAGGTTCTAATAATGTACTCCACCTGTAGTTTTTATTTATTGGATTAAAGCCCCATATATAGAAATTATACACTAAATTATGTTTTCTTTCCTACATTTCAGGCCCAGAAATAGGGATTTTTTCCCCCAGTGATTATTATCATTTATCTTCTTGAGTTGTGGCAAAAGTCAGAGTTGATAAGCAGTTTAATTTTGTTCTCATCAATAACCTGTAGGTGATATGAAGAACTAGGAGAGATGTTATCACTAGCTACCAGACTGCTTATCATAATTTGACAAATTCTTACTGTTTGTCTTTAGTAGTGTTTATTCTTAAGTTCAATGGAAATTCTTTTGCTCAACTATAACTTTAAAGACAATTTTCTCCTTATTACAAGTTATTTTTTATATATACGTAATGATAAAAACTATCATTTTCCCCAAACTTTATTCATTTACTGTGCTATTGCCTGAAATCTGCAGATGGAAAGGCAAAATGAAGTTACTTATTTTTATATTTAGAGTGAGTAAATATGCTCTTCATTTCTTATCTTTTGTTGTAAAATGGTTCTTATATGTTTTAAGAGATGAGAGACTAGGGACTGGCATGATAATAAAATGCATAAGCTATGAAACTGAAAAAAAATAAGGAGTTGCTCCAATGTAATTAGAGTATGTCATGGGTCTTCTTCTTTTTTATTGCCTCACATTGAGCAATAATATACAAATATGGCTAAAAAGAAATATTTGAAAACCCAAGCTGATAACCTTCAAACTCAATTCATGTTCTTGTTTGCTTCCAGACTCTCTTTTTAAATCAATATTGATTCAGAATATTATTTATTCAGAGTAGATGTGTGATTATCCAATAATTCATGGCTGTTCTATAGCACAAATTCACTGCTTTGTCGCAGTAGTCAAAAAGACTCATTTTTTTAGAAGTGCATTTTCAATGCCCCCTAAATATGTATCTTTCAGCACTGCCTGTAAAAGCAGTATATTAAGAAGCATCCTGAGTGCCTGATGTGTGTTTTCTTTTGTCTGCTCAGTGGAAGCGGAGGTTGCTTCTTTTAGGTTATTACTTCTAAGGTTGACATTTTAACTAAATGTTAATGATTTGTGTTCACATAAGATTAATTGTTTCAAATAATGATGCAAGCTATTCAGAAACCAATGCTGTGGTTAGAAAAAAACATTCTTAATGTAGGAGATTTGGCATTCTTGATGTAACACAAAGTGATTTAGCATCTCATATGTTTAGAAAGTTAGACTGGGAGAAAAACAACCATCATAAGGTCAACATACCATTCTATTGCTTAGTTTGAATCAGTGCTGAAGGAATCTCATTTGAATTTTTGTTAATCTTGCCATGTCCAATGTGGGGTCATGTTTCTGCCCAAGATGAGTTTCTGGAATGTACATCATTTTCTGCATGAGACATTGTTGTCATTAGGTGATAAAGCATGGTACCATGCCCTTTCTTTCACTCCTCACTGAATGTATTTCTCTGTAATACTTCTGGAATTGCCTCATCCTCTCTTACTTGCTACAAACCTAGTAAGGCCCTTACCATTTAATGTCTGAAATACAATATTTAGCAATCTTATTGTTGATTCCTCTACATTAGGCATAAAACATAGACACATGACAATTGCATTACTTTCTCAGAGGACTTGAGGGGCTTTGTAAATCCTACTACTACTTTTGAACTTGTGCTTCATTCCCCTAACTGCTCTCAGGTCTCCTCCCCCAAGTATAGTCTTTTGTATGGTTGAGCATATGCTTTTGTCCAGCTTTCTCACATGACACATTCTTTCCTTTAAGCATCCTCAAAATCTCTCTGTCCAAAAAGAATTCAAAATCACCTTCTGTTACATCAAGAATGTCATACCCGTACTGTAAATCTGATTATCATTTATCATCTTCACTTTGAAACTTTTCAATATGAAGACTATTGTGAGAGTTAAAATATAAATATCTTTTCCTCTTTGTTATATCTGTCAATGTGTTTTAATTGTTCATTCATTCAATAAACATTTAATAACTGTCCATGTTATATGCCAAGAACTGTTAGAGTTTATGTGGGACAGAAAAATAATTAAGATGCGGTCCTATGCTGCCCCCCAAATGTCACACTCAGCTTAGTCATTGAAATCTTTCTCGAATTATTTGTGTCACTTATAACCAATGTGACAATTCAACTAAAGTTGGGTTGCATTGATGCTACATTGATATACTTTGGTTATGAGGGTAATTTACATATACTTTGCTATTTCCCATGTTCACTATGAAAGCAGAAATTGTTTTCTCCGTTTTTCATTTTCATTTTAGTTTTACTTTTTGCTACTTGGGAAGAGGAAGACATTTTTCTCTACCCTTCAAGTTCTTTTAGCTACTCCAATAATTAAATCTATATGAGTCAAATTGACAAAAAAATATAATGAAATTTAATTACATACATACTTTTGAGAACCCCCACATATAAGAGAGAGTCAGTGACCCCACCTACATGAGAGATTCAAAGTTAAAATGAGATATATATGACATTCTGAGCTAAGGATAAGGTAAGGAAGGTAAGGAAGGACAATAAGAAGAGCAGATATTCAATAATTAGTAGTTTGTCCTGCTAGATAAGATAGGTCAAAAAAGTTATCTCTGATAATCTCTTATTATGGGCAAGGCCCTTATTTTTCTAGGTAGTTAAGGTAGGCAAAAGATTCTCTTGAGCCTGAAGATCTTGGTTGCCTTTAGCTTAAAATAATCCACATATCACAGAGGTACATCTTGGAGTGACTAATTTTGAACCCCTATACTACTATCATTTTATAGATAACAAAATGGAAGTTCAGAGAGAAAAAAGTAATTCTCTCAAGATCATATAGCTCATAGATAGCAGAAATGACTTTTGATACCAAGTAATGTGGCACCCAATTTTAATTTACCAGTATGGGATACTAGCTTCCTTACTTCTTTTGTTCTCTTCTACTGATCTTAACATTACAAATAGATGCTGAACTAGTGTTAGTGATAGGGAGAGTAATTTTCACATCACTACAATTCTAAGAGTCTATTAACTTGCCTTAAATCCAAGTTGAAATCTATCTAAAATGATTAGCTGGTAATTGTCAAATGGATCTATTTGTATTTTCATAGCTTAAATTAAAGTTATGAGATTTCAAAATTACATTAACATTCCTTTTAGATTTACTCTATTAACATTTATTGAGTCTCTGTTTATTTATATATATATATATATATATATATATATATATATATATATATATATATATATCAGGCACCAAAGTGGGCAATAGCAATAGAACAATAACCAAGATCTAGTTCTGCACTAAAGGAGCTATTAATCCAATAGAAGAAATAGTCGCATGTATTAGCTTCCTCTTGCAGGTATAATGAATTACCACAAATGCAGTGGCTTAAAGTCACATACATTTATTATTTTATAATTCTGGAGGTCAGAAGTCCAAAATAAGTCTCAGTGGGCTAAAATTAGGGAGTTGGCAGGACCACATTTTCTTCTAGAGACTCTAGGGGAGAATTCATGTTGTTTCTTTTTCCAGCTTCCAGAGATAGCCACAGTGCTTGGCTCGTGACTCCCTTCCATCTTCAAAGCCAGCAGCGGCTAGTTGAATTTTTCTCACATTGCACCATTCTGACGTGGTTTACATCATTACCTCTCCTTCTGTTAACTATTGTCTCTCTCATCTCCATTTAAGGACTCTTGTGATTACACTGGTCTCACCCAGATAATCCAGGATAATCTCCCCATCTCATGGTTCTCAACTAATCATATCTGTAGTCTCTTTTACTGTGTAAGATAAAATATTCACAAGTTTGGGGGATTAGGATGTGAATGTCTGTCTATCAAAGCATGTAAAAATGCCTCGTGGTACTGTATACTAAGTGCAACAGTTGAAAATAATAGAAGTATGTAGGTCTCAGTGACTGTGGAATGGATTATATGAAAGTTCTCAACAATAGTCTCCAGTCAGGTGGCAGAATAGCCAGTGGAATGTCTTGGTCCTTATTCTAACCTCAAGGATGAGTTGGGAATTTGAAAGAACTGTAGACTTCTTTTAGCCATTGCCAAGAGAACAAAGAAGGGAAAGTCATATTTTTCAAAGGACACTATGCAAAACACCTGATTTTGGAGGGGAAACAGAGCAATACAGAATTGCTAGAAGATGAAGTTTGAAATGAGGGATGGTAGGAATGAGACCAGATAAGGAAAGGCCATATTGCTGAGCTGAGAATCAAGAACATTATCTCATAAGAAATGGCAAAGAACATGGCTCCTTATCCTTTTTTGAAACTTGGTGGAAGGGGAACCCTTTCCATGGGTGAAGTGGCAGGCCCTCATTTGTAGACAGAAAACCATAAACATCTTTGAAAAATAAAGTAAAGCAAGTATTTAATTCTTCACAATTCTCCACTGATTTTTGTTGAATATTAAAGCAAGATTTAATTTTATACTACACCATTTTTCCATGCTTATTGGAAAGTTATCTGACTTGCTTGCTCATAATAGTTCTAAGTCCTAACACACTTGTTTGACCCACTTTAGTTCCCCTTTGCTCTCTAAATCACAGTAGGTTTTCTGAAGGAGAATATACTGAAGGAATAAAGTTAAATGTTCCAGATTTCTGCTTTTTATAACTAATCAATGGTAGTTATAATGTCATTTTCTTTGAGGAACAGATTGCTTTTTAAAAAAAAGTGTCTTTCATGCATGACTGGCTGCTTTATCTTGCCATTTGCATTCAAAAGAGTCATATGAAATCTGCACCCATGAATTGAATTAATTACCTGGACTATTTTCCTTAATCTTTGTGAATTATTCTAGTCAGAAGAATTACATTATATGAGTGCAATACAAACTGTTAACTACAGTAACAAATGTGTAACTGTTATGAATATTTTTAGTGATTTTTTGTCCTAATAATTTTGGTGATCATAGAGTCATGTGAATTTAAGAAGCTTTTCATATGATTACTTATTTTTTTCTTTTTCAATAAGTGAGAAATATGAATTGTATTCAGCTAGCTAAGCTAGATGATAGTGAAGCATTGAGGCTTTTTTTATTTAGCTGGCCCCGCAGTCTGTTTATTCTAGAGATGCAATTAGAGCACACGAAGGCCTCTGAAAAAGTGATGCTCTGTATTGATTTCAGGAAATAAAAATTTGCATGACAATACAAATTCTGCTGGCACATGGGGCAGGCTGAAGTCATCACTTTCCAGCTGTCATTACTATATGGAATCAGCTAAATATTATCATCCAATTGTGGTTTTAGTGTATTTTCAACTGAAATATAAGGTAGCCAGGATTTACAATAAAAATGTGTCAGCTTTTCAGACAGATTTGACAATAGCATTTCATTTACACTGCATTCCACTTTTTCACTTTGGGAGGTGCAAATCATAACACAAATTAAAAGCCACCCTAAATACTTTGAAAATTTCTAACCCCTTTCCACCTACCTCCTCCTCCGACTCATCTGTGGAATTTCTGTAAGATCACTAATGAGAAAGGTACTGCCAAGGGGCCCAACACAGGCTTTGAGTTAGACTATCTACCTTCTAATCACACATCCACCTCCTGTTAGCTGAGTGAGCTAGCGCAAATTTGCTTATCTTTTAGTGCCTCAACTTTCTCATCTGTAAAATGAAAAGAGAATAGTGATATAAATCACAGAATTATTGAGAGCATTATATGACATAACAAATATAGCATGCTATTTTATTATATACCTCAAGGGGTACAATTCACATTGTTCTATGTGGAATTGTGCAAAATGGCATATCCGTGTGTAAAGCACTTATCGCAGTCTGTGGTACAAATAAGCATTTACTTAATAATTATTTCCCTGTGGAATTTGTAACCCTTTTTCTTTCTTAAAATTCTTTGACTTTCTTGAACTTCACTTTTTTGTTTCTCTTCCTATAACTGTTTCTCTTCCTATAACCTCTTATCTTTATTTGTGATGTTTCCCAAAGGTCATAAAAATCATGATGATTTGCTTTTCTCTTATTTCATCAGATTTGCTCAATTATGTACAGCTAGAATTAAGGACTATATATGAACTGAGATAGAGGTTAAAAATAAAATTCAGGATAAATCAAGTAGCCTAGTGCTAAGTCTGATTGTACAGCAGAATTATCTAATGGGACTTTTTAAAAATATACATTTCCAGGTGCACTGCAGAGGGGCAGAATTGTAATATTTGGTGTGGGAGGGCTGGAAACTTGTATCCCCCCAAAGTTTTTGCAATATTTCAGCCGTTGAGCCAGTTTGGGGAATTTGAATCTGGACCAGCAAAAATTCCAGCATTAGTTCCACTTCAGCTTATAAGATCCAAGTCAGAGAGCACATGGAGCCGGAGGTCTGGTAGAAAGTTGAGCTGAAGTTTATTTAGGGTCAAGTCAGTCAGAACCTGGAGATCCCTAACCATTCATGAACCCCATGGCATCCTCTGCATGTCTCTATCATAGTTACCACATAGCGTCAAAATTTTATGTCTTATTCAAATGTGAGATTTGTTAAAGCGGACTTCATCTCAAATATTCATTCTTCATTTGTTGTTGTCATTTTTAGTTTTTTGATTGGATTCCTTTCTATTTCATTTATTTATTTATTCATTCATTTGTTTGTTTGTTTGTTTGTGAGTGTATTTTTGTATGGTTTGGTCTATGGTATCATGAGGTTCATATATATCCACCTATATCTATAGCAGTTTATTTTAAGCTTATAGGCATTTAAGTTCAACTAGATATAAAAGTACTACATTTTTACTCCTTCCTCTTCTCTTCATGTTTTATATCTTTTCATTTTGTGTATCTCCTAGTTATTTATTACTGTTATAGTGAATTTTGCTGCTATTGTCTTTTGACCTTCCTATTAACTTTTAAAGTGGTTGATTCACTGTGATTATTATACATTTGCCTTTACCAATGAGATTCTTCCCCTCCTTTCCTCTATTTTCTTATTTCTGGTTATGATCTTTTCTTTTCTGCATAAAGACGACCGATTAAAATTTCCTGTAAGTCCAGTTTAGTGGCAGTGAACTCCTTCAGTTTTTGTTTGTCCGGGAAACTCTCTTATCTCTCCTTCAATTCTAAATGATACCCTTACTGGAAAAAGTATTCTAGGTTGTAGTTTCCTTTCTTTGAGCACTTTAAATATCTCCTGCCAGACTCTTCTGGCCTGAATTTCCTCCACCTGTTTCTTGAAAGAATGTAATAAATGTGGTTATAATGAACTGTTGAAATCTAAATCGAGCTATGTAATAAGGTTATTGTGTCAAAATAAACAAAATAACGCATAAAAACACAGTACAGTGCTTAGTATCTAATGCTAAAATCATATTAAACATTAAACATTATTGTTATTGTCATTATGATAACATTACTCCGTGTACCTGACAGATCCTGATGTTCTCCTTTATGGAGTTCATCACTTTTCATGACATAAACTTTATGACTTCTAAATATGTATTTCAAGACTTGACCCAAGGCTGAAGTTTCTTAACTATAGTTGAATGTTAACTTTCAAGTAGATGTCACTTCAAATTCAAAAAGAGCAAAATCAATCTCATATTCTTTTTTTTCTAACAGCTTTATATTTTTTTCCACCTATTAACCATTCCCAAATGTTTTAATAGCATCAACCTTTTCTTAAACCAAGGTAAAAGACAGGAAGTGACTGAGAATCACAATTCTGGGCCTGTAGTCCCTTGATTTGGAGCCATATTTGACTTCTCTCTTTTATACCCTGAGTATTACCATTTTATCTTTTCATGCAATTGCATGGCTAATTATGAACATTCATTGGAGGTTTACTAAATGCCAACCACCATTCTAAGTACTTTCAGAGAAGTGAAATTATCTGTCTGGGTTATTCTGATAGTAAAAGACAGAGAACAGACAGTCTGACTCTAGAGCCATTACTCCTGACTCCTAAGCTACATAACCACTCTGGGATGAATCCTGAGTCTCTCTTTCCATTACTTCTATCACCACATGGGCAGTAGCTCACATTACTTCACCTCAGTTATTGCTGTAGACTCCTACTTGGTCTCTGCTGGTCTCTTTTGCACTTTGTAATACAATATGCATATTGCTGCCAAATTGCTCTTCCTTGTCCTCCGTTTGTTCAGAATCCTTCTATGGCTCCCTGAGGCTCAGATGTATAAAATAACTTCTATCTCTGGTTTTTTAGGCTTTCTGTAGTCTGACCCCTGCTATCCAGTTTTATTTTTTCTTTCTGCTATTCTATTATTCAGTACTCCAAACAGGTTGTTCTTTTAACCATCCCCATAAAGGTGATATTCATTCCGAACTTTGTGACATTGTTAATCTCTTCAGGTCTAAACTTGACCTGTCCATCTTAAAATACTGTGGCTCTAGGAACCCTTCCTGACTAATTTTAACTGAATGTGACCTATTCTTCCTTAGAACTCTTCTAACACTTTCTTTGTACCCCTCTTATAATATCACATTCTGCCTTATATTACAGTGGTTTGTGTACTTTTCTTATTTCTCCTTCTGCTCATCAGTTTGTTAGCTTGTTGAAGATAGAAACTGTTTACTCAGTAAACAAAATAAAGTATAAAAGCACTTAGTACATATAAACCTTGTATCCTCCGCAGTGCCACTTTCAATGCAGAGCACATAACAGGTGATCAACAAATAGTTACTGAATTTAACAGTTCTAGTTTCACCTGCCTGGAACGTTTCTCCTTTCCCTTTTGTTTTATTCCAGTCTTTCGCCAAGAAAAAAATCTCATTTCTTAAACCCTGTTGACAACTCTACTCCTTGATGAAACCAGCTTTCTCAGAACTCTTTAACACCTACGGCCAATATCACACAATTCAGTACCCTTATTAATAGCTGTGTATTAATTGTTCATGTGGTACAACACAGGGCTTGACATATAAAGATTCTCAAGAAATACTTGTTGAATGGACCAATATGTGGATCTTACCCCAATTACATCAATTGTAAGGTCTCTAAGAGAGGGACCTTATATATAGATATTCTTTATACCCTCAGGGCTCTCAGCATTCAATAAGTGATTTGTGAATATTTGCTAAATGATTGGCTTTGGATTTCTGTTGCAATTCTGTCCTTCTCTTTCCGTTGTTCTACCATCAACCCATGATTATATTGAAGAGACCTCGGAGTCTTCAGCTTAATTTCCCCATAGAGCACAAGCAAAGGTAGGTTGCTGACACATGGAAGGCTTGGCCCAGTTTTCTTTTCTTTTTTTTTTTTAAATTCTGTCCTTAATTCAATACCAGGCCTCTATACAAGGGCAAAATCCCAGGAGAAGAAGTGGTAGTGCTTAGCTTAAGGGGGATGAGTCACAGGGTTGGGGATTACAAAATGCAGATCTTTGTCCAGAAATGATTTTACAGAACTTATTATTGGCTCTGCCCATACAGTGCATGTGAGGGGGAAAAAGCCATTCCATGTGTTCCTTGTACTGTTAAAAGACAAGGGTAGTATATTGCAATCGTGATGCAACAATGAATGGCGAGTCCTTCTCTTCAGATGGCATGCAGTCTGGTAGTAGATCTAAAAAAAAATCCATAGAAATGATATTTATATAATATGATAATGATTTGTATATTCCATATAGCTAAGATGGCAGAGATCAGCAGTGACTCATATTCCAACTTCTTGAAGGAAAGGGAGAACTGGAATAAGCAGGCATTTCCATTATACTTTGCACCTCACAAGTGCCCAGCGATACTTGGTGAGGGCAGATGCTAAAATCGTTTTTGCAGGCTGGTAGGGCTTCAAGTTTTGCTACCGAATATGCACTTTATAATGTTGCTACTCAGAACAGTGAGAGGATATGTCTACAGGATATATAGAATATGGTCTTTAACAACTCTTGTTAGTCTTGCTTCCTACTGGAGAGAGGAAGAAGGAGTGACAGCTGTAACCAAGGCATAGCTGAAGTCTCACTGGACCAAAGAATGACTTCAACACTGTACTGAGTGATGGACTAGCCAAGATGTAGATTTTTTAAATTAATATTCTATATGTATTTATTTGCCAATTATCAGATCATATGCTCAAAAAGCTCTCTGTTTTAAATGCAGGTAATCCAAGGACATTTGATCCAAATTTCAATGGACCTGTTGCCAAAAGGTAAGCAATTCTTTTCTTGGGAATATATTTTTTAACAGACACAGAAAGCTTGTTTTTTTGGTACCATTTTCCAGTCAATGGAAAATTGTTTCTACTATGAAGGTGAAATGATTTATTTTTAGCCTAAATGCCACTTTATTTATGCAGGGAAAATACAGAGAATAAATCTTTCCATGAGTCATAAATATCTTCTTTTCAGCAAGTGAGCTACTTTAAGTTGACTGAAGAATTTGTATTTCTCAAAAAGAAAAGCCCTGAAAAAATGCTTTACAAAATTTAACCACTTTGTGAAGAGGCAAACACATTCAAGTGGTTATTTTATGCACCTCTTTACTCTGTGATTCACCATTGCAAATCCAGAGTTGCTATGCCAACTTCTTCCACGCCAGGTATTTGTGCTATTCAGCTTCCAAAAGCAGAGAGCTTTCTTTGAGACAACCATTCACCAATGCATTATGTATGCTTTAGGATATTTCAAAATACTATAGGGAAATATGTACTTCTCTCAACTGGTGCTTTTCCCTCAAGGTTGCATAGCATTTAAAAATTATTTAGTAACTCATAGACCTCTTTTATTATTATTATTTTTATCCTTTATTCCCAGGCTTTCTGCTAATCAAAAAAGGGGGTTATAGGGTAGAACAGCTAAAAATGAAGAGAAAATTATCTTGTTGGTAGCTGGGTTTTGCTTAGCTTTGACATTGATTTCTGGCAGTTGTATGTCATAATAAACTGTGATGTGGGGTAATGATCAGCATGCTTATTTGCGTTTGCCAGCCACCACCATGCACATTAGCATTTACTGTTATGTCCCTATGCTCTCTTAGCTTTATATAAATGTGTATTCAGTTTATTCTAATTCTGTAAAGAGCAAAATCATTTGTTTTGGGTTATTCTTTCAAAGATATACCAGTGCCTTCTTTAGAATAAATCTGAAATCTCTCATTCTCTCCATGGTAAAGCCATGAATACATTTTGTTATCCAGTATACAAATAGCCACATTCAATATGGAGGTTACTTTTGCTGTACTTGTATTCATTTTACAATAACTAATTTGTGAGAGTTGAATCTAGCTTGTTGGTCTCAAGGGACCTCTACATATAATTAAGATTCTTCCACAGTAATAATAATGACAATGATAAGGATGATAATAATAATTATAATGATAATAATATGAGGAGGAAGAAGAAGAGGAAGAGGAAGAAGAAAAAGAAGAAAAGATGAGCCGCCACATTTGGACAGATCAAATATAGATTACAGATGTGCGTTTTCTAGCCATAGAGAAAGAAGCAGAGTTAGGCCTGGCTGGCTTCATGTATGGAGAAGGAGGTTAGATCTCTCTGTCTTCAGTTATTTAGAATTTAATGATGGAACCATGTAGTCCAGGTAAAGTCTAAACAATTTTGATAATCACTATGAGGAAAGTAATTTATTTTTGCCTAGGGCCTTTTGTGATGCTCTAAGGCACCAAAAAGGCCTTTGGAGGTGAAAAGGTCATTATGTGGCAATACTTTCCCCACTTTTCAATTCAAGAGCAGGGAAAAGTATTATAAAATCAAAGGCTTAACTATAAGATGACACTGTGAGCCCATTTGTAACTTTTCAGGCTTAAAGGTTCTATAATGCCTTTCCTGGGAAAATAATTGGAGTGTTTAAAGAGTAAGTGACATTGCTTACATAATGTCACTTTCCTTCTGAGAGATCCAAAGTCTTATCAGATATTCAAGCAGATCTCCTTACAGCAATCTCTGCTTGCCATCCACTATGTTCTGTACACCTCTCTCAGTTCACAAGGACATCATTTTGTTAGGTATAACTGTAGTTGTTTCCAAAAGAAGTGAAGGTAACACAACAGGACAGATTAACTTAGCTTCTCATTTGTTCTCATATAGTAAGAACAAATGGGCATATAGAAGCTATTGCCCTATAATATAATACTGACCAAAAAAAAGTGATTTTAATAGTTTAATGTGTTTTCCCAACCCCTTTTGGAAAAGTAGTTATCCAGTACCCATATTTTGTCCCCTGTATTCAACAGAATTTTAAGAAAGATTGGTTAGTGTAGAATTGAGGTTGTAAAGTTTGTAGATGTTTCAGGGGAAGGGGTTCAGTACTATTCTCGGTAGTGCATTAGAAGGCAAAATGAATGCACATAAAAACTAAGAAAAAAGTCTCTTTTATAAGATGCTACATGAGGAATTCCTCTTGTAACTTAGAACTAAGAAAAAATTTTATTTAATGAAGAATTAGTATACTTTTTTTCCCATCAGATAAAAAGAATTGTGTGATCCATTATATTTTTCCTTTAGAAAGCCCATGGATAAATTTAATTTCAGTGCCAGCAACTAGATTAACCTTTGAGTCAAGAATTCTTTTCAGGACTTTGAATTTCTATTTTTATTTTAGTAACTTTATTGCATCCAAGTGTTTTAAGTCACTTGAGATCCTTTCTAGGAAGAGGCAGCATATAAGTAGACAGGTAAATAGAAATGAAATCCTTGCCATGTTCCACAATTTCCTTTCTCCCCCTCTCTTATACACAAGATAGATGAAGGACATATGACTCATACTAATCAAATTGGTAGGCTTTAAAATGCTGAAAATAACTATTTTGTAAAAGGTGGAAAATCTGTCATAATATGCATTTAGTTTTACCCAAACTGTTGGATGAAAGTGGTAATATCACTGTCGTGAAGGGGTTCTAGGAGAGAATGAAGAGGCATCTGTTAAGAATGTTGTAGAAGGAATTCATTCATATTAAGGAATTGTACTAAATGACCTCTGAGTCCTTTTCAATCTTGAAATTTTTTGACTATGTGAATCAACTTTTAATGCCAAAGCATAGATAGAAGAGTTCAGCTTCTGACCTAAGTGGTAAAGCACATAAAGTACTATGCTGATGCTCACCACACACTCTTGTGAATTCTAAAGTGCTGTTATCAAGTGGACAGCTCAAATTATTGTGATAACACAAAGATGTCTCCTAAATTTATGTTTCTTGTTGAAATAATTGCTATGCTTCCTCTCACTGTATAGGAGACTTAAATATCTAAAGGTAAGACTTATGATCATGGTAAAATATGAAAAAATTTTATAGATAAAAGCATGCAAAGTTCAAGAAAAAGATATACATCTTAGGTTGTAAAATGTCTGAGAGAGGCTACAAACCATTTCGACTTATACAATAGTTTGAAATAAAAGCCTATATTCATAGCACTTCCTTTGAAAACTTTTAAGTGTCTAAAAGTATGGAAGTAAATAAAGGAAAATAAAAATAATTGCCTGAATGGCTAATTCTTTGCAATGCAAGTGTGAATTGAACATATCCTCTAAACCTGGCATTTACTCATCTCATTATAAGTGGAGCAAATGGCCTAATGTGATCAATTATTTATCAGTGTGACTTCTTTTTACTAGATGTAGAGCAACACACATCTTTAAAATTTGTAGCCTGTCTTTTATTCTTCAATATGCTAGCTTGCTCTTTTTCCTATCTTTTTGCATTTTAAAAAGTCACCACCTATAAATTATTCGTAATAAAGATGAAAATAATTCAAGCACACTAAGTCAAAGGATGTAAAGAAAAGCATCTATTACTTTTGTAATGCTTCTAATATGCCAGGTACTCTGCTAGGTGCTAAGAATACTAGGATGAACTAGGCAAAGTTCCTGCCCAAGGGAACTTGCAGATAGGAAAGGCAGATAATCAAGGGATTAATATAGTGGTGATATAGTTATTGACAGGGGCTCTAGAAACAAAAGAATTTGTCTAGCATTCCTAAGAGTAGAGAAAGGGGAGTCAGAGCAGAGGTGACTCTTAAGCTGGTTTTTGAAGACATTCCAAGAAAAGTCAGAAGCACACATGAAGGTACTGAGGCCTGAGAACAGTTTTCCTGGAAGTGATTCAGTGTGTACATACATGAGTAGTGGGAGGAGGCGTGAAGATCAGGCTGAAGTGGGGAGAAATGATGCTGGAGAGGTAAGAACAAGCAACATCACCAGGGTTTCATACACCATACCAATGCATTTCATGTTTTATTTATAGCCTCTGAGGAGACATTGAAGAATTTTAAGACATTGACAGAATCAATTTAGCATTTTAGAAACTTGTTTAGCAAGCACTCAGAGGACACTACTCAGAGGACAAAATCTTAGGACAAGAACCAGGGACACATACCTCCTAGATATGATCCCAAGCTTAAAGATTTGTCCTTGTCCTTTTGTGTATGTTTGTGTTGGAGGAGGGGGTAAGAGCAGTGTTACAGTCGAACTGAAGACTGCAATGAAGTGAGGTAAACAACGTATAGGGATGCAGGTTGCAATGAGAACCTCAAGTAGAGAGTAAATCATGTGGCAAGGAGGTGGTACTGCTTGCCTGATATTATAATGCTGGAAAGGTATTGAAGGACCTGTAAGAGTTTTGCTTTATGTAGGAAAGGGCAAAGAGCAACCCATAGAGAGCCAGATGTGTGAAGGAAGAGACTCTCCATGATTCACGTTAGAGTATTGTAAGCGCTTACATAGTAGGAGGGAGAGTAAAGTCAAGAGATACAATTACTTAGGTAGCAAGAGCCCAGATAGTGAGGAGCATTGTATTTAAAAGTAAGGAGAGTGAACTTTATTTTAAAGGGCAGGAAATGAACAGCCAGCCTCTTTCTTGCTTTTAATCAGTGCAGTTGCATAGTTGTTTTCGCTTCAGTTGTCTCTATTTGCTATTTCTCTTTTCTCTCCTCATATTCTCTCCAATAGAGATTTATTCCCCACACTTCTCAAACTGATACTGAGGTCAACAGTGACTTACATCTTTCATGTACAGTGGGCAACATTTTTTTGTTTTAATCTTGCAGCAATATCGGACAAGGGCAATCACTTTTTTTGAAATCCTCTTTTCTCTTGATTTCCTTGATAGTATACTCATCCGAAGCTTCTTCTGTCTCTTGCCTCTTGTAAATAATGCTGCAATGAACATATATAGTCACATGTCCCTTTGAAGTAGTCTTTTTTGGTTTCTTCTTGGTAAATATCCAGAAGTAGGATTACTGGATCCTTCTTTGTCTCTTGTTATAGCCTTTCTTTCAAAGTCTATATTTTCTGGTATAAGTATTGCTACCCCAGATTTTTCTTTTCTTTTCTTTTCTTTTCTTTTTCCATTTTCATAAAGTATCTGTTTCCATCCCTTTACTTTCAGTCTGAATTGAGTCTCTTATAGGCAACATATGTAAGGGTCTAGTTTTCTTATCCATTCAGCCACCCTATGTCTTTTGATTGTAGCATTTACTCCATTTACATTAAAAGTAACTATTGATAGATATATAATTATTACTATTTGGTTATTCATATAAATTCAAAAAGCTTAAAGTCAAAGTTTGCTGGACTGGAAAGCTTGTAGTCTCACTGAGGTGACTATGTACATCTCTGCTTTAATTAAGTGTTGGTTTCATAGTATAATTCTCAGAAAGCAGAATTGTTTTCTGTTCTCTCAAGTTGTGGGGAAGCACCTTTTTGTCACATCAAATGGTAGTCTTCCTTGCTCTGTGACCCTACTCAGGATTACTTCCTTTTACCCTGACCTCAGCATACCTTCTCTCTACTGAAATCCTGCAGCTTTGGCTGTGGATGGCTTTTAGCACATGCTACTTGTGATTTCTCTCTAGCTTTTGGTACTCATGTATTGGCTTATATTTGATTTGTAATTATCTTGGGGGATGGATATCTACATTCTGTAAATGTGTGAATAATTAATAATAAGGGCTGGCTTCCCCCCACCCGCCTTGATATACCACTAGTTAGAGCATGTACTCCTTGGATGACATTTATGAAGAATAGGGTTATTTCTTCTGTGATTGTGCTTAAAATGTCAAGATTTTAAAAATTTACATCCTCTTTCAAGTGAGTCTTTCTATTAATAAACAAACAAACAAACAAACAAATAGATAGATAGATAAATGCCCTCTCCATGTCCTAAGAATATAATGTGTGGCCTTTACCACAGGGTGCCGATTGTAGCAGCTTGAACTTTATTTTTTCAGACTTAGATCACAGGTCGGGGAAATGGTCATAACATTTTAATGACTTTGCTCTGACACTCAATATCTGACACTAAAAGAATGAGATAAACAGAATAAACTGAACTTTTTGTGCTGGGACTTGTAAACCTTTGACTTGCTTTGCCAAAGCATACTCGGATCCACAGTGTGTATACTTTATAAAAACTACTTGAATTGAAAAACAGTATGAGGTGTATTTCTTAAGCCCTAGCAATGCAATTTAGTAACTCTCATATATCACTAATGTCAACTGAAAATACTGTAGGATTTGGATACCATCTTAGCAAAAGCTTTAAGTAATGATTTTAAGTCCTTGAGTTCAAACCTATAAGTGAATCTTCACTTAAAAATGGTGAATGTTTGCCTCACATGTGATAGTGCTATGGCCATTATTCAGCCTCTTTTGAAGTCACTTTGTGTTTATCTGTAGGTCCTATGTCACACACTGCTTCCTCCTCATCCTTGTTTTTCTTTATTCCTTAAGCAAATATTTATACTACACCTTACACTATGATGAGAATTGTGCTAGTTGGTAATAATACAAAGATAGGATATCAATGTTCTCAAGGAGTTAACAAATAATAGAAGAGACAGACAATTGAAAAGACTTTACAGTTCAATGTGGGAAGTACAGCCATGGAAGAGAGATCAGAAGGTCTGGTTCTCAGTGGCGGATGTCTCATACAGCTGCTACTCCAATGATTAATATTAATTAATTCTCGTTCAACAAATATTTATTGATCATCTCTTATGTGCCCTGTCACCTCTTAGCATTAGTGATACAGTGATGAGCAAGATAGATAAGGTGTCTGTTTTCTTGGAAGAGGGAAGAGACAGGGCAGTGAATCTGAGAAGTGAACTTGACAGTTTCATAGGATGATAAAACAGGGTGATGTAATAGTGCCTAGCTGAATGTGTGTGTGAGCATTAATTTAGATTAGGTGGTGAGGAAAAACCTCTCTATGGAGGTGACAACTTAAATGAGAAGTGAATGATAAGTAGGATCCTGTCATGCAGAGACTGAGGACATAACATTTCAGGCAGAGGAACAGCAAAATGTAAAACTTCTACAGCAGGAAAAGCTTAGCATGCTCAAGGATCAGAAAGAAGGCCAGTGTGTCCATAGCCTGATGAATGGGAGTAGGGGTGAGAACAGATTGGTAGGAGATCCATGCAAGCACATTACAGTAAGTGTGATGGAAAAGCCCTCGGAGAATTTTAGTAGGACAGTGAGTTAATCTATATTTTTAAAATTCATCCTGACTGCTGTGTGGAAAATGGCTTTTAAGAATCCAAATGCAGGAGCAAGGAGATCAATAGAAAGCTTTTGTAGTTGTCTCAGTGAAGGAGTGGCTTGGACTAAGGTGATGGTAGTGGAGACGGAGAGACAGGTTCAGGATATACTCTGGTGGTAGAGGTGACAGACAGTACTTACTAATATAAGAGATGAGAAAAAGAAAGGAGTCAAGAAAAACTGCTAAATGTGTGACTTGAACAACTGGGTAGATAATGAACCCCTATACCAAGAACAGAAAGATTAGGGAGAAGCAGATTTGCTAGTGCAGGGATTAAGACTTCTGTTTTGGCTGTGTTGAGTGAGTTTGTGATGTCAAATGGATATCCATGTGGTGACACTGTATGTGAGTGTGGAGCTCAGTGAAGAATAAGGTGAGGGATGTAGATTTAGAGTTGGAGGTCATTGGCATATAGATAACATTTAAAGCCAGATGACTGGGTGAGATCACTTAAGAGAGTGGAGAAGGGGCCAAGAATAAATCTCTGGATTTGACCACATTTGGAGGAGAAGCAGAGGAGGAGGAGCAAGCAAAGAAGACAGAAGGAGCAACCAGTGGATTAGGAGAAAAACCAGAAGAATGCAATGTTGTGGAAGCTAAAAGAGTGTTCCAAGAAGAGTTTTCTTTTTTACTTATTTATCTATAAAGTTGTGTTATTTAAAACCGTGTTGACTGCTTTGAGAAATTAAACAAGGTAAAAAGTGAGAAGTGACCATTGGATCTGGCAACATGAAAGTCATTAGTGACCTCATCAAAAGCAATCTCAGTGATGAAATGGGCACTCAGGTCTGACTGGAGAGTTAGGGAATGTGAAGTAGAAACCTGGAGGTGGCTACTAGAGACAACTCTTTTAGTAAGTTTCATTAGAGGATGAGGAGAATCTGAGGTCAAAGTAGAGTTTTCTGAAGATAGGACATACCAGAACATGGTAATGTGTGGTGCTGGGGATGATCCAGGACATTTTGCAGCAAGAAGAGGAAATTACAGAAATGAAATCCTGAAGATGGAATTCAAAACACAATTGGATTGGTAGGAATATCTGGCCTTTGGCAAAATGGACATTCTTAATCCATACTGTAATATGGTAAACTGGGAATCGGGTAGAGAGACCGAATGTCAGTTATTTTGGTGATGGAAAGAAGAGAGATTCTTGCTGCTTGTTTTTAATTTCTCAATGAATTATAAGATGAGGTCATAAGATAAATGTGGGCTGGTGGTGGAAGTGGAGGAGGTGGCAGGACCTGTTGTATGAAGACTTAGAAGAGAAAGTATGAAGCAATCATTTTGCAAAATGAGGGTGTGAACATGCATATATTCTTAATCCAGGATGTATATATTTTTCACTTCTCCTATAGGCAATATTATTCTAGTCTTCAGGCTCTAAGGGGGCCTAAAAACTGGCCATGTTCTAATGGAACATAACAGTTTTTAGTCACATATTTGACACCTAAATTATGTGAACCAGAACATCCTGCGGCAGCTGGAGTTGGATGGCAATACCCTGGGTTTTCATATAGTAGGAAAATCTTGAACAATATTTAGAAGGAAGGATCATGTTATCAAAAGAGGCATCTTTTATGTGATGGCTTAAAGATAGGATAAGCATGTACCATGCAAAGCAGATTTGCTTAGCTAGATTGGAAAGCCGAAGCTAGATATAACATGTAATTGAAAAACAGAGGGGGCTGGGCATATATACAAAATATTGGAGATGCAATACTGGCAGAATTTTGTTTTAGTTATAATAGAGAAGGAAAAAAAGAAGAGATGTAAGCAGATTTCAGATCACACATTAGTTTATTCCTTCATTCATAACTTATCTGTTATGCACTTGGGGCAAACAGAAATGAATAAGACACAGACTATGCTCTCAATAAACTTTAAATTGAAACCACTAAATGTAATATAAAAAATGAGTGACTTGCTAAATAAAAGTACAAGCATAAGTTAGGGGGATAGAGTAAAATGAATAAAATGAATAGTTATTCTTATTGGAAGGATCAAGAAATGTTTCTTGAAGGTATCATTTGAGTTGGACCTTAAAGGAGGAGAATGATATTGATAGAGAATAAAGAAGAGAATCAAACTCTGGAGCATGTGTTACAATTGGGTTCTCTGGAAGTGGATGCTGAGATGGAGTTTTGGGTGGAAGCTCTTTATTAGGGATCACACCAACGAAAAGAAAGGAAAGGAAGTGGGAGATGTCAATCTGCTACCAGATTCTCAGAAGCCTCAACCCTGGAGTGATTCTGACATGTCGGCACCTTTATGAGCCCACCCAGTTCAGTCCCTGATTTCTCGGCTCTACTGGAGGGCATGACCTGGGGCAAAGCAGCTAAGGCAGATCTGAAGATGCCAGTGGCTAGAGGCTGTCTGTGACTGCACTGGGCAGGAACTCCTTTCTTGAAGGGGAACCTGAGTGGCACATCTCTGTGTGGACTGCAGCACGTGAGCGTATGGCCATCCCATCATTTTCCAGAGGGGATGGAACAAGAGACTAGGGCAAAAGAACTTTGGGAATGAGGCTGAACAGATCATTGAGGATTATAGCTTGGAAGAAATGATAAGAATTTGGGACTTTTTTTCTTATGAGGATTTGTTAAGGGAATTAAGTAGGGCTGTGTGATCATCTAGTGCTTTACCTTCAAGAAAGAACTCCAGGTAGTGAACCTAAGGCAGCAGAACCTAACGACTATAATAGTTGCCATAGAATACAGATGCCTAATGAATTTGTGGGGGCATAGGGAGGTAGGAGAGATAGACCACATATTACATACGTTCATTTTCATTTGGAACTGTTATTTTTGAATAACAGAGTCGCTGATGCTACATTCAGAACAGATCTGATCCTCAACTTTACCATGATCACCAAGTAAAATGTTTCTAAGGGAACCTCTTTTTGGAGAAGCTAATTCTTTTCTTCATTACCATATACTTGTATCAGAAAAATATAACTATGTCGAAACAATATATTATCGAATATTCTTCAAATATTGTTGTGCTCAGCCTGTTTTGCTATTTAATGAATTTGTTTTTCACTAGCTCTCAATCAATAATTATATATACTTTAACTATGAGTTATTTCGGTGGGAGAATGGGAAGAGAGATTTTTTTTTTTTAATTTAAAAAGTAAAGGTAGTTTGTGTCCAGGTGGAGTAGGAGACCCGTGAGTGGGCATAGTTGGAAACCCAGCAGGGGTGGAAGGCAGCAGGCAGCTTCCAGGGCTTGGGCCCTGGGGTGTGGAGCTCCTTTGTGACTGGGCTGTAAAATGAGAAATGAGAACTTTTAGGGCAACCCTAGTAGCAGCATACCATGATTGGGTTTCTAAGTCATTCAGAAACCAGCAGTGTGGTGCCAGGTTACCAAGTCTAAATAGAACCACAGAGGACTTGATAGTACCATGTATATAACAGGAAGCTTAAGGCAAAACCTGGAGGAATTCACTTCACTCACTAGCATGCCACTTTGCTTTTCTTAATGTAATGACTGCCTTAGTCGCCAAGGTTATTTTCTAGTTAGACTTGTAAGGAAAAATTAGAGAAGAAATCCATCAGATTTTATACGGATATTAGTATTTAATTTAAATCTTTTCCAAATTGTGTTTTTGTTTTACAAATGATTATGTTCCTCAGTTAGTTCAATAAGGAATTATTATATAAATAATGTAAGCAGCAGTGAGTTAAGCATTACTTGAAATGCTTTTCAATTCTGATAATGAAGTTATCACTCAGGCACTACCCTTTACTTGATATTATCTTGCTCAAATTCTGTATATGGTGTCTCGGAGAAAAGGTACACCTTTTCATTGCTAGCCTTATAAACCTAAATGTTTATAGTGACAACAAACTTCACAACTGTACATTTTTAAAGTCTAAACATGATAAAATTAGACTAAAACTTCACAACACATATATTGTCATTCTGATTTCAGTTGTTGAAAATTTTTCTCAGATGTTATTGTGTTTCATGATTTACAAGCATAAACATCACTTTACATACTCTGGACTTTTAGATCATTCTGAGTTTATTTCAAACTGAAAGTCTCCTGTTTATTTGATTAATGTCTTCAAGAGCCAGTTCCTTCATGTTGGCAAAGTTGTGGCCCTGTGAATTATTATTTATCTTATACTTTTGGTAATTTGTTGTTGATTATTCACAGGATACTTTCTGTTATATTTTTTAAAATACAGCTTAAAATTCATGCTGAATATTGAAAGAAAGTAAGTAATATTTGCTCAAAATTTAAACTGAAAAAAAAAAATTCCACCAGAAGTGATGGTATCCCTGTGCCTTATTTTTCATATTTCCTTCCTTCCTTTGTAATGTGCATTAACATTTTATAGATCCCCCTTGCACAGAAGGGAAAGTTTTTTCCCTACAATAGTGGAGAAGGTACTATTATTTTACAGTTGTGTATTTAATATCACAACTTGTTTTATCAGATTTGAAAAATCAAAGTTACAACTACATTAGCCATGTCCTCTATATTACGTGTTATCCATAATTTAATTTTCTCCTGTTTAATAAAAGATGGAATGATATTCCATCTCTTCCTTCCTGGAATAGCTTTAATTTCCTATTTTACTTCTGTCACCTTCTTCCCCAAAACCTTGGCTTTGATTTTTTTGTTCAGCATATTTCTGCTGAACTTATAAATTTATTCAATGGTCTTGATTTTCCTAAACCAGCTTATGATAGTGTTGGCATGCTGTTTGACTCTATGATCTATTTTGGATTAGTAGACTCTGTATACTTCCCTGACCTTATATGCCATCTGAATCAGTTTTTTTTAAATGTGAGTTTATTATTTTTTTTATACTATATATACATAATTTTTTTAAACATTTTATTTTTTAAATTTTTCCTCTCTCTTCTCCCTTTTGGTAACCACTAGTTCATTGTCCATGTCCATAAGTCTCTGTTTGTTTGTCCTGTTCATTTGTTGCTTTTAGGTTTATATCTCACATGTAAGTGATATCATGCGATTTTCAACCTTTTCTGTCTGGCTTATTTCGCTTAGTATGATTATTTCAAGGTCCATCCTAGTTGTCGCAAATGGCAGTATTTCGTCTATTCTAATGGCTGAGTAATATTCTATTGTATAAATGTACCACAGCTTCTTTAGCCAATCATCTATTGTAGGGCACTTCGCTTGCTTCCATGTTCTGGCCACTGTGAATAATGAACATAATGAGTTTGAAGAGAATTCTTAAATGCTATGAACATCGATGTGCACCATTTGTATCATTTATGATTCAATGGGAGGAGTTTAACACACATAAACTTTAGAGAGTTGTTAAGTGCTAAATTATGTTGGAGATTGTAAGAGCAATAGCATTTCCAGTTATAGAAGAGAGAACTGAGTTAAATGATAAAGATCGTATTTAATATGGAGATAGCTTTTGAACTGAGCCTGGAAAGAGTGGTAAGATGAGTATTTTGTAAAAAAAGAACAAGGTATTCCAAATTTAAAAAGCATCAAGAATAAAGGCAAGAAGCCTTCATTCAGCACATGGAAGACTGTCCTGAGCACAGGGCTTTACTCTAGTATGTTTTCTGAATGAACATATATAGAGAGAGAGAGAGAAAAAAAAGGGGAGTCCAGTTAG
This sequence comes from Macroglossus sobrinus, assembly GCA_004027375.1. NCBI lineage: Eukaryota > Metazoa > Chordata > Mammalia > Chiroptera > Pteropodidae > Macroglossus > Macroglossus sobrinus. The sequence goes on from PVKZ01002192.1 coordinate 173,547, forward strand.
CATTAGGAGCTGGGCCCAACTATTAGTGAAATAACTTGTTTGACTGAGTCGTACTCACTTTGAACTGTCCTACTTCTTTCATTGGATTGATCATATTGAATAGTTGTCTTGATATTGAGTAAACATAGTCTCAGCATTTTTAATGAGGAGCACAGTATTTTCTCACAATATCTTTAATTAACTTTTATTGCCTGAGTGTGCCAGGCTGTGAGAATTTTTTTCACTACAATCTTAATATCCTTAAAAATCAGAAGCAAGTATGACACATGCCAAATGGTTTTTGCATCCTTGGAATGTTCAGAGAGAAATAAGACTATGTTATTTACTAGTTGGAACAGCCATAGAAATTTTTTTTAAAGAATATAGTTATATATTTCATTAGGCGATATATGGAGTAAATGATTTAAACTGTACAGGAAAGGTGTAGAGTCCCTACTACCACAGAATCCTGCCTCAGAGATACCCAAAATGATCAATGCCTTGTGCATCTTTTCAAATAAATGTATGCATTTAAAAGTATATATTTGCATGTGTATATACATATATACACATATATATCTATATATCTTTATGCCCATTTCTTTGTATGAATAATATGTTGTCATAGCATTCTATATGTTTTTAGCCTAACAGTATGTCTGGGAAATCAATTCATCAGTATATACAGAGCAATCATAGGAATTTGAAGAGAATTCTTAAATGCTATTTATTGGACTCTTAAAATTTTATTATATCTATACAACTTGAAGAAATAATGTCCTCTATATTCTTTTCTGTCTTCTACTCATATATAAAGGTCAAGTCCACACATTTTCTTTCTAACTCTTAGTCCTCGTTACTCTTTGGCAAAATCAATTGCTTTCTTGTCTGTGTTCTCTAAATCTTTTATACATTGTATATACTCCATTTATAACCCCAATCATATTGAGAATTTTTTTTATCATTTATTTATTTTTATCCATGAATAGATTGTGTGTTCCTTGAAGCTTTTCTTTCTCTGGATTCTTATTCCCTAGTTCAGAATCTGGCATATAATAGGTGGTCAATATGTATTTGCCTGATTACAAAACAGTGTGAGTTCTTTAACCTTCACTGTTCATAGAATCCATATTTCTCCCTTGTTGTTATTATTCTTTGGTATTTGACCTAAAATACTTATATCCCCGATGATAATTTCTTTTTAACCATAGAGCAGAATAAGAAGTATGAGTAAAAATAAAACAAATAAATCTTCTAGAAATATTTATACAATGCACCTTTTATAAACTTCTACGAGAAAAAAATAAGTGACCCTCTCCTTTTTGTGTTACAAATTGCTAAGGAAAGGCTGATGTGGCTAAAATAAACCTGCAGCCTGCAGCCTGGAGCTATTGTCCATAGACGTGTTTGCGTATACCCTTCTTGAACCTCCTCCATGATGTATGCCAAGCAAAGACTGCCTTAGTAGAACTATGGATTTTGTCACCATGCTATAAGACTACAGTGCTGTATTTTCACTTTTTTGTGCTCTCCTCAATTGTATCATCCTCTTTTGCTTGCATTATTGAACAGAACTTTTGGTGTAAATGCAAATAGTCGAAAGAATTATTTTTTGTTATGTTATGGAGCTTTGGATCTGCCTTAACCATCCTTACCCAGAGCATGAGCATTTTTCTTCACTTTGCTTTGAAGATCATTTAAGACTCATTTTTAAACTGCCTCATTATGTCTTTTAGAAATACAGTTCTCATATAACAACTAATCAGGAAATTCAAAGTATTTGAAGTATGTTAGGAAAAACAGATGTTAGTTAGCTATTTAAAGTACTGCAGATGATTGTTATTTCTTTTTCTAGTCAAAAGACGTGCATATTCACTAAATAAATGTATTGTCTTTAAGTGTGCATCCTTCTGTGTCACAGTAGTGGGAAGTCTTCACTGCTAGAGTTAGAAATGGAACCGTTGAGCTAACATTCTGCTTAACTATTCATTTTGCACAGTGGGAAAGCTTGGCTTAGGAAAACATCAGTAAATTTCACTCTTCTTAGCCTAACATAAAAAACAGGCAATGGAATGACAATTTGGGGCTGTTTTTTTTTTCTTTTTGTTTTTTGAAATACTAGCAGCCCGAATGAATGCAATCGGCATTTTTTTTTAACCCAAAATAAGCTTAGCTGATTTTGCAGAAAGACTAAACCTTACAGATAAACATAGATGTTTACATGTTAAACAATTAAGCTATGAGCCAAATATAAGGGAGCAGGAGTAGGAGTTAAGAATTATCCAAACATATTTAATTATTGCTTGAATTTGACTATAGAATTTAAAAAGATTTAGTATCATGTAATACTTTCATTGAAACAGAATTATAATAATTATCCATTATCTTTGAAATGAACATTAGAGTTTATTTGGTTCAGTATTCCCTTTTGGGGTGGGAAAAAGAGACCTGGAGGAGTGGAAAGGCTTAAAACCGAGAAAACCAAGATTACCTAAGGATTTGGTGACGAAATTGGGATTTGAATACAGGCCTCCAGAATATGAGTCTAGAGTTCTTCTGTATTCTTCTGAAACCATTTTTCAATGAATCTGTCACGTTTAATTTTATGGCAGCATTTTGTTTGTTTTTATTTTTGGTGAGTCGGAAAGCAAGCTGGGGTGAAAGGAAAATTATACCTATGCAATGGATAGAAGAAGAGGAAAAAGAGTTGAGACTGGCAGTCAGAGAGGGGCAACTTTTGGAGAACAAAAGTGTTCATTGGGGAAAATTTTTGTATTTCTAGCATATCTTGTACAGTGTGTATTCTTTTCTCTACCACCCCAATAACTCTTTGCAAACATCTATTTTTGAACTCCATTTTAAAGTTGGATCTATTTTGATGGACATGACTAAAATGCTAAGGATAACCTCTAGGTGAATGGGGTCCAGCGGCTAGGCTGTCACTTGGAGGACTGTCACACATCCTTGTGAGATTATTTGACTAAATTTTTTTCTTAAACTATGAGCTCTGCAAGAGCAAGCCATGGGTCTGTCTTGTTCACCACTATATCTTTAATACCCAGTACATTGCTTAGGAATAGTACATGAACAATAAATCTGTTGAAATACTTTAGGACTCAAATATAAGGTGACTACTTCTTTGCAAAGGATATGTATGTATCAGGCACTTGACCTTGAGGACAGTTTAATATCAGGACAGTTTTCAAAGTGTTTATTTCCAACTGCCATTTACAGAGCTGAGACTTGGTGACAGCAAGTCACTATCCAAGAGCACACAACTCATTAGTGGCATAGCTGGTATTATTATAAGAGTGGCAAGGCTCTGACTTCTAAAGATATAGCTTCTCTGAATATCCTTGGTCTTAAAAATCTCACAGATAGGGCCCTGATAAAAAAGGATATGCAGATCAAAACTTCACTAGGAATTAAAAGAATACTATTGTTTTTATAAGAAAATATGAAGAAAGCTGAAACCCCACAAACTTTCTACACTGTCCAATAGAAAGACTCTGTCTCCAGCAGCAGCTACAATTCACTTCAGAGGATATCTCGTGACCTCAACATATTATGCTTCATTAAATAAGCAATTAATCCGATTAAGAAGATGGTTCTAAACCCATATTTGCCTTAAAAATACCCCAAATTTTTAAATTTTTCTGGTACTGAATACTTCTGAAATACTAAAAATGTCTCCTAGTTACTGAGTGCTTTCTCAGTTACTTTAATTAGAAGAATTAAGTAGTATTTGGGAAAGACACACCAGCAAGTAACAATCACAGTGCTAATTTGGGATTGTTATAGAGATCACTTGATACGATTAGATTAAAAGAAGAGAGGGGACAAGTAGTACAGATTTATTCCTCTTGGATGTATAAAATATTAGATATTATTATTAAAAAACCCTTCTAAAGATCAATTTAAAAAGTAACACAGCAGGTAGTTATATCATGGATATCACAAATGGGAAATTTGGAATAAATTTTCTATGGAAGCAACATCAATGGATTAAAAAAGTTTCTATCACAGACAACTTAGAAGTGAAGGTGATGTGCCCTGAACAGTTAGACAATGTAACTAAGAAATCCAGTGATAACAAAGAAGTAGGTGTTTAAATATCAAACAAATAAGCTCTTGGTAAAATTTAAAAAGAAAAAGTCACGAATACCAAATTAATGTATCAGTTATATTTATATAATGTATGATTTTGCAAATGCATGTGCAAATAAACTTATAAGTCAAAATAAATGGATCTTTGATTATTCATTTCATTATATTTCAGTGGGACTCTGTCCCTTTTTAAAATCTTTTCACTGGGAAAGGAGGAACTTGTCATACATTTGTACTAGGTATATGGTGTTGTTGCTCTCCAGTTTTTCCCTTCAGCTAATTCAATAATCAAATTAGCATTCCTAGAAAGATAGAATTTGTTATTTCTCAGGATGATTAAATGGAAAAAGTAAATTCATTAAGAATGACACAAGTATTCACTAGAGACAAAATGCCAATCAATAAAAGCAAGTGACCTTTTTTCATTAAAGTTGAAATACCTGTAATTATAGATTGAGATTTCTGAGAAATAAATGCTTTCTCTGCTGTTATAAAGGTAAATAAGTACTTTATTATTATAAGATACTAAACTCTAATTTGCATTTCTCCTATCTATATTTATGATAATATATATATTTTTTTGCCTTACCTTAGCAATCGAACAATGCTAACTAAGCATACACTCTTAGAATCTCAGCCTGATTTTCTGAAACAAGGTAAAGTATCATTAGCTATTTTGTGCTGCCCCAAACTTCTACCAGAAGTGTCTTATGGGACTTGTGAATTAATCTTTGAGTGCGTTTGAAAAACTTGCCTGGTAATTGGACAGAAAGCGGCCCTTAAGTACAAGGTTACCTAACCAACACCATTAGTTAGGTCACATACTTCTCTACTATTAAGCATTTAGAAAGACACACAGATAATTAAATGACTCGTAGTATTTAATGAATATCTATTTGTCATTCAAATTATTGCTCCCATTAGGGAAAGGTGGCGACTATTAATATTTAACCTTTTGGGGTATAACTTAAAGAGAAACTTATTATTCATAGGCACATAGAATGGATTTGACTTCCCTCAACTTACAAGAAAAAAAAATGTGCATTTTTTTTTTATTTGGTTAAGTCTTTTGGAACTCAAAAGAAGGGTATTTCTTTTCATATAGATTGTTATCTTGTATTCAGTCTCTAAAGACTTACATTTTTAATATTTGCTACAGGGCAAATGAATTATAAAATTGTACTTTTAAAATATCTTTCATTTCTAGGTTGGGCATGAATTCCTTTGTCTGTTATTTTTATTTCTTTCTATGTATTTCTTTTGAATTTTTTTCTAGTCAGATATTGCTTGATAGCATCCTCTTTTTCAAAGATCTATTTCTCTTTGCACCCGCTGGTAGGTAGCCTTTACTGAATGTAAATATAAACATCTATGTAAACCCTATTCCACTCGAGACTTAGATGCCTTCCATTCTTGACTTTCCAGCACATTTGAATTACAAATCATTAACATTGTTTTTCTGTTTATAAGTAATATCTCTTCTTTAGACTGGAAGAGTCTAAAACCTTTAAAAAGGATCAAAGAAAAAACATGGTTCAGAGGAGGGAATTTGGAAAGTAGATGGGAATAGGTTTTCCAACTCAGGTGCAAAAGCCAGGTGTTTAACAAACTTAATAGGAAAATGACATGAGAAAACTTTATAGTGTTTTTTGCATTTAAATAATTTATTTTATTTGTTTACTTTATTGAAGTCGTCTTTTCTAGTATATTTTACTTGTTATATTTTGGAAGCCTTCTGCTGAGCTTTTTGTAGTACGTATTCACTTTACCTTCTATTCTCTGTAATCCACACACTAATGTAAGAAGACTAGAACATGCATGATCCAAGACAGTCCAAACTGAACCCAATATTAGAGTTAAACACACACTCTTCTGTATCTCTTCTCCAGAAAGATGATAGGAGGAAGGCAAGAACGCACTTGTAGGCTTACTTTTTATGGGAATCTATGGAATAAAATTCAGGAAAATAAAGGGCAGATCATGAATTTTGAACCTTAGGATTCTTAGCTTTCACTGCTTTTAGAAGAATCAATAATAATTTAATATATCTACAATAAAAATATTTTAATAAAGCTAAGAATTTTCTTCACCAGGGATTAAGAAGTACAAATTGCTAGCTATAAAATAGTCACAGGGATGTGAAGTACAACATAGGAAATGTAATCAATGATATTGTAAAAACTATGTATAGTGCCAGGTGGATAACAAGACTAATCAGGGGGGATCACGTTGTAAATTTTATAAATGTATAATCACTATGCTGTACACCTGAATCTAATACAAAACAATAATGAATATCAACTCTAACTGAAAAATTTAAAAAGAATTTTCTTCACCTTTTAGTATCACCTCGGAGAAGGAGTAGATTGAGAAATATTGAGACCCTTGCTCCAAATAAAATCAAACTAAGAAAACTTTATGACAAATTTCCAGAAACATATATGCCTGGTACTACGTATATAAATTTTTTCTATCATCTGAGTTAATATGGCATCTAAGACAAATGCTATTTCTTGTCTGCAACTCATATATTCAGAAAGCATATATTTGCCCAGGGATTGGGGGTAAAAAGAAGCAGGACAGATTAATTTCTCTATTGTACAAATATTAATGCATCCCAAAGCACACAGAAGTCTCTACAGAATCACATGGAGCTAAATAAAAATCAACATAATGCACTGTTTACCAGCCTAGTGTCTAAATGTCAGCTTGGCTAGATTTTTGTGGGGAGAATTCTTATTTGGTAGTCTTGATGTGCTTTTGTCAACTACGCGCTCATCTCTGACGATGTGCAGATATGCAGATCCAGAAAAGCATTGAAAATATGGTATGGGGAGATGTGAGTTGGGCAGTGAGATTTGCACTGGATATTTGGAATGAAGGATGCTAGATTAACTTTGAATATTGGCACTGGAGAATAGAAAGCAGGCTTTTGCCCTTCACTGTATTCTAGTGCTCACCTATTCATATAAGACAGCTGCCAAGAATACTAAGGAGACCATGCAACAGGGAAGCCACAAAGTCTGATGCTGGCCAAAAGCTTTGGACCTAAAATGAAGCTTAAAATAGCATATTAAAGAGCTATGCAAGGGTGATGCTTCTGCACTGAAAGCACAATTGAAAGGACAATGTGAGTTAAGCTGGCATTTGTATCTAGCATTCTTTTGTCTCTTCCAGGATTTCATTCATCCTGATATTCAATGACAGGAAGCCTCAAGTCACTATATAAAACCTGTCTGGGCATATCATATATCTCCATTTTAATATGATATATTTATCTGTGATTTGTGATTAAACAAATTAGATTATCTTGCTTAAAATTAATATATACTCACAAAAGTCAAATGTTTAGACATGTATTTTACTTTCAATCTATATGTCAGATTTAAATGACCTCTTTCAACACTATTTTTAGAAAGACATTTTAATATATAAAACAGGGATAACATACCCAAACTGGAATATGTTCTGTTCTGGCACCATATTATGAGGAATGCTATTTATCTGATATTATGAACTAATTGTGTTCCCCAAGATGCATATGTTGAAGCACTACCTGCCTACTGATATTTGAAGGTGGGGCTTCTGTAAGTAATTAGGTTCAGAGGAGGTTATGAGATTGAGGTCCTCATGATGGGATTAGTGCCCTTAAAAGAAGAGACCAGAGAGCTAGTTTGTTCTCTTTCTCTCTTCCTCTCCCTCTCCTTCTGTCCCTTCCCCTTCCCTCTCCCCTCCTTCTTCCCTCTTTCTCTCTCTCTACCTCCCTCTTCACCTCCCTTTCTCTCTTCCTCCTTCTTACCTCCCTCTCTTCCTCTCTCCCGCTGTCACATGAGAATACAGCAAGAAGCAAGCTATGTGCTTGTCAGCGGAGAAATTTCTCCAGAACCAGACCATATGGCATCATGATCTCAGATTTCCCAACCTCCAGAACTCTGAGATATAAAGATCTATTGTTTAAGCCATCCTGTCTATAATATTTTGTTATAGCAGCTAAGTTGACTACAACATCTGAGTGCTCACTCTGCCCCCAAGAATATTATTTTTCATTGAAGTATACACTCCATTGTTTAAGAATCTATCTTTCATTGTGTGTGTGTGAGGGATTTTATGACAACCACAGGAACACTGAAAATAAGTAAACCCAACTAAGAAATTTGCTGTACCATTTTCTAACTAATCCATCTCAATAACCAGTTATATGTAAGCATCAAAGCACTATGATTCTGATATTAATTCCCATTTTTTTTTAATAATATGTGAGAAAACTGGTTGGGTCAGGGTCTCTGTCCTAGTCCTGGATTAAGTCCTTCCTAAGCCTAAATTTTGCTATGGTCCTGGTCATTCCTGGGTCCTCCACTGAACTGCTTTTGTCCTGCACATCCTCTCTGTACCTGGATCAGTTCAAGCTAAGTAGCCAGCTTTTTGTTATCAGAGATGATTGAAAAAATTTGAGTATTCACACTCAGTCTAAAATCTTACTTTTGAATATGTAGCATTCTAAGTTCTAACAGAAGATCTGATACTCCAGACATGTGTGAAATCCAGACTTTGTCTCTTCTATTTCTGTCACTCTTGGAATTTTTTTGCTTAATTACTAATTCCACAAATTTGTAAAATGCTGGAGGTGCAACTTCTTTCAACATAAGTAAGTTCTGCAAAAATAGCTGCTATAAAATGTCTTCTTCTCAGACTGTTTATGTTCTATGGCTGTCTATGAATGTCCTCCATGCATTTTTAGGGAGGGATTTTATTGCTCCCCATGGCTTTTGTTGATAGGAAACAATTTTGGTTTTAATACTACCAAAAGCAATCTTAAGATTGCTTAGGAATTATTTACCTTATGGCTGCTGCCTATGTCTGCTTGCAGCCCCCTGGAGTTTTGCTGGTTGAACCTTATACATCTGCTTTTATGTGGGTGATACACACATTACAAGGGCTCATTGTGATCATGTACTCTCAGTGTATAATCATTTCACAGTCACCTTAAATCTATCTGGTAAGAACAAATACGGACATTATCCAGTAAGAAGTAGTTAAGAGAAGGTGTTATAAAAAGAGAAAAGAGGCACTCTACAATATATTAAATCTGAATACTCACCCTCCTCTTATTTTTTAACCAAAAAAATTTACTAGTTTTTTTGTTTAACAAGTTCACAAAGAAGTTCATTCATTCATTCATTCAACAAATATTAACTCCTAAGTAGGCACTACATTGTACTAGACGGAAAGATATAAAGATAATTTAAGTCCCAGGTTTAGTGGCAGAGACAAGTATGTACAAATAAAACATGTGTCAGAGGTAGAACAAAACTGTAAGGGAGCACAGAGAAGGGACCTGCTCTTTAACCAAGTATTGTGCCACAGAGGAGGTAACACTTAAGGTGCATCTTGCTATTTTCACAGGTAGTAAAGGGCATTCAAGGCACAAAAAAAAAAACATTATTAGTTAAGCCATATGAAATTGCCATTTTGAAGGTCAGAACCACTTAAATATGAGCAATTTCATATGGTTCAACCAAATACAAAGACACAAACAGCTGAGAGAGTTTAGGTTATTTGTGAGAATGGATAGCAGATAGAAAGTAATTTTTAGCAGCTTAATAAGGTCTAGACTAAGAAGTTTAGATTTTATTTTATAAGCAATTGAGAATCATAAAAGTTTTGACCAATGGATTTTTATGTCAAGTTATATATTTTATGAAGTGTGGATGGTGGATTAGAGAGAGCAAAGGGCTATTTGGAAGCTGTGGTATCAATCCAGATAAAAAAACTGTTGAGGCTTCAACCTAGACAGCGGCAGTGAGATTGGAGAGAAAGGAATAGAACATTGTAGGATGTAGAATTAGTAGAACTGACAACCAACTACATGTGAAGGATAAGAAAGGATTCAAGAATGGCAGGATTTTTAGGTTGGGTGAAAGAATGGGTGGAAGATAGAAATAAGCAAGGAGAGTAAATTTTTGGATTTCTGGGAGCAATAGATAGTGAATTCAATTTTGGACATTTGAATTTAAAAATAAGTGGCTGGCATTTAGGATGGAGATTAGGGCTCTTCATGGCTGAAGCTTTGGAAATCATGATGGAGATGAGATAACCTCAGATTAGCAGAGTTAGAAGATGAGGCAGATCAGAAGAGAACCCTGAGATTATGCCAACATTAAGATGCAGACAGAAAAAAAGAACGGTCCATGAAGAAGACTGAGAAGGAGCAAAAAGATGAAAGAGGTATGCATGTGAGACAGTTTTTATAAAAGACCATATAGGGAATTTAAAGGATGGAGTGGTCAGTAATTATGGTTTCCTGGAAAATTCATGTTTGGGGGGTACACTGAAAATAACCATCTTTTGGAGTGTTCTGCCTAGTAAAATAAAAACCAATATTAAATATTGTTGGAAGATTTCAGACCTCTGATGTTAGAAGAAAACGATTTGTTAGACTGATACAAACTCTTTCTAGCCCTAAAGCTTTTTTATTTAAGCTTTTGTATATGGATCTTTATTTAATGGTGGTAATAATTTATGGTTCAATCTATGCCAGAGTTTTCTGCTTCCCCTTGTGCTTTTCTAAACACACATTCATGGACACATACTCCTAACTCACAATTTTCTGTGGGGAGTTTCATATGCTTTACAGATGTTGCATAATTCATCTTCCACTCTTCAACTCTGTGTTTTGGATAGAAATAACAACTTTGTGTTGGGAACTAAGGTAAAGGGGTGTTAAGAGACTTACCAGGTGTTAACTGTAGACAGAACCTAAATTCCCGGTCTGTGATTCTCAAGGCAATCTTCACCTGAGCAGAAAGCTCAGATTGAGAAGAGACTATTTTTTGAGTATCTTCCCATCTGTTTGCAGCATGATGAAACAGAGAAGAATGACTTAAAGCTGCAGTTTAACAGCTTAAAATTAAGGCCGTTCTTCTGGGAAAACTCTAAGTGAACACAAATTAGTATGAAGCAATCATAGTAATTTGCCATTTAAATCTAAGATCAAATTTAATCGATCAAAATTCTGAAACGCTACCACTGAGCTCAATAGAAATAATGATAAAAAGTGAGGGATGCTTCAGAGTTATTTGATGGTTGCCTGAGTATTAAGAGTCTCAGTTGCCTTTCCATATACTTGCATTAATTAAAGTAAACTTAAGTCCTTTTTGTGCTCAGCATATTTTGCTTTGGCCATTATTAAAGTCCTGAGCAGTGTCTCAGTTGTTATTATTGCTGCTACTATAACCCCAGAATCACTTAACATCCAAAGACAGGCTGCTTCTCCACAAACTTAAGTACATTTATCCAGTAACTAAAAGTTGAAGAAAAGATAAAAGTCTGCAAGTCTTTCAGCTTTTAATAACAAACTGCTACTGAAATTACAGTTTTTGCATCAAAATGTGAAAGATGATACTAGCATGTTTTAGTATTAGATTGGAGGTAGTCCTAACTGCAACTCTTCTGGAAAAAGGTACACAGATATGAAGTTTAGGTAGATTCTCCAAGTATATTATTACTGGGAGAGACTGAGAGAAAGAGATACATGAGTCTGTTGAGAAGCTTTTTGGTAGCTGACAAATAGTAATTGTATTTTTAAATAATTAACTATAAATGTTTAAGAAGAGAGCAATAGATGCAAAGATCAGATTCCTTGAGCTTTGCTCTAGGGTACAACTTTTATTTGAGTGTGAGAATAACTTAAGCTATAACATAAAAGTAGAGAAATTAAATTTAAGCTAATTAAATAACCAACATCCACGTTACTATCTTATTTCACAAATTTATAAAATACTACTTTTAGAATTAAATATGTGTATTTGCTTTTAGATATTTCTCCAAACCTAGATTTCAGTAAGCTTCTACGTATGGCCTCTATTTTCCTTTTGTTATAAGATAAATAGTTCTTTTTTTTTTTTTTTTTAGTTTGGTTCTCCAATTTCTTTTCTTTTGCCTTTTCCCTTCTTAACCTTTATCATAATACTTCTGATTTCATTGGGAGTCCTACTTCTTCCTCTCAGTTTTTTCTTCTTTAAATCTATTTTGAGCTTATTTCTCTTTTGGTTTTGTCTTGTCTTTAGCTGTCACTTTTATCTTTCCCTTCTTGTCTTTAACTCTGTCTTTGTTCATTTATATGCAGCTGACAAAAGCTAGAAACAACGCAATTCAATAACTCGTCATATGTATTGTTAACAATAGTCTATATCCGGGAGAATTCAGGGCCAGTTTTTTTTTTTTTTTGATGTGGCCCTTGAGAATTAACACCAACAATATAGCAAACTTTTATGTCCATTCTAGAAAAGACAGACATCGGCTAACCACAACCACACTATAACAAAAACTGAAAAATAGGCTCTTTGATCTCCAAAAGCTCATAGAAAAAATATTTTTATCAAGTTGATGTAATAAAAAAAGTGGAACAGAGTGTTTTGAAGACTGTAGGAGAGATAAATATAAGATTTGGTGCCCAGGTGATATGTGAGGTTTTTTTTTTTTTGTACCTGTGTTTAAACTTTTAGAGAGAAATCCATTCACATCCATTCCAGTCCATGAGGAATCTTTGTAGAGCTGTAAACTCTCTCTATGCCGTGGCATTGATCTTTACATATCCTGGCAATTCAGAAAAACAGACATGCAGAGGAGGCTGGTGATGCTGATGAAGTAGACCTGGCTCTGTTTTCATTCTCTTCTGTCTTGTCACCATCCTAGTTCAGCCTTTATTTCCCTAATTATCATCCCTAACTGCAAGTTTGTGCTCTTTGACCACCAACATCTCTCCATTTCCCCACCCCCAGCCCCTGGTAACTACTCTACTCAGTTTCCACAAGTTTGGCTTTTTAAAATTCCACATGTAAGTGGTAACATACAGTATTTGTCTTTATCTGACTTATTTCTCTTAATGTAGTATCCTCAAGGTCTATTTATGTTGTTGCAAATGGCAGAATTTCCTTCTTTCTGACAGCTGAATAATATTTTATTATATATATTATATTATATATAATACATATAATGTACACACACACACACACACACACACACACACACACACACATTCCATTTATTTGTTGAAGAACCCTTCAGTTGTTTCCATATCTTGTCTATTGTGAGTAATGCTGCAAAGAACATGGGATGCAGATATCTCTTCAAGATCCTGTTTCATTTCCTTTGAAGTGGAATTGCTGGATTATATGGTAGTTCTATTTTTAATTTTATGAATTTGAATCAAAATAGTAGGGTATTCTCCACCTCTTTAGAGAGCCCTTCACTATGTACTCTATCCTTATTATTTTCTTCCACAGTATCATATCTGTTTGCCTCTTAGCACGTATCAGGCAATCTATCATCATATTATTTGTTGATCTTTGCTTACTTATTTCCTGTTTGCTGCACTAAATTGCAAGCTCCATGACAGTAGGCATATTGCCTGTCTACTTTGCCATTATATTTTATAGATGGTACCGTGGTACCTGGTACAGAATAGGTATCAAATAAATATTATGTAAACAGAAGGACTAATTGATTTTTTTTAATTCCATAATACTGATCTAGTCTACTTTATAATTTCTACCCAATAAGGATTTTAGCCAACCTGCTCTCCTTCTCATCCCCATCAGCCATCCTTAATTTTGTGCTTATGTCCTTGTACTTCCTTTTGCCTAGAATGAGCCTCTCATCTCCACAGTCTGAACCTTCTCTATAATTCAGAACTTTAACACCTCTCTTATAATTAAAGTGTTTCACATACTCTGACTCACACTGAGCTTTTCCCACTCTAACCATTCAAATCCTTCCTACCTATGGTGTTTATTTTTACCTCTACATTTTAAACTATTATTATTTTAAATGTTAACCTTTTAGATGCATTCATTTTTTTAAAATCATAAAATTAGAATAGTTGAGGGCTAAGATTATACAATTTTTTCTGCTTTATATCTCCTTCTCCCTTTATCTGGTTTACCTTCATCTCCATCTTGCTCCCACCCCCTTCTCAGTCTCTTTCTCTCTCTGCCACATATATGCATACACATGTTTTACCCTTGAAGCAAATAGTAGACACTTAGCCATTGAAATTTAATCATTGAAAAAATTGCTAAGGAGGTTTTGTGAGATCCTTAGGAAGAGAGACTTACATCTGGGGAAGCCTTGGAAAATACATCTTAGAATGTCAGGAAAGAGCATAGTGGTAGGAACCAAGACTCATTATGTATATTGTATTATAATGCTTTGTTACTAAAAGAACTGGGACTATTCTTGGATTAAGTGTAAGATTGCTTAATGACTCCCAGACTTACTATTAATATGCCATTCTAAGTATCTTATGTTGAAATGAAAGTAACATATGGGCATGGTTTGTCATACATTGTATGTCTAATGATTTTAAAAAGATGTAAATTAACTTAAGAAAGACTCTCAATATTCGGCTTAGAACAACTGCAATTGTATATATCTGACAAGGCTGGATTTAAATTTTAAACTCCATTCCACTGAACATGAACATCAAGAATTATTTAGTTGATTGAATATGGAATGTACAATTATTCACATATAAGATCTACAACTTGCTATTTTATTGTTGTTGATATCAGCTCTGGAATATCTTTTTCTGGGAAACAAATTTCAGTTTGCCTTGAATTCTGTGAGAATATACAATATTAAGTTTTCTTATGTCAATCTTATAAAACATGTTTAATATTTAATACTAATAGTTGCAGAGAAAAACACACATTCTTTGCCATTATCCATTTGGGTTAGAAATTATTAGAAGAAGAAAAATTTATTAGTGTTTATAATTGTTTAAGTACATTTCAACCAATTGCTGTGGTATATTCTGTAATTTGTCATCTGAACATCTATTGCAAGCCATCCTCTTTCTTGCCTGCTCTATTATAGAAGCTGAAAGCCAAATACTCAGTTTTCCTAATCACCTTCTAGGCAGGGCTGACCATGAGATGCAGTTCTGGCCAATGAGCTAAAGTAGAAGTCTTCTAGGAAGGACCTTCTTTTCTAAATAAAAAGACAAAGCTCTATTAAAGAGATTTAAGTGTCTTGCTTGCAGCAGTCAACTTGTGACATGAGGTACAAGCATGTAGAGAAATATCTACAAGTTAAGGATGAAGGGGCAGATAGATGAAATAGGGGTAAAAGGGGTCAAATATTTGGTGACAGCAGGAAATCTAATTTTGAGTGGTGACTACACAATGAAGTATACATATGACATACTGTTGAATTGTATACTTGAAACTTATTTGACTTTATTGACTTTACTTAAATTCTTATAAGTAAATTCTTGCTATATCTACATATATTCCCATGATATGAATTACTAGATCACAAGGCATAAAATTTTCAAGGCTCCTATGATAAATAAGGATTTTTTATTATTAAAAAATAGTAATTTTTTAATTTTAATATGCATGTCTTTGAGTTTAAAGTCATTATTTTTTTTATCATATGATTATTAGGAGACATGAGGTTTTTTTTCCTAATTTTAATAGCCAAATTTTAGCAGCTATCTCTCAGGTATGAGACTTTTCAGAATTTCATTATTCAACAAATATTTCTGAGCACCTACTCAGTGTTTCTATGTAGGAGGGATTCTAGCTATTTCAAGAAAACCAAAGAGCATTCTAAACTGATACACATTTTCTATGAACTTAGTTCATAACTTTGGACTAATGTCCAGTGCTATTCTAAGCTGGATCTCCTAGCACCTCTCTTGTGTGGTACCTTTGGGCCATGATGCCAAATGTAATATGAATAATAGCTATAATCATGCACTCACTTTACTGGCAATATCCAGAATAGTTTCCAGCCACTGACAGATTCTTGAATGTTATTCAAGTTTTAGAAAGATGATGAATAAAGTAGTAAGATCAATTTTGTCTGACCTAGTCCTATTTTAAACAAAAAGAGACATTTATATAGGCATCACTTAAACCTCTCAAAAAATGAGGTTTTCTTTCCCTTTTACAGATAGAAAACATAAATCACAACCAATTAAAGTTACTCTCTTAAGGCAATGGAAACCCAAATACAAACAGAATAGAAGAAAAGATTAACCATAGAGGATATGGAAGCTTTAAAAATTTAATTATTCAGAAGAACTAAATAAAGCAGGCATAATACTTGAATATCACTGTATATGATCTAATCAATTTGAAAAACATGATCAATATCCTATGATTTCTTAGGGTATGGAACTATTTGGTATATTTTATTTCTCAGCAATAGTTTAAAATATGCTAAAATGAATAATTCCACAAAATCTAACACTCCTTTCTCAATGATTGGATGCCTGGATTACCTTCTAAAGTAAATATAACGTACTTGAAGTCATGCTTAAAATGTTTTGAGAGATTTAAAAAACTCGCAATAAGATTTAACATTTGAAAATATAAGGTCATGTGATTAAATGCTCATTTGTTCTTTTATATTAAGTTTCTGATTCCAGTGACAGTGAAATTCTTCACTATAATCTAACCTTTTATTAAATGTATAGAAACAGCCAGTGTAACTTGTTTATTTCTAAAGCCTCAGCCTTCACACATGAAAATAGTGGAATGGCATAATCTAAAGCTGTGGGTACAGAACAATAGAGAACTTCTAGACAATGTGTCTGGGAAGGAGATGAGAAGCTGCAAACAACAGGAAAGAATATAACTAACCCCTTCAAATACAAGCTTTTAAAAAATGCTCCTGTCACAAAATCACCAGTTTCTCCACTAAGAGTAAAAGTGGGGGGGAATAGAGCTATAGTATATTCTAACTTCATAGAATTTTAACCTCAAAATAGCCCAAAATGTTTTGAGTCTGCTCATTGATTACCATCAACTCAGATGACCTCTCCAATTCAAGCCATACTCTGTAGTTTGCCAAGTGTATCTTGGTGAAGTTTAGAGGACTACCCCAAAGTGCATTGTTCTCTAATAAAGCTCTGGGAATTGAAGCAGTCATTCTCTTTCCTTACAGACTTTTGCTGTAAGAATCTGAGAGATGTTACAGATGACTAAATGGCATCTTTCAGGTGCCAGCAGAACCACAGAGGAGCAATGCTTCTAGACTGTGGGTTATAAATGCAGCCATGTTGCAGGCAAATGTACCCAGGTGACACCAAGAACTTTCGAATGAGAGATGATAATTCGATTGGAATCACTAGCAGTGGACAGTCTCTAAACTGACTCATTAGGCATGAATGGATGGTCTGTCAGAGAATAATGACTTTTAGGACTTCCATTCTAGCTCTAATGCTTGATATTAATGACCTTTCAGGATGGTTGCTATCACTGGAATTTCATCTGCCACAAAAAAAAGAAAACCAGTAAATGAATCAGTTTCTGAATGAAGGTAAAAGTTGTCCCTGAAAAGGAAGCAGAATGACAGTTGTTGGAGAATAATAACTAATGTGGGACTGAAAGATGTACTTAACAGACAAAACTCTCTTATTACCTCTGAATTTAATCTCTCTTTTTTTTTTTTTTTTTTTTTTTTTTGCTGATTTTCCTGAATACAATAGTGTCCTGGTGACAGGCTTAGCTTGACTAAATAATTAAATTCCTTGAATATATTCACCACAAAGGACCCCTCCCCCTACAAAAAAAATCTGAAATTTGAAATATAGCACTTTGAAGTTCACCAATCTGTTTATGATACATTGGACTATCAGTTGGAGGTGTGCCTTACTGATCATTCACTGGACCAAGATTGCTGTATGTCTGTAGTTTATAACACTCTGTGCCAAATGCTGCCGTAGAGAATGTTACGTTCTAGGTCAGAGGTTAGCAAAATTTTCGGGTAGTAAAGGTCCTGATAGTAAATAGTTTAGGCTTTGCAGGGCCAGATAGTTTCTATTACAGCTACTCAACTCAGCTGTCATAGCACAAAAGTAGCTATAGACAAATATGTATGAATGAGTACGGCTATTTTCCAAAGGTGTTATGAACACTGACATTTGAATTTTGTATAACATGTCATACAATTTTTTAACCACTTAAAAAATGTAACAATCATATTTAACTCTCAAGTTGTACAAAGCCAGCCAGCATGCCAGATTTTTCCCTGGGCTTTAGTTTGCCATCCCCTGATCTGGGTTATAACAGAGGTACAAACAAAATTTCTGTAAGTCTACAGGGGTAAGAGGGATCTCATCTAACTGGAAATTTCATGAAAGAGGTGCCATTTGAATTGATTTGAAGAATGAAATTTAAAAATTTTTAATTTTAAAATTTTATTTTTTTACATTTACCATCACTTATTTGATACCCACATTTAGTCTATTCATAGGAAAATCTTAAATTTAAATAACAACATATGACATTGAACTGATTATCATGTTTTTTATTTATTATGGAAGGAACACTTAACATGAGACCTACCTTCCTAAAATTTTAAGCACTCAGTGCAGTATTGTTAGCTACAGGCACAACATTGTACTGCAGATCTACAGAATTTATCCATTATGTTTATTTGAAACTTACACCCAGTAAAAAGCTCCC
The DNA here is from genome assembly GCA_004027375.1 of Macroglossus sobrinus. Taxonomy (NCBI): domain Eukaryota; kingdom Metazoa; phylum Chordata; class Mammalia; order Chiroptera; family Pteropodidae; genus Macroglossus; species Macroglossus sobrinus. The sequence continues at coordinate 192,110 of PVKZ01002192.1, forward strand.
CACTTGCTTCTCCCTCAGCCATTGGCATCTACCATTCTACGTTCCGTTTCTATGAGCTGGGCTATTTTAGATATCTCATGTAATGGAATCATACAGTGTTTGTCCTTCTGTGATTGGCTTATTACCCATAGCATAATGTCCTCCAGGTTCATACACATTGTCAAATCCAAAAAAATTGAAATCAAGATCTCAAATAGATATCCAAATTCCCATGTTTGTTGCAGCATTATGCATACTAGCCGGGATATAGAAGCAGCTTAAAAGTCTATTGACAAATGAATTGGTTGAAAAAACCTGGCATATACCTACAATGGAATATTATTCATCCCTAAACAAGAAGGGAATCCTACCATATGAAGAACAGGATTTTAGTAGAAGGAGTAGACATCCACACTGGGCACTTTCAAGTCAAAGGGCTCACTGTTACTGGTTACTCCAGGACAATAGCTGAAAACCCTGGAAGTTCCATAGAAATTGGACATATGGTTATCCCAGGAGGAAGAGTTTACAAGAGCCATGAGCAGAGAGCTCTGAGTGTGGTCAAGGGAGAGTTCATGGTATATTCAATAAATGAAAAAGTCCAAGTTGGTTGAAGTGCATGATAGGAATAGAGAGAAATAAAGCTAGAAAGATAGTCTGAGACATAAACTAGGATTGAAGTGTAGGTTCTTAAACATAAAGCTAAAACATTTGGAAATTTTTAAATAAGTGGTGGAGAGGCTTTGTAAATTTTTAAATAATAAAGTGATGTCATTATATATCAATGATATCAGTGATGTGAAGAATGAATTGGATCAGGCAGAGACTACATGTAGGAGTTCAATTAAAAGACCATGCAATAGTCTGAAGAGAGGATAAGAGAATCTGGACTGAGTCCAGGCAGCAGGAATAGAAAGGAAGGGATGGGTGAAAGACTCATAAGATAGTCAAGAGAACTTGTTAATTGAATATAAAAAGTAAGAAAAAGGGAAAGTCGAACGAAGCTCTCAGACTTCAAGTCGAGGTAACTATAGGCATTCTATATTTGTGGGTTATATACAGAAGGAAAATGTAAATCTGCAAATGCATATATAATTGGAGATACTATTATTATCATTTGGAAAAATAAATATAAGGTAGTAATGGTACTTCTTTTATGCCAGGGCAGGTCGGTCTGAATAAAGTTTTGAATAGCTTTCTGATAAATGTGAATGTGAGCAGCTTATTTTGAAAAAGTTAGACTTTTATTTGGAGGGAGGGAGAGGGAAAGGGTTGGGGGCGTATTTCTGTAACTATGCTTTGTCTTCTTTTTGAGACCCAGTAGGATGCAACCCATTTTTTAGCTTGATACAATGGTTTTTAGTGCTTGCTATAAAAGTAAAAATGAATCTACCTGAGGAGAAGGTATAGCAATGACAGGCCTCTAGCTGAAATAGGTTTCAGAATGATTTTCAACTAGGAGCTGGTATCACTCAGTTACCTCACTAGCTGTCTTGAGGTTCTTAAAAATATCCAAATTTAATCCTTGTCTTTAAAAAATAACTAATTTCTTACAGAACACTTAGGATTGTGACAGATACTTTATACTCAAAGGAGAGGAATAATCATAAGGTGCTACAACTTCTAAAAACTTGAATTAAGCTTTTGCTGTGTTCCTGACTCACAAAATAGTGTCCAAGCTACATTTTATATTTTGTTCAAATTAAATTTTCTAATAATTTTCCAAGCAGCATTTTTTCCTGGAGGGAATATGTCTTAGAAAAGGAATAGAAATGGATGAATCAATGGAGAAAATGGCAGGCAGTTAATTGTAATTACCTGAAAGAACACTCACACGTGTGTGCATGCACACACATTTTTAAAGGAAATTTCTAAAATAACAAAGGGATTCAAATAACTACAGGAACAAATTCAGAAATACAAATGTTTTATCTAAAAAAACTTTCCTGCTTTTTGAGACTGTTGAATTTTTCATTTATAATTTTCACTTTGTTCAATATTCTTCTGTGTTTAAATAAGATAAAACTAACCAATCTGGTCCATGGATATGGGCTGGTGTTTCTCTAAAGCAGTGCATCAGAAAAGCAAAACAGACTTGAATATATATTATCCTCCCTGTTTCCAGAAGAGAATCACAAACACATGCAGGTGTGAGTTATTGAGAAATGCTATCCTACTGTAGACAGAGGATGCTGGAGGAAATGTTTACATGGGCACTCAGTAGCCCCTGGTGCCACAGTGTGTCCTTGTCACCATAAAGAAAGAGAAATGGTTGTGTAAAACCCCATATGGAACCAAAACTCCAACTGATACCCATTCCTTGGTGCCAATAGCCAGGGAGCTATTTTACCTTTTAAAAATTTCCTCTTCAGTTCTGCTTCTTTCCTTGTGCTGTCATTTAAAATTGTTGTTTGTTTCATTCATCTTTCTAATATGTTACTCTCTCTGTGCTTAATACATAACATTATAAATATATAACATGTACTAACACTATGTGACATTAGGTCATTATAATATGCATTACAGTGTTTAGTATACATAATGGAAATATATAGATATAATCATATTATAGGTATATAACCTGGCTAGTGCTTCTGATCATATCCCTCTCCTTCTGTTCTTAGTAGTTATGATTACACACAAGGACTTTGACAAGGTCTAGACTTCTAATTAAAACACACCAGTGATCTAGTTTTCTCTGTTTTAGTTCCTCACCTATAGGCTTCTTACTAGGAATTGCACTATTTAATAGTCGCTCTGACAGAATGAGAACCTGATCTTGAGTAGGATGTGTTAGAATGCCCATGAACCAGATACTCTTTTTAGCTCCAAGCAAGTTTTTGCTTTCAATAGTTGTTAACCAAAGAAAACTAGACATCTGTTTTCTTCTCTTTTTATTAAATATTATTATTATTATTATTGTTAATCCAAATGAAATTTTAAATTCCTCGATTGAAATTAGATTTAAACATGACATTTTATGTCTGAACTGGCCATGATTAACTTTCTCTATGAAAGATTCTTTTACTATTGTGAGGTACAGTAATAGGGATATGTACAGAGTTTTAGATACAGCCAATCCAAATCTTTACAGAAAATTCTAATCATATTAACATAGTTACTAAATAAAAATGGTTGGGCATTGGAGACATAGATATTTGCCTGCCTTTGTTACTACCTCTCTCCTAGACCTTAAGTAATTTAACTCATCTTACTACCTCTAACAACCTAAGGGTTTTCTTAGAAAATTCACAGTGAAAGCAGTACAGGTATAACAGGGCTTTATCAATGGTTAATATTATTATATCTGTTACAGTACAATTATTATTTATTATTACTACTACTACCACCACTAAAAATAGTGCATAACTTCAACCTGCCTGTGCTGAACAATTAGAGCATATCTATTTGCCCTCAAGAGCAAGAAGTTTTTGCTATGAAAATTCTTGTGTGTAACTTTTAATCTGTCAAATAAGTCTATTTTTTCTTTACTAATAGATTCTTCATTAGGTTTCAAACAGAGAATGATTGTATTGTTTCAAGACACAGCTTTGGCCTTCCAGATCACTTATAAGCTGAACAAGTTATAATATTGGAAATAGGAAATATTTTAGTTGAAAACCTTGAGTACTTCTGCTGGATAAAGGCTTGACTTATGACCCTTTAGCAAATCACTGAGTCTCAATGACCCACATTTTTTCAAACCTAATTTGATAATATTTAGCTTACAGAATAACTGGGAAAATTACAGTTTTGAGTAATTAGAATAATTGCAACTCTACTTCACATTGAAAGTTTATATAGTCAGTCCTTTAATAATTTTACTCTTAAAATGTGTACATAGAAAGAAAATAGAAGGAGGAATGGAGAAGGATGATTTTTTAATATAAATATTATGTATAATATATGCAATATATTATATATTATACATTATATATTATATATTATATATGTAATATATTATATATATTTTAATATATATACACATTATATGTTGGGCAGACATGAAAAAGAAAATTATAAATCAAATAAATTACAATTTCATCATTAAATTACAAAACCATCATTGAATGTTAGTGTACTCTAATCCCTAAAACATTTTACAAATAAAAAACAAGAAAGAATGCATACTAAAGATGCTAAGGGGACACTCTTTAGTTATGGAATTATGACCACTCATTGTGCTGCAGTCTTTGATTACAGAAATATATTTGATCTTCCTTTTGGATATAAAATGCCATATTATTATTATATTTTGTGCAGTAAACAAAAAGTCATTTTGGACCCCATTTTAATTCTTTATTCTTTTTTGTCTTTAGGAATTGTACAGATGTTCTGTGCTGCATAATCTTCATGCTGTTCATTATTGGCTACATTCTTTTAGGACTTATAGGTGAGTAAATACAAGTGTAGAAGATATTTAATAATTGCTAATGAAATAACTAAGTCAATATCATATTTTTAACATTGTTTATTTCTCAAAACCTTCTTATTTTGAGTATTGTCTTTTCTGGAGTAAAATGTGGCTCACTAGGACTCATTGGGTAGCAGATACAATGAAAAATAAACACAAAGTAATTTATTCTAAGCCTAGTCCGAATTACTTAAATATGTACAATTATAAAGAAAGAAGAAGAAAGCTTATGGTTTTTTAAAAATCACTTTTGAAATTCTATTAAGCAGTTAATTATGTTTATGTTACTATTTACTAATAAGGACTAGGGACAAGAAGGAACAATTATTAAGAATTTTACCATATAATTCACTGACATATAAGAAGTATTGTTGTCTTTGCCTACCAGAAAGAAATATCCTGTTGTTTATTGTTAGGTTAAATACTTTTCTAAAGGTAAAAAATAAAGAGGAAAATGTAGAGATTCTTTATTTGGATTTTTAAAAAAACTACCAAAGGAACTGGTGTGAATATTTTCTGTAAAAAGGTTTTGCAATTGATATGAATTTATCACATTTTTCTCCAGAGATTTAAGTCCTGTTCTTCAGATGCTGACCTATGAAACTTTAATGTATTATTATTAGAATGGGAGCTATAAAAGTCAGATGATAGCTTCTAGGACCAGTAACTAATGCCTGGACTTAATGTGGAACGTATTGGCTGAAAGAAGAGTGTGCCTACCTAGGGAACAATGGGAAATACTTTTCCTTGTTTTTCAATTTTATCTTCCAAAAAGAAAAATTCTTTGAGAATGGAAATTGAAAGTAATTTTCAAAAGATTATCTTAGTAATACCATGCAAAAACTACTCAGAATTGAAGAATTTTAAAAAGCAAGGCAGAAAGATATGAGGAAAAGAAGAATAAAGGAACAACAATTCACAAAATTAATGTACTCTAAGAACTTTAGAAAATTCCTTTGGTATTTCTTCGAAGTATTTTAACTGCTAAACATCAATGTAGTTGTATCACAATACACAGACTGTAAACTGAATATGATAATAAAATGAATTATTTTCATTAACAGCTAGTGGAATTTTAGCTTCTCTAACTTTGGGACATACCATTCTTGTCTATGTAATTTTTTTGTTTGCTTTTACTTTTCTCATATAGTTGAAATTTGTTGCATAAGAGAAAGGAGATTTAAAGTCAGGCAGATCTAGGATTTTCTCATATGGTTTGGTAGACTTGAGTTAGTTTCTTAACTTCAGTTTTCTCATCTGTAAAATATGGAAACACTACCTACTTTGCAAGGCTACCATGAGAAGTAAATGGAATAATATTCAGCCACAGCAATAATGTTACATAATAGTACTAGGCAGTAGTTCGTTTGCTACCATTGTGTAATCTAGTCATTTAGTAAATCGCTTTTAAATATAATTTATTACATTGTTTCTATGACAACCCATAATTATGATTATTGTAGTTTGAATGCATACAACTTCATGAAGATCTCATAGTGTACCTGGAATCTTTTCAGTAGGAGGCCTTATGGCATAATCGAATAAATCTCTACTCCATATCAGAGCCAATCTGTTATAATCCATAGAGAAATTCCTCTGTTCTTTTATGGAGCTGAGAGAACCACTGCTACTCCCTCTCCTATTCACACAGTAGGGGGAAGAGGTTGGGAGTGCACACCATCATTCTCTCTGGAACAAGATTAGAAATTTGCCTTTTTTCTTTAAAAACTCCAGATTCAGTTTGTAAATGCCTTAATTCATAAATGGAAATTAGAGGATAAATTTTTCTCAGTGCAAAACTGTGTTCAATATTGGATTTCTTTAGTGATTTCCCCCAAATTAACCCTGAGGCCACTAATTAAAATGAGTGGCTTACCCAATTAATATATATATTTTCTCCACCTTTGAACTACAAATAGCTTAACTAGCCTGTTTATAAGATAAATTTAACTCTAGTCATGTCCAATGTTGAACTAAAAGATGAATGAAGGGAAACCATTGGCAGAGGTTACTAGGAGTACGAAGAATTTTTTTTTTTAATGAAGAAACATGTACCTTTACCTGAGGAAAGATGATGGATAGTAAGTCAGTTTAACTGATCTGTTATAAGTAGTTTGGCATCTTTAGCCATTTTGTTAGTTAAGGACCTTCTTAGGTTTATCTTTCGTCCATGTTTTACCACGAAAGAACTACGTTTCTCATAAATTCTGCTGCGGAAAAACTGTTCTTTGCCCTTTATGTGGAATATGGCCAGCTAGGATGCAACAAAAGCAGTTGACATTTGACGGATGAAAAGGAGAACCTCTATTCAAGTGGGTGAAATGGAGTCTGGGTAGAAGATAATCAAATCTCCTGAAAGATCAAACTAACATTTATGTTAAAAACCCTCTTTTGTTCTACTTCACTCATGGCTACTATTCAATTATTTCTGCTATTCAAAGAATAGGAATATTTATTATGTAAAATGTTCCTAGCTAGCCTTGTGCTAACATTATGTATACAATAGTGGTACAATTTTAATATTTAATATTGTTTTTCTTTTCAAATGGATTGCCAATTCACTGAGCTATTTCCTTGTTGTATTTACATAGGAAGCTCTTGGAATTAGGGTCCAAGCTTTGGTTTTTGGTTTTGGTTCTTATTTTTTCTTAGGAATAATCATCCCCATTAGTCGAGATGATAAAAAGTTAACAAAAAAATAAATGAATGCAAACAAGCTTAGAACTCTGTCATCATGCTGTGAGAAACCCAACCCACATGTGAAGCCATGTATGGGGGTCTTGGTCAACAGGCTTGGCTGAGCTCCCAGAGATAGGTAATGTTTACTACCAGCCCCATGGGGTTTTCAGATGACTGAAGCTCCAGTCAGTGTCTAACAGCATGAGAGACCCGCAAGGGGCCCAGCTTAGCCATCCCCAAATTTCTGGCTCCCAAAATCCTGAGCAAAATAAAATTGTTGTATTAAGCCAGTGTATTGTGTGTGTGTGTGTGTGTGTGTGTGTGTGTGTGTGTGTGTGTGTGAGAGTGTGGTGGGGGGGGAGGGTTGCAACAATAGATAAGCAGAACTAAATTTAGTACCTGGCTTAACAAAAACCTAAACATGGATATTGGTTTTGAAACCAGGTGCAATTCAGAACCCCAATGGATTCTAAGGGGACTGTCATGAGAATTTAAAGGAAAGTGAGAAACATGCAATTGGAGGCAGGAAGAAGGAATACCTTGCTACTATCAGTGGTGAAAAATTTGGCAACACTGTTGCCAGTGGCAAGTGGAAAATGTAACTAACGAATTGGGTTATCTAGCCAAAAAGATCATCCTTAGGAGAGGAGCCGACTCTCATCTACAGCTGCACCTGACTTAGATATGAGATCCAGACCTTGAGCCTGAGCCTGATGCTTTAATTGGATGAGACTACTGAGGATTTGGGGAGAGTTTAAGCATATTTGATTCAAAAGGACTGTAAAAAAATTATAGTCAGAGGCTAGACTATGGTAGTTTTAATACATGGCTGCAAATTCTTTGCCATTTCTTTCATCAAGAGGTGGAGTCTGCATCCCTTTCCCTTGAATCTGGTGAGCCTTGGGATTGCTTCTTCTGTTGTAGCCACCAGCCCCCAACAGACACATGGACCACCAGAAATCAGTGAGTTATAGGAAACACACTCTTTATTCAGCCAGCTGGGTCTGCCAGAGGTATGCAGACCCCAGGTTAAGCAGCCCTGAAAATAGAGGTACAGGGTTTTTTAAGCCCTAAACCCCATTCTTTATTCTGTCTGAATACAAAAGTCTATTTTTCTTCTATTTACTAACTGTCAACCCACAGGTTGGTTGTGCAAGCAAGGATACAGAAGCAGAAAACTTGTTGTTAGAATGTTATGTTCCCATGGGTGATGGCCTATGTCCCCATGGGCGATAGCCAAGCAGTAATTTTCCAGCCAGCACACTGCAAGAAAGAAGTGAACCAAGCCAAAGCAGACCAGTAAAAGACCTTGACTTGTAGGTAATATGTGAAGAATTAAAGAGCAACCATCACGGGGCAACACAAAAGAGTAGGTGAGGAGGTACCAAGTACAGAGAGGAGGAGACTTATATAATTCAGTCTTACATCCTTCCAGAACTGTGGCAGAGAGTAAACAAAATAGTTAAATTAGTAATCAAATGTGGTCATCATTTCTGGTATTAAAGTCCATGTTCATTGTCTTGGAGTAATAATATAGTCACATGTCTCTTTTCCATTCACTGCTTAGGGAAATCTGGCATATCATTCTTTTCCCTGACCTGAAATGCCCCAAGGAGTAGGCAGTCTTATTTCCAGTTTCTAGGCAGAGAGGGAGATTTTATAGTCTGCTAGAGCTCTGGTGTTTTAGTTGGTGCTGTTTGGCATCATTTATTAGTTGATTGCTTATCTGGATCCTTCCACTCCTGTAGTTGGTTCCTATACTAGCATGCAGGACTATAACCTTTTCAGTCTTCATGCAAAGCCCGGCCATTGATCCCTGAAGTGTGACTAGTGTCAGTATTCAGTCCCTACTCTAGGGCCCTACTATTAAGCCTAGGGTACCAGCCTAGTCTCTGCCTTCATTACCAGTTCCCTTTGGGGTTTTTGTATTCCTTTTGGCGTACAGACCTAGTTCAGGGTCAATCTGTTCTACCCTAAATTGAAATCTCAGGGAGAAAAGTTTGAGTTCTTATCCTTTTTTTTATCTTAAAGCAAATTGGTTTTCCCCATTTTAGGGTTATGAAAAAGGGATAAAACACATTATCCTAACTCAGAGGTCACTCAGGTGACCTTTCGAGGAACAAGGAATTCCAAGATGACTTTTTGATTCTGTCTATACAGAGAAGCAGTGAACAGTTTCTCTTACTAATAAATAAGCAAATAAATATAATTTTAAAAACTTAAGTTATGCCTCACCAGGCATCCTGTTGTAGTTGTGAGCTTGGCATTACAATTCTGATATTTACTGTAAAGGGAAACTGGTGATGAAGAGTGACTGTGACAGGGAATCACATGCTATCCTTTTAGTCTGTTTAGGAACTAAATGAGCCTATCTGTCAGATCACAGCTTGAAAACATTGTTTTAGCAAAGCAAAATCATTTCTTCCAATGAAAAAGTAAGAAATTTAAAGAACTCTGGTTGCATTATTTTTAAGATTGTTCCAATAAACTTCATGAAAAAAATGTATTATATTTGTAGAAAACCAGTACTCAGTGTCTTTTTACATTCTTTACAAATATGTAATTCTTTACAAATTAAACCACATATTTCCACTTTCTTTTAGTTTGGAAATCTTCATTTTAAAAAGAAAGCACTTTTGACTGTTAGTTTTGACTGTTATTTGAACAGATTTGTTTTAGTGTTGAGTGAAATTTTTACTGTGGTTTGAATTGTGCTGAATACATGCATTCTGGATGATTTCAAGTGGAATATTGCTAGCATGAAAGAGACTGATTTGTGCTCAAGGACACGATCCTAAACTCACCATTGGGTAAAAGAGGCCACCTGTGAAATAATAAATAACATTTTTTTTTAAATCCAGGCAACTGGATACAGGGCTGCTTCCAAAAATGCTTCTACAACCGCAGTGTCATCAACACAGATTTTCAAATTCGGTATCATGTGTCCTATTATCTGCTTCATTGCATTTGTAAATTGCTTGTGTTAAAAAGCCATAAGCACAATTTGGCAGGCCTGTTCCTCACATATTAAAACAGTTAAAATGTACCTTTAAGGGATACAAAATAATGATTTGAAAGCCAGCATTCCCAACCAGCAAGTGTTTAGGGAATGCCTTAGCTGTCCCAAACAGATTTGTAGTTAATTTATAAGTGTCAGTGCAAGCAGTTGGTCTAATCACATTTTCTCCTTGACAGAGGGCTTTTTAATGGCTGCCATTTCTGACTCAGCCCTAAAGCACAACAGGAACATGTTTTGCAAATGTTTGAAAATGAGAGATAATGCTAGATAATAATATTTGCTCCTGGTATTTCAGTAACATGCATTTTTTTGATATGAGTGAAAGGAAAATTTGCCTGAATAAAGTTTTCACCCATCTCTTATTGATCTTTGCTTATCTGCTATGAATTACCCAACTAGGAGTGTTTTACAAATAATGTCTCTTCTCTTTCTCTCTTACACACGTGTGCGTGCACACACACACACACACACACACACACACACACACACATACACACACACGACCAGCTTTACTTAAAGTGGTCTTTTTAAACTTATTTGTAAACCAGTGAGAAAATTAAGGGGAAAAAATGATCAATCTAGATTGGTATTTATTGCTGTGTAACTTGTTCATTTGGTTTTACTCACCAATATAACCCAGGCACTTTAATTCTAGAGCCTGTGCTGTTAACCACCATGCTATACTGACTTTTATTTAATAGAGAAGATGAATGAGGATTCTTTAAGTAATGAAGGCTACTGAGAGCAGGCAGACCAGAACCCCATGATACTCTGCTAAAGCTTTCTCTTCCTTCTTCCACTCCCCCCACCTCCAATTTTATACAGAGTTGGGCTTAAAACAGGGAATGTCAGAAAATTCTACTAAAGGAATAAGTGAAAAGCAGCTGTTCTTTTGCAAGCACAAAAGAACAGCTTGTGCTTTCTTGCCCCTGTAAGACTGAGTATGTGTTCACTTTGCTGTAGTGCCATTGTTTACATTCAGTAATTATTTGCAAAATTAGCCTCTATTATGTAACCACTATAGAGAGGAGCGTATCCTTTATGATGATCCACACCTATTAATACAGGTTTGGTGTTTTCTTCAGTTAGTGCTTGTACTAGAAAGTAAGTAAAATTATATCAGACAGTATCTCCTTTGCGCTTTTTTTTTTTTTTTTTTTTTTTTTTTTTTTTTTTTTTTTTTTTTTTTTTTTTTTTTTTTTTTTTTTTGGCTGAGAAGATCTCAAAGAAGTTCATGGATCTTTTTTTTTTTTTTAAAGGTGTATTTACTAGTAGATATTACTAAAGAATATTACATGTAGCATTTCCAGATATAACAAATTACATCCATTTTCAGAAATGATGATGTCTCTTCCTTCATATAAAGTGAGAGGAGGTGTTGCCAATTCTGGAGCTACAATTAAGCAACTAAACACTAAGATGAGTAACACTGAATTTCTGGTGACCTTGAGGTTTCCAAGGGGATTTTGAATAGGAATTGAAGAACCTACCTGAACAGAGACTCTGCTCTGGATTGCATGGCTGGCACTGATAACAATATTATGCTGAAACAACCTTCCTGTAGTTCATTATAGAAAATAACCTGAGACACTGCATCTGTATCTGGAACCATGCTCCAGCTTGCATATACACCACACTGGTTTCCTTTCCATCCCCAGTACCTATCACCCTCACCCCTTACAAAGCCTTTGTTCCTGTGTCCGTCTGATGGAAGCCTCTTTGTGCCTCTATTCATGTTTCAAATCTTAGCCCCTGCCTTATTTCTTAAGGAACATGATCCAGGACCTCCCTCATTTGGTCATTTGCCTCTATGAATCTCTCTCTTTGTACCATGTATGCACCTTTGTAGTGCTTGTCAGAATTGTAATTTCACATTTGTCTGTGCAATTAATTCATTAAGATTATTTTCCCCAGCAAACTGTAGGCTCTGGGAGAGCAAAAACCTTTATATACCCAGGGCCTGGCGTAATGCTGACACATAATAGGCATTCAGAAATATGTGTAAAATGAATGAAAAAAAGAATGAATAAGTTTCTGCCCTCATTATTTCCAACTACTCTTTACCAAAAAAAAAAAAAATCTATCTTCTAATGTGAATAAAAACCTTAAAGAGGTTTTTAATGGTAGTAGACTAATATCTATTTAGAATAACTAGAAAAAGTATATTAAAGTAATCAGTATAGAGTCAGTACTGCTAATAAAGAAAACAACAAAGATATGAAAAATCTAATTTAGTTTCTTAGTTATTTGGTTGTTTTTCCATTTCCTTTCAATTCTGTTTATGTGTTTATTTATTTATTTTACAAATCTGTTTTAAAAATATGTTTTGTCCTGTATTTTGCCTCCAACGCTGGCCCCTTCTATTTCACATACTCAACATTTAGAATGTGCATCTTGCTGCTCTTTTTAAAAAATTATTTATTTCTTTATTATGGTGACATTGATTAACAAAATTCAATAAGTTTCAAGTGTACAATTCAACAATAACTTTTTTTTTTACTGTCCTATGTAGCAATAAATTCTGAAAAAAGAAAATATGAAAACCTTATATGTCTGGTTATTTTTTATTTGTTTGTTTTTAATAAAGTCCTAAATTTCATGCTGAATATATCTAAAGTTCCACTCTTGATAGGCTAGTCACTTATTCAGAATATAAACTGAGCATTTTTTATTACCCCAGCCCTTCTCATCTCTTTTTACCCCCACTCTACTGTGCTTTGTCCCCTGAGAAGCTGGTATATTATTTATAAGGATTAAATCAACAGGTTCGCTTGTCCTGTGGCCTCCAATTTGATTTGGTCAGTGAGAGGTATCAACAATAGATCGGAGGATAGGAGAATGAGTTGGTGGAATTTATTCCTCTGACTCTCTGCTGGTGGGTTGATTATATTTCTCTACCTAAGGCTCCAAGTCCTGTCAGTCAACTCTTTACATTTTGCTTCTTTCTCTGGATATAGGTAACCCTTTCCTCCCCTGCCCCTTCAGGCCTAGATGTGAAATGGCTCCCATTGTTGCTTGCCTCTGGGTTCTGCTCCAACTCTTCTTTGATTCTCAAAACTCTACCCATAGCTTTGTAAAGATTTTCTTCTTAAATTTTCTTTAATTGTACTTTGTGATTACAACATAGATTTTCTACAATGACTCTGATGTATTCTAGAAAATAGCACTGCAACTTTGAAAAGTGTTGCTTCCAAAGCATTGCTTTAACTGAATCCTCCAATTAGTATTCCAAGACTGGCTACTTCTGGGTGACTGGGTTCATTATGGGCTATCCACTGCTGACAATTTGTCACATAAGCATTGTTAGGAGCCAGGTCAACCTTTGTGAGTAAAAGTCCATCGTATCAAAACCAATTCATAATCTTCATCCCTATTGTTATGATTATTTTTTTATAAAATCATTGAATAAGCACTTTTTCATCTGATTATTAAAACATACCTCTGAAGAAGGATTTTACTAAGCAGTCACATGAGACATAAATACCTTCATATTCTGAGTCCATTTTGAGGTCATTCTTCTAGTTATTTCTCAAACTTCCTTGCCATTGATTGTCTAATAATTTTCTTTTCCAGTCCATGCCAATGTGGCCAAACAATTGGCCTCTGTCTATGAATAGATAAATAAATGGGAGTGGGGTGTGGGGAGAATAGATAACTAGAAAAATTTCCCCTAATCAGCACCAACAAATCTTCCCTAGCCATCAGTAAACTTGGTTTAATTTTTTTCCTTCCCAGTCAACTGATCATAGGGACCTTTCCATGAGCCATAGGTTATGTGTTAAAGCAGTGCCTCAGGAGTCAACACGCTATTATTGTGAACAATTTTCTAATGAAACTTTCTTGTCCCTCAATGACCTTCTCAAGCATTGAATAAATATACCACTTCGACTCAATAATGGTGTGCTGCTGGGCGCAGCCAACTTTAGGCTTGATGGATCAGAAAACATCTAGTTCATTATGGGCTTCTAATGTTGTTGTGTGATCATTCAGGGTCCAGGAGCTACTTCTTAAAAGAACAGTTATTTGCTGAAAAAACATTAATTTTCTCTAAAACCCTAGGGATCTCTAACTGTGATTCTCTAATAGGCATTTGTCACAAGCCCCATACAGCATTCTGCTCTCTGACAGATATTTTAAGCACCATTGAGTCCATTCTGCCATATAGACCTAGTGGCAGATCTTCTTGTACAGTAGCCTGGATTGTCTGAAAAGCATTTTATTTCTCTGAACTCTACTCAAATCTGGCAGGCAATAAGTGTTGTGCTTCTTTCTTAATATTAGAGAATGCAAGATGCCACAATTGATATTTACTTTAGAAGAGATAGTGCTACTGGACTCTTCTGGTCTTCATTGGAAGTCCCTTGTATTTTCATGGGACTTATTTTCCATCCATTAGGCTATATATGTCTTTCAATATTACATGCTATCCAATATTCTCCAGATCTTATCTGCATAATGCCATCAATGTAAAGAATCTGTGTGATATCCTGCAGAGTAAGGATATTATCAAAACTCTATAGAGTAAATCGTGGCAAAGAACTAGAATATCATATAACCTCTAGGGAAGATAGTGAGGAAGCAGTACTCTCCCTATTGGGTGAAAGCAAATGGCCCTTGTATTTTCTATTTATTGGGAAAGGGAAAGCTTTTGTTAGATAAACTGCTACATCCACAGTATCTGCAGAAGCTGCTTTTATTTGTTTTAGTAGAGAGACTACAACTTGAACAGAAACTATCATGACTTGATTAAGCTTAAGAGAATCCATTATCATTCTTCAGAAACCATCTTCCCTCTGCACTGGCCAATCGGGATAATACATAGTTCCTTTAGGGAGAGTGTGTTCATTATGAAACAGTTGTTATACTAAATGAGAATGTGTTCATCTCTATATACTCAGAGTCTTTATGTGTCTATCACATATAAGGCCTAATGAATGAATGACAAAATCTAAAGGAGTATGACGATTGCCAGTTCAGTATGAATGAACAGGAGTTTGACCACATTCTAGAGTGGTACTTAAAGATAAAGCTTTTGTGTTAACTTTCTTTAAAGAATTAAAGCAAAAAAAAAAAATATTAGATACTATATAATTGGTTAGGCCCTAAGGAATATTTTAAATCAAGTTGAGAGCTCCATGTATTAAATTATTCAGGGAAGAAACAAAAATTACTAAAATTTTACAATTGAAGCTATGAATTTAAAACATAATGAAACAAATCAAACAGAAAAGAGGATTTAATTGTCACGAAAAATTAGGTTGAAGAAAAAACATGATTTAACTGCTTTCCTCAAGTTTGTGAAAGACTTTTAAAAAGCTATATAGTGATTAGTTATTTATTGCTCCATAGCAAATTACTCCCTAATTTGGCAATGTAAAATAACAGACATTTCTTATATCAGTGTCTGTACTCAGGAATTGGGAACAGTTTAGCTGAGTGGCTCTTGCTCTGTGTTCTTTATGTGGTTGCAGTCAAGATGTAAGCCAAGGACAGTCAGCTGAAGGCCTGACTAAGGTGAGGATCAGCATTCAAGACAGCTCTCTCACATTAGTATTGGCAGGAAGTTTCAGTCTCACTGGCTGCTGACAATCATTCGGGCTTTTCTGTAGAACTGTCTGAGTGACTAAAGTCATGGCTTCCTCTAGAGCTAGAGATCTAAAAGAAAGAGCAAAGAGGAAGCTGCAGTGCCTTATATGACCTATCCTTAGAGATCATACAGTATCATTTCTGCTACATTCTATTAATTAGAAGCAAGTCATTAAGTTTAGACCACACTTAAAGGATGAGAAATTAAGGCCCACCTTTTGAAGAAAAAATGTCAAATAATTTATAGATATATTTGAAAGTCACCCGGAAGGTGATTAGCTGAATAAAAATAAATAAGATTAAATTATAAGAAAGAACTCCATGTTAGTATATTCCCCCAAAAAAAAACCTGGGAGAAAAAAAGACAATGTGGAACTTTTTTTTTTTGAGAGTTTTAAGAGTGTGAGTAAACATTTAAACCAGTACTATCAGCTAAAACCGTATCTCTGGCTAGGGCATCTTTTAGAAAATTTAAGTTGACTTTTAGATCGTTTGGGGGGTACTACTGTCATTTAGTGGATGGGACCCAGGGAAGGTAGATGTCTTGCAACATCTGTGACAATTCTGCACAACCAAGAATTGGTCCACTTCTAGCCTGGTTGTCCCATGTTCCACTCTTGTGGGTGATAATGTGTTTTTAAATATTTAAATCTAAAACTTCTGTTTTAAAATTACAATTTTTTTTGTATAGTTTTAATAAATACTAAGTGAATTTGAAGAAAGATTATACTACATTTTATTTGTAATTAACTAAGTTTTGTTCATTTTAGAAAATTATATCATTGACCACACTTGTATTATTAGTTTTCTACACAATACATCTGTATCCTACAATTAGAGCTGTCACATTCAATGACTCTATCAGTAGTGCAAACACCTGACTTGTTTTACTATGTCTTCTAGGTTAGTCACATATGAGTATTTGCATATTGATATGCATACTGTTTATAAATTGTTTGCTCGCTCTTTTCATATACATTGCAGTTAGGGCATTTTGTCAATTTTTTTAAAAAAATTATGTGTACGGGTAAGTTATTCTATCTGTATTATTTAAAGATTATAAAAGGAACATTATAAATATTTGTTTTAAAAAGTATATGTTGGATATGATGGGATTGGAGAAAGATTGACATAGAAACCCATGATGTGATGACACTATTAATCATCTTATATGAGAGCCCTAGACATTTGTGGGGAAATAGTCTAGAACAGATCTGTCCAGGAGAAAGTGTGTGCGTCCCAGGTGTAATGCTAAATTTTCTTATAGCCCTACTAAACGCAATTTTTTAAAGGTGAAATTAGGGGCTGGGACACCTTGGCCTCTGGGAAGGGTTTGTCCTCACAAACCTCCCCCACTTCTAAAAAAAAGGTGAAATAATTGTAATAATATATTTTATTTAATTATAACTAAATATTATAATTTCAAATATAATCAATATAAAAGTATTGAGATAGTTCCATTCATTATTTTGTTCATACTGTCTTTAAAACCTTATGTGCATTTGCAGTTATAGCAGGTCTCAGTTCAGATAAGCCACATGTAAGTGCTCAGTAGACACATGTGGCTAGTGGCTTCCATGCTGGACACACAGCTCTAAAATTCCATGAATAGAGAAATTCCAAGAATGGGAATTAAATGTGAGAAGTCTCCTAGTTTATTAATGTACAGAATGACTGCTATTGTACATCCTTTTTTTTTTTTTCTGCCATCTTCCTCCAGCAGAGGTGGCATGATGTAGACTTGGTAGAGAAGAAAAAGAAATCTAAATACCCTTGAATGAGGTGACTTGATTAACTGGACCTTGCAGCTTTCAGCTCAAAGACTTGAAGTTCCAACTCAAACAAAGACTATCTGCAGTACAACTTCTATGCCAGAGGCTGCATGGAGAGGTGTAGCAGCAGCTTAGTAAACACAGCTTCCTCCCAGAATTCAAAACTACAATATCAAGAAGGAGATTTTCTCCCTTGACCCTCCTATCTTTGTCTTCTTCTCCTTTATCCCCAGGCATCATATCCCTCCCAGACACTCTTCCTCTCCCACTAAGTACAAAAGTACAAAGTTCTGCTTTTTGAATGACAAAAACTCCAAAAGAATCTACCTCTTCTCCTTTTCTACCATGTGCGTCCAACATGTCCAACATACCACTGATCATCATGTAGCTGATATCCTTGTTGTTCCCCTCTGTTAACAAGCTCATTCCTAATTTATCCTCTAGTAAGCGGCATTATAGCTACTAGACTAGTAGTTAAAGTATAAGCCTTAGAGAGCAACACACCTAACTTCAAGCCCTTTATGCCACTTAAAAGCTTTATGATCTTGAGAAGTAAATAAAACTCTAAGCTGCAGTTATCCATAAAATTTAAGTCTATGGCCATGCCACCCTGAACAAGCCTGATCCTGTCTGATCTTGGAATCTAAGCAGAGTCAGGCTTGGTTAGTACTTGGATGAGAGACCACCTAAGAAGACGAGGTGCTGTAGGTGTAAAAAATAAAAAATAAGGGATTGTAAACTGACAAGGTCCTTGCAATCTATGAGGTCAACCAAGAGTTGCCTCACCTAAAAAACAACAACAACAACAAAATTTAGGTGAAAATAGTATCTATCTTACAAGGTTATTATGAGACACTATTATAGAGTTATTGTGAACTCAAATGAGAAAAGGGATGTGATACATTTAGCATAGTAGTGGACACATTGTAAAAAATTAATAAATTGAAGCTCATTGTTATATACAATTTTCTCAGTCTGTAATTCATCCCTACTTCTGTCCACCTGTCCAAATCTTGGACATTTTTCAGTCTTCCTCAGGTCCCACCTCTTGGACATTTTTCAGTCTTTCTCAGGTCCCTCTCTAAGCCTTCTACAAGTTTTATTCACTCTGTTATGTATTTCTTGAGAACTCTGACAAACTATGCTGGGACTGACTTCTTGTACAGGACACTTACCTGTCAAGTTAAATTCTTTGATTAATTTATTGATGATGAAAAAGAAACAAGAAACTATAGCAGATGCTGCTGATAACCCATCCCACTTCCCTCAGTCCTTCTGAGTTGGCGTGCAGCAATGGCAGACAATTCTACTATGCTCAGTGACAAGCCCATTCTACATGGTTCCTCAGAAGGTCCCCAGCAGGATGAGTCACCCCTACCCACAACAGTGTCCCACTTTCTAACATGTTCATTATTGGCTTTGTTCCCTTCCATGTTTCACTTTCCTTACCCCCACGTAAGCTTCCTGGAATCAATTCCAAAATTAACTACCTGCATCAAAATTATTATCTCAGTGTTTGGTTTTGTTGAAACCCAAATAAGACAAGAACTAGCATTACTCACATTAGTCCACATTGTATGCCAAGCACCGTGTTAGGCATTCTACTTTTATTATCTTATTTTCATAGTTTCAACATTCTTATGAAGCTGAGAATTCTTTTACCCGTTTTATAGTAACAAATTAGAAAGCCAAGATTCAAAATAATTAGGTAACTTATTCAGGGGTCATAAATATGTAGTGAACCTAGAAGTCCAAATGCTTCTTTAAGTGCCCATTTCTGAATTAATAATTGCGTGAAAAAGAAAGAAAACATTTCAGGATAAAGTTAAAAGAAACCTGTTACAGAAAATAGTGAGATAAAATTAAATCTCTTTCTTAAATTTAGCCAAAATGTAATAAACTAAGATATTAAAACATAATTTAATAAAATAGTGTCTGGAGACATTGCACATTGAACACTTAGATGCCATTTAAATGTCTTATTTATAGTCCGCTTTCTTTATTCTGAGAAATAAAAATGGAAAGATAAGGTAGTGAAAAGCTGCCTGAATGAGTCAGATTTTATAAGAAGGTATTAAAAGATGAAACAGATTTGGCCTCTATGACATTGGAGAAACAATTAGACAAAGGAGACTTTTCCGAGTCCTTATATTCTAAAAGGAAAGGCTTGGATGGATGAGAAAAGTTACTGAGAAAAATTTCTCTGCCATATTAAAATTCTCATTCAGAATTGATTTTTTTTTATCTTCCCGAGTCACAGTGGCTGTGTACATAAAGGTTATCGAATTATGACATGAACTGTCAAATCCAATAAATGTGGGTAAGAAGATAGCTGGGCAAATGTTAAAGGAAGCAAAGGACAAAGAGATATATTTTCCATATGCAGAGGCAAGTATTAGACGACCAATGCATTTCCTAGATTTTCAGGATCTTCATTAATTAAATTGGAGAAGTTAGAAAATTTCAATTAGAATTAAGGAGTATTACCCAATTTAGTTAATGTATGTTACTTTCTGTGATTCTATAGTCTACCTGTCAAATCAACTTTGTAATTCTTGGAAAATAAGGGTGATGATGAGCTTCTATGCGGTGGAGTCTTCAGTTTTCATGAAGTTTGAGAACACAATATTTATTGTAAGCTTTGAGATTATCAGACAAGATGTACAGTAAATCTTTATTATATATTGCCTATGAAGTAGCTACTGTTTGCCTTTTTAAATGTCACATGAGATCAGAAAAAAACTAGTCAATTTGAATTGAGCACTATAGTTTCATTCCTTGAATTTTTAAAGAGTTTTCATTTATGCGTAACCCAAAAGAATTACATCATATTATTTACTGTAAATTTATTAGCTCTGTTATGAAGTCATTTAGTTTTGAGCCTTAGTGAAAATGACTTCTAGCCAACTGAGCTTTTGTAGTGTGCCCTCTAATTCACATTTTAATAAATGTCATTTTTCTAAGTGCATTACCTCATGTTTTGGCTTCAACCCAGATGAATCTTGAGAGAATAAGAGAAATGTGCTTTCTGACCAGTTCATCCATATTTTATTTTACTTTTCATTAAGAAATTACTCTTTGCAGAAAATCAATAATCTTCTCTGATGAAGGGAGAGGTTAGCATGTTGCAGTGGTGCATTCTAATTTCTAAAATCAAACTACTTTTAACCAATTATTGCTGATAGAGTTTTTGTCCTTTCTCTTCCCTGCAGCCTGGGTACATGGCGACCCCAGGAAAGTGGCTTTTCCTACAGATAGCCAAGGCCACTTTTGTGGCCAGAAGGGCACCCCCACTGAGTGAGTATAACCACCTTTGCTTTGTCTGATATTACTGTTTAATCTAGAAACTAGATATCACTTTTATTTTATTTTTTAATTTTATTTTTAAAATTTATTTGTTATTTTTTTATGGTGACATTGGTTAATGAAATTCAATAAGTTTCAATAATAAATGTTAGCATTAAGGCACACACACACACACACACACACACACACACACACACACACACACTGTGTGTTCACCTCCCATAGTTAAATTTCTTTCTGTCACCACATATTTGACCCCTTTTACCCCAGCTACCACCTCCCTTCCCTCTCCCCTACCCTCTGGTAACCACTAGTCTATTGTCCAGGTCCATGAGTCTCTGTTTGTCCTGTTCATTTGTTGCTTTTAGATTTATATCCCATATATAAGTGATATCATGTGATTTTCATCTTTTTCTGTCTGGCTTACGTTAATCCTACTAGACTCCTTAACAAGAATGAAATTCCTAAGGGAGGTCTTTCTTCTCCCTTTCCCTAAAAACAGTTTATAAGCAGTTGGAAAGTTTCATACTATATGACTTAAGACAAGATGTCATTGTTATGCAGCATTTTATAATGCATGAAGACTCTGCTTAATGAAAACATAATTATAATGCATGAATTGGACCAGCAATTTTATCAGAAGCCACATTTTAAAATACCTTATGAAATAGGCTTCTGAAAGGCTGAGTTCTTAGTAGCTGTTAAAAAGCTCGATATCGCAGTTGTTAGCCATAGTGCCTACTGCTACACCACTCCACTTTTCAAAATGAGGGGCACACCCAGAAAGTCTCAAATGTGTGGTAGGCTTTTCAAGGCAACTTGCCTCATGCAAACAACTTGCCGGATGATTATGAGTAGCTGATGCAAACAAACCAGGAAGAATGTTCCTTCAAATTCCTTTATAATGTTAATCATAACAGAAGTCTTGTTTCTGAAAACAAATTTTTTTTAATTTCTTTACCTTAAAACCAACCCAAACCATGAATTTCACATTTTAATAAAAATTTCCCTCTTTTCTCACTTGTCCATTTATTTTCTGCTAATATGTGGAAATATTACTAGACCTCCTGGTTCTTCTTAATGAATTCAATTTCTGTACAAGCTCAAGTTCATATTAAATGGATAAAAAAAACCCAAAGCAACAACAGCCCCTTCTACCACTAACAACAACAAACAGACTCAAAACACTTGCAAGTGTCCCATGTTTCCCACTCATAACTGTGGAATTTATTATTCAAGATATACAGATTAAAAAACTAGATTCGGAAAAGGGTTAACAAATTCACAGATTACAATTATCATAGAGAACCAATGCTTTTTCCTGAAATAGAAAAAAAACTTAAGAGATGTATGGAACCACAAAAATCCCTAAATAGCCAATGCAATTTTAAAACAATTTTTTTAAAGAAACAGTGGATTTTTAATATTTTTTTGTTTTTATTTTTAATTATAGTTGGCAAACAATATTATATTTGTTTCAGGTGTCTAACACAGTGATTAGACATCTATATAATTCATGAAGTGGTCACCCCAATAAATCTAGTCTCCTCTGACATTGTACTTAGTTATTATAAATTATTGATTATATTCTTTATACTATACTTTATATCTCTATGATTCTTTTGTAACTACCTGGTTGTACTTAACTCCTTCTTCCTTTTTCATTGACCCCCACCAACCTCCTTTCTATCCAGTAACCCTCAAAGTATTCTCTGTATCTATGAGTTTGTTTCTGGGTTCTTTGTTTGTTTGTTTGTTTGTTTGTTTTGTTCCTTAGATTCCATCTGTACATGAAATCACATAGCATTTGTCTTTCTCTGCCTAACATACTTCACTCAGCACAATATTCTCTAGGTCCATCGTGAAATATCTTTTCCTATCTCTTTACTTTCCATCAGTGTGTGTCTTTTAATCTAAAGTGAGTCTCTTGTAGACAACCTATGTAAGGGTTTTGTTTTCTTATCCATTCAGCCACCCTATCTTTTGGTTGGATCATTTAATTCTTTTTCATTTGAAGGATTTGTTGATAGATATGTAGTTGTTGCCATTCTTTATTCATATATATATATGTGTGTGTGTGTGTGTGTGTGTGTGTATACATATATATATGTATATATATATATTTATACTTATATATATGTATATATATATATATATATATATTTTTTTTTTTTCTTCTTCTTAAAGAAGAAGTCTTTAAGACTTCCTAAAGTCTTTTAAACATTTCCTGTAATGCTGGCTTGGTGGTGATGACTACTTTAGCTTTTTCTTGTCTGAAAAGCTCTTTATCTCTCCTTAACTTTGCTGGGTAGAGTAATCTTGGTTGTAGGTTCTTGCTTTTCATCACTTTGAATATTTTGTGTCAAGCCCTTCTGGCCTGCAAAGCTTCTGTTGAGAAATCAGCTGACACTCTTATGGGAGCTCCCTTGTAGGTAACTAATTGCTTTTCTCTTGCTGCTTTTAAAATTTTCTCTTTGTCTTTAACCTTTGGCACTTTAAGTATGATGTGTCTTGTCGTGGGCCTCTTTGGGTTCATCTGTTTGGGAATCTCTGAACTTCTCGGATTTATATGTATATTTCCTTCACCAGATTAGGGAAGTTTTCAGTCATTATTTCTTCAAATAGGTTTTCAATTTCTTGCTTTCTCTCTTCTCCTTCTGGTACCCTTATGATGCGAACATTGTAATATTTGATGTTGTCCCAGAGGCTCCTTAAACTCTTCATTTTGGGGAGATTCTTTTTCCTTGTTGTTGTTCAGATTGGGTGTCCTTTGCTACCCCACTCATAACTGTGGGGTAGCAAATCACTGATTCAATCCTCTGCTTCCTCCACTCCATTGATTTCCTCTAATGAACTCTCCAGTTTAGATATTATATTCTTCATTTCTAACTGATTGCCTTTTATATTTTCCATCTCTATTTTTATGTTTTCTATTTCTTTGTTAAAGTTCTCACTGAGTTCATCTACTCTTCCCCTAAGTTCATTGAGCATCCTGATAACCAGTGTTTAAAGTCTGCATCTGGTAGATTGCTTGTCTCCATTTTGTTGAATTCTTTTTCTGGAGCTCTGTTCTGTTCTTTCATGTTGGACATGGTTAATTGTCTCCCCAATTTGGCTTTCTCCCTGTGTCTGTTTCTATTAGGTAGGAGTCCTAAGTCTCCCATCTTAGTAGAATGGATTTATGTAGTAGATCCTGTGGGACCCATCAGCACAGTCCCGGGATAGGTCCAGCTGCAGGGAAAGTTCAGCCACAGCCTGTCCACCTCCAGGGCCACCTGGTAAGAGTCACCAAGCAATCCTCAGATGGCTGCCACCTATGCTGGGTTTATAGGTGCCTTGAGAGGAACCAAAGCCAGCTACTGCTAATGCAGGGTTTAAGGCTGCTCAGCAAGAGGTACAGGGCATGCTGAGGCCAGATGCTTCTTCTGTGGATTTTGTGAGCCTTTGAGAGATTTAAGGAAACTCCACAGCCAGAGTCAAGACAGGACATATGTATGGAATAAACCACTGGAAGAGGCTTGGGTGGGCCCATAAGTAGGAAAGGTGGAGTCTCAGGGAATCACCTGGGCAGAGTGACCTATGTTATCCAGATTGATGGCAACTCAGACATGGAGATGCCTGCGTCCACAGGCTGGGAGCGGAGAGGGCTCAACAAAGGAACAGTGGGTACTGCCAGCACTTTTGTCTGACAGAAAGCCACCCCTAAAGCGGGACAACTCAGTTTCTTCCTGTATGTCACTAGCACTCCTTGAGCAGCTGCCCCAGTGCTGGAACTCAGAGTGAGTGAGTCCGTCAGCATTAAGTTCAGGCTCAGACCCTTTAAGAGAAACATCTGTGAATTCCACAGCCCTCCATCTCAGCTGCAACCTTCATTAGATTTCACAGCCAGAGATTGTGGGGACTTCTCTTCCTGGCACTAAAACCTTGGGCTGGGGAGCCGAGTGTGGGGCCAGGACAACTCGCTCCTTGGGTTGGGGAGGGCATCTTTGCAGCCAACATAGCTCTCTTGATGCCAACATAGCCCTCTTGATTGATGGCCACATGGTTATGGGAATAGGCCACTTCACATCTCTGTCCCTTCTACTGGTTCAAGGTGACCTCTTATTTTTGTCTCTAGTTAGAGAGCTTCTGTTCAGCCAGACCTCAGGTGACTCCACATGATGGTTGCTCTGTAGTTTCATTATAATTTTGGTGTGGTTGCAAGAGGAAGCATGCACAGACTCTACCTTCTATACTATCTCGACCGGTCTTCATCTTAATTTTTTCAAGGTTTTTAATTAAATTTATTGGAGTGACATTGGTTAAGAAAATTCTGTAGGTTTCAAATGTATAATTCAATAATATATTATATGTATATTGCATTGTGTGTTCACCACAAAGTTATAATGAGAAAGAAGAACAAAGCTGAAGGCATAACAATTCTTAATTTTAAACTATTATTACAAAACTATAATAATCAAATGGCATAAAACAGACACATAGATCAATGGAACAGAATAGAGATCCCAGAAATAAACCCATATATAAGATTAACTAATTTCCAACAAAGGAGCCAAAAATATACAGTGGAGAAAGGATATTCTCTTCAATAAGTGGTGCTGGGAAGATTGGATATCCATATGCAAAATAATGAAATTGGACCCTTATTTTGTATCATACACACAAAAATCAACTCAAAATGGATTATAGACTTGAATATAAGCCCTGAAAACATCAAATACCTAGAAGAAAACATACTCAGTAAGCTCCTTGGCATTGGTATGAGCTCTGTATTTGACATCAAAACAAAGACAACAACAGCAGAAATAAACAAGTGGGACTACACCAAATTAAAAAGCTTCTGCACAGCAAAGGGAACTATCAATAAAATTAAAGGCAATCTACTGAGTGGGAGAAAATATTTGCAAACTATATATCTGATAAGTGTTTAATATAAAAATGTATAAAGAACTTATATGACTCAATAACAAAATCAAATCAAAACAATTTGATTTAAAAATTGGCAGTAGAACTTAGTAAACACTTTTCCAAAGAAGATACACAGTCAACAAGTCAACAGGTACATGATAACATCACTAATCATCACAGACAAGCAAATCAAAACCACAAGAGTTATCACCTATTAGAATAGCTCTCATCAAAAAGACAAGAGACAGGTGTTGGCAAGGATGTGCACTGTTGATGGGAGTGTAAATTGATGCAGCCACTATGGAAAAGACACAGAGGTTCCTATAAAAATTAAAAATAGAACTAACTTATGATTCAGTAATTCCACCTCTGGATTTATATCTAAAGTAATCAGAATCTCTCTCTTGAAAAAATATCTGCACCTCCATGTTCATTGCACCATTATTTACAGTAGTCAAGGCATGGAAACAACCTAAATGTCCATCAATGATGAATAGATAAAGAAAATGTTATATGTATATATAATAGTAATAAAAGTAAGGAAATCTTTTCATTTGTGACAACATGGATGGACCTTGAGTACATTACACTAAGTGAAATAAGTCAGATAGAGACAAATAAATACTGAATTATCTCACTTGTATATGTGATCTAAAATAAAAAACAAAAACAAAAACCTGAACTCATAGAAACAGAGAAGAAAGGTTTGGTGATTGTCAGATGCAGGGGTGAGGCATTGTTGTAAATGGATTTACATGGTTAAAAAGTAAATCTTTCAATTATAAGTTCTGGGGCTATAATGTACAGCCTGGTGACTATACTTAACAATACTATATATGTGTTTGAAGTTGCTGTAAGAGTGGATCTTAAAAGTTCTCATCACAATAAAAAATTGTAACTGAATTGATGGATGTTAACTAAACTTATTGTAGTAATCATTTTATTATATATATATGATATAGATATAAAATTGTTATGTTATACATCTTAAACTAATACAGTGTTACATGTCAATTATATCTCAGTAAAACTGGAAAAATTAAATTAGGAACTAGGCAATAAAAAATCATAAGTTTCAATCTAGTGTGTTCGGCCATTGTACTGCTTTAAGAATAAAGTATAAAGTTGACAATCCCACCTGAAGCATTACACTCACCCCCACTATCTCTTTCCCCGATTACTTTCTGGCACAAGACTCTGACTTATTGTCTTGGGTACTTATCGCTACCCAAATTAGCCTGCTTATTAATTTAACTTGTTCATCTCCCCCTACTAGAGCCAATATTCCTTGAGATCAGAGACTTGCTCTTTATCCTCAGCCTCTACCACACTGGCAATGTAGTAGGTGCTCATTAAATTCATTATTGAATGAAAATAAAGGAATAACACAGATAAGAAAGAGCGTGATTTGCTGCCAAGGTGGAGGTCAGTGTAAAGATCTTACCAGATTCTCATAACACTGCTAAGTGGGTATCATTATTCCACGCATTTAGAAAATTAGAAAATTGAATTTCAGAAAGGTAAAATTACTTGTTCAGGTAGCAATGACTACTAAATGGTAAAACTGTAATGTTCTAACCCCCAAGCCTGCACTCTAGGCTGCACATTGATAGAGTTGCTGTTAAATTATTTTTTCATGGTTAATCTAGTCCTGAAAATCTTGAACAGATATTGGTAAAAAGTATCATTAAATTAAAAAATAAAATAAAATAAATGTGTGCATCTCTCTCTCTCTCTCTCTCTCTCTCTCTCTCTCTCTCTCTGTGTGTGTGTGTGTGTGTGTGTGTGTGTGTGTGTGTGTGTGTGTGTGTGTATTTCCATTCCAAATGAAATGCATTTTGTCAGGATGTGTAAGCAATTTATACACCCCAAACAACTTAGTTCAGAAATTACTTGTGAGACTGTAACAATTAGAGTACTTAAACTCGTTAGTGTCATGATATACTTAAAGCAACCCTCTGATTCTCAACTCTCAAAAACATTCCTTATAACTGAGCTTAAATTCCATGTTTAGAGATGGTGTGATAGTATTTGGAATGTAGAGTTGGCCATTTTTTGCTTTGTTTATCCATGCCTAACCAAAAGGATGCTATGAGAAACACTGGGGGTTTTCTAAAATGTCAAAACAGATTAAACAGAGCTTTCAAGAGAAATGGAGTGCTTTGTTGATATGTAACTTCTGCCTTTCATGAAAACTTGGGTGTTCCAATTCTTCAGGATTTTCGCTAAAAAGCAAGAACTCTATTTTGATGCCACCTTCTGGCTACCATAAAAACTTCAGCTTATAAAGGCTATGTTAAAACATCTTTGAACACTGTCCGATGCAGCACGGTTACTAAAGAGACTGAAATACCCATCTCCCCAGCATAAGCTCTTCAGATAGGGAAACAGAAAACATTAACAGGACAAAGCTCTTCCTTTTAAGTTTGTGTCAGTTCGGCATCAAAGTGAAGCAACATTTCCGCTCTTACTACAGAAAGAAGAACCAAGTTTCTTGTGTAAATTTGTTCTACTGCTGTGTTAGTAGGTCAGTTTTCTAGTGAGGCCTCTGTCCTGTGTGGGGGTGATGTGGCTGTGCTGGCTGTCAGATTTTACTGCAGAACTGGTGGGAAGCTGGCTGTCAGACATGGGCCTTCAAAATGAATGAATGTGAAGGATTATAGGCTGAGGTGCCAAATCCCACAAAAGCCCTTGCTGTCCCCGGAAGGTTCATTCACCCAAAGAGGCCTCTGTTTTTGCCAGTTTTTTCTGGCTGCTACAATTCTAAGTGTAAGAGTATGGGAGAAGAACAGAGATGCTGATTTGCACTATAGATCTATATATAGACTTTCAATTAATCTACTCATTTTTGGCCACATTTGCTACTCTCAACTCTGATTCTAACATGTCTTGTGATTTCTAACAGGCAAATTGTGTCTCACCCTTTTTCTAGCTTCTCTGGTTCCTTCCTCACTCAACACACTCTCATATGCTTTCCATCTTCCAGAAATTGTTGAATTCCCTTGTGTAATTTTGAGCAGATCCCATCTCCACATCCTTAGCTGGATGGTGAGGTTTATTCCTTTTTGTACCTTCATTCTTTTATTTCCACGAATCTCAGGAAAAAATAAGATTGATTTAAATGAATAGTATATCATCTTATCAGCCTACAGTTGCTTCTATTTTGTTGTTTCTTGGTGGAAATATAATTCCAGTTAAATAATGAGATACTTCCTCAGTCACTCCCACAAAATTGCTCAACTGCAACCATCACCATCTACTTTATACCTAGCATATCTGAGGTCTATTGATGTTTAAAGATATCAGTCAGATTCTAATAAAATAACTGTTAAAAAACTAAGGATTTTAAGGATTCTTAAATTTTGAAAAACCTAGTCTGGACTTTGTCTCCTTGAATCCACAATATTTAATAATTACCTAGAATGGGCCAAGTACTAGGCTAAGTGTTGGCAAGATAGGGATATAAAGATGAATAAGGTATAAAACTTACCCTTGAGGATAGCATAATCTGGTGAATAATGAGTTTATGTAGTATTTCTTAGTCTATAAATCAATTTTACCTTTGGGGACTCTTGACACTGATTTACCATTCACATTTTTAACTACTCATAAGGGACTCCAGTGACCCATGACTTGCATTAATTTATTCATTTGCTTAGGTATAAATTTGAATGACCTGCACTATGAGAATGCGTGGATGATAATAGCTGCTTGGGTGGTGAAAGAGCCAAGCTGGCTCTTGTGAAATCATGAAGTAGCCTTGTGCATATTATGTGTTAATTTATAACAGATCTTAAGCCATCTGAATTCGATGAGGCTACAAACATGAAATTTTTTTTTTCTCCTTATTCTTGACTTTATCAATATCTTTTCGAATATCTCTTCTCACTTTGGCATCTCAGATAGATTTCATAGCTTTCCAGATACTTTCTGTTGTTAAAAGGTCAATGTAGTGTAGTCTAAAATTTCAATCTCATTTCTTCTAATCCCCTACCTCAGGTTTGAACTCTGCAAGGGAACATAGAGTGGGAGAGAAGGCCTGGTCTACTATTTCCCTCTTCTTGTCTCTCTTCTGGTTCTAGCTCTTTCTTTGTGTTGTGAAGTATGGGAGGAGGGGTGTCTGTCACTTTCTTAGTCACTTCCCTAGTCTCATATGGTTGTTGCTAACACAGCTAAGACATGAATAACTAGCCATCAACACACTCTTTAGGGTAAGCATCAAAGCCTGGTTCTCTCATGATCTATAAGCGAAAATTCCCTGGGCAAGTCCTCACTGAATAATTCTTTGATTTGAGAAATCATCTTTGGTTTGCCCTGCTCCCAGCCCCTTCACCTTCATCTCCAGTGATTCACCTCATCTCTTATTGTCAGATGAGGTACCACCAGGGAAATGCAAGCCCATTTACTTGACTCTACACTCTTCCCCAATGAGCTACTTCAGTGCTGCCCTCTTTCTATCCCATTGGCTTTTTTCAACCCTCTGGGGTCTCTCTGGGTTTTATTTCTCCCCACTAATATGGGAATAGAGGCTGACTAGAAAGTCTGCCACATAAGAGGTGTCCGAATGGAAAATGAGATACTGGTCTGCCCTTCCGACTGGTACCCTCAGTCTCTATGAGTTTCTCTCAGAGCTCTGTGCAGTCTGGAATTGAAAGAGACAATCACCCTTTCAATGAGGAGGGGATGGAAAATCTTCTAAATTTTGATTATTATATTCTGCAAACTCCAGTGTCTCCAAACCACCTCTCTCCTCACTACCTTTTGCTTATGAAGTAAAATCAGCAAGGGGGTAGAAGTGATGCAAGAGTCTAGCCCACATTTTTTTGTGGAGCAATTTTTATTATCCTTAGATTTGGATATTACTTGGTGATTCTGAGTCAGTATGAAAAGCATTATTCAAAAGCCTATTATAAGTTTTATGTTATGTATGTAGTCACATTAATGAATTAAGGACTTAACAAGGTACTAGGAATATTCTTCTCAAATGTTTAGGGCTTCTCTCAAGTGTGGTTTATAGACCACAGATATCCGAATTTACTTGGGAGCATGGGGGTGGGAATTGTGAATCCCTGGATTTTGTATCTAGAGATGTGGGCTCTCAAGGGTTGAAAAGAAGTCAGGAATCGTGATTTTCAACAAATGCTCCAAGTTTTATTACTGATACATACTAAAGTTGGACAAGTACTTGTCTTGAGTCCACTAAACATTATTTTATGTCTTTACAACACCACTCTGAAGTAGGTAGAGCTGGTATTATTCCATTCCACTGATGAGGAAATTGAGATTCAAAAGAGAACCATGGTTTGCCAAATGGCAGAATAAATGTTAGTGATGATGAATATCAACCTGTCCCATTACTATACCACTGACCATAATTTTCAACAGAGAGAAAATGTCGTTCAATTTATTTATCTTTTGTAGATTACCAGAGTAACACATGCTTATTTTATTTTTTATTTTATTTTTACTTTTATTTTTTTTCATTTCATTTTTTTTAAGTTTATTGCGGTAACTTGGTTAATATAATTATGTAATTTTGAGGTGTAATTATAATTTGACACCTATATATTCTATTGTGTGATTACCACCCAGAGTCCAGTTTCTTTCAGCTACCATATAGTTGATCCCTTTTACCCACTTCACCTTCCCCCAACCCCCCATACTTGAACACATGCTTATTTTAGAAGATTTAGAAGATAATATTACCAAAAAAGCTAAAAAAATATAATTGCACTATTTAGATATAATAATTAGTTTCTGCATATAATGTTATACCCATTTTTATAAACTTAAAATTAAAACATATCTTAATACCCTTTAGTAACATGTTTCCTAAAATTAATATGTTGGGACTTTCTCCATCCATTAAACATTTTCTTCAATATTATTTTAATGGCATTGTAGTCTTCCATTTTATAGATATAGAAGTTTTTATTTAACCAATCCCCTGTTGATAGACAATTTAATTATTTCAACTTTTACTCTTGTCAAAAGGCACTTTAAGTGTTAAGTAGCTTAAAGGGGAGTTGGGGACTATATTGCAACCACATAGAGAAAATGAAGCCAATTTTTAAAGGTCATATTATATTAAACGTGTACAGGGTCTGAAATGATATGGAACATTTCCACAGTCACTAAAAAGATTATTTTATGTTTTCTTAACAGGAATAAGAGCATTTTGTTTTATTTTAACCTGTTCAGCTGTAGCAGTCCCTCCGTGATGGTAAACCTACAGTGCCCTACTACACAGGTAAAGCAAAAAAAAAAAAAAAAGAAGAAGAAGCCTTGCTTGTGTCGTTAGTAATTTTGAAAAGTCTTGGATGAAAGACTTTTGAGTTCTTTGTGTGTATGGTTACAGATGAATTAATGGTAGGTGGGAAGACATGAGTATGAGCTCATGTTTGTTAATGTACAACCAAAAACAAAGCAAGGATTAATCATTTTAGGATCACTAAAGAACCTCAGTGACTATCTTGTTCAACCACCTATTTTCATAAATGAACAAAATATAGCCTAGAGAAGTGGAGATATTTTTTTTTCAGATAAATATTACACAGAGCAAAGCTAGCTACTATAACTAATAAACCTCTGTTTTTCAGTTACTCGACACAATAAAGTTTCTTTTTTGCCGTATAACAGTATAAGGCATTGCAGTCAGTGGATAATTCTTCTCCAAGTTTCTTTCATCTGGTGGCTCTGCTATCCCTTAAGTCCTCATCATCTGTATGCAGCTGCCAGAAGCCTTGGATCAGAAGTATTACACATCGCATTTGTACTCCTTTGCTATAGACACATTAGTTTTATATGTTCACATCTAGATGCAAGAAGAAAGGGATCAAGCAAGGTAGTTGTGTTCCTAATAGCCTCATCTGTGCTGTGGAACAAATGGAGTAAGAGGCACATATTTCAGTGAGCAGTTACTTTTGTGTTCTATAGTCTAACCCTCTGACTCCAGAACATCAATTTTCCTGAGGGAGACAACCCAGAGCCCCAGATAGTACTGTCTTTAACCCAAAGTCAGAGTCTATGGGTGGTGCATGCAGTCTCATGTTCCATATCAGGTCTTGACACTAAATACACACTGGGGAATGAGGCTAGAGAAATTAGAATGCAAACTCCCATTCAGAAAAGGAGGAGTAATAAATAGACGGTCTCTGGTTAATGGCACTGGAGAAGAGTTCTTTATCCCAGCGGTCCCCAACCTTCTCAGCACCAAGGACCAGTGCTTCTACGAGAATCTAACGCCTGATGATCTGAGGTGGAGCTGAGGTGGTGATGCTAGTGCTGGGGAGTGGCTGCAAATACAGATGAAGCATCCCTCACTTGCCCACTATTCATCTCCCGCTGTGCGGCCAGGTTTCTAACAGGCCACGGAGTGCTGGTCTGCTTTATCTGGCCTGGATTGTGTTCTTTAGAGGAACTCTTTTATCCATTGCATCCCATGGTCCATTGTTCGATCACCTAGGAGGTTATTTTCTGTTCATGTGTCTCCAGGCCACACCATTGCTGAGCACTGAGAATATGCTCTCTTGGGGGTCATATAGCTTTGAAACTCTCTTCCTGTTGTGCAAGGTTTTAGCACCTCAAAGATTATTTTAACAATCAAAGGCCTTTTCAGGTTAGTTCATGAAATTCTTTGACAGTACAACTACCTCAAAAACTTAGTAGCTACTAACTTACTTGCTTCTTCTTGCTTCCAGTAAACTACACACAAAGATCTTTCCTAGACTTTGCTTTTGTTCTTTCTTTCTCATTCCCCTCTAAGACTTTTGATATCTTATTTCTTACTGAGGCTAAAGCTAGCTTGGGCTATTGGCATCTTAGTTCTGTGACCACCTCTACCACAAACCTTGCTTTCTATCACAGCCACCCACTCCCAGGGTCAAATCCTTAATCTTGTTCTGGTCTGTAACAATAATTATCATCCTTTGTAATCTCAATTTTAAACATCCCACTATCTGATTGTGTCAGTCCCACTAACATTTCAATGATTCTTCTATCCCACTAGGACCTACAAACCACTGATCTTAACCCCCTCAAAGTATCCTCTGGTCACCTCATGTTTTGTCTCTCTTAACCTAATGCAGATTTTGTGGTCCCTCTTTAAAAATTACTTCCTTGTATAAATCTTAAATTCCTTTGCACACCTCACCCCCCTGCCCCCGCCACTGCCCACTTAGTTGTACCTCCCTGGCAGAACCTCATCTCTGGCTAAATGTAGCTCTCTGCCTATTCCCTGCCTGAAACCACGCAGTTATGTTTCATTAGAGAAAATACACAAAACAGTCCTTTAAATTCAGGACCAGTAATCTCAAGTGGGCCCTTAATGCTGTCCCACAACCACATGACAGACCCCTCGTTCATTTGCTAGCCTACTTTACTAGAAAACAATTTCACTCTTTTTTCTCTCACCTTAAACCTCCAAGACCTCCTTCCCAGAATGCATGTCAGCCTCTGACTTTGCTTCCTATTTCACTGAGAAAGTATAAACATTCAGAAGGCAGCTTTTAATAGCTCCTATGCTGACATCCACTTTTCTGTCTGTTGTCACTTATGCTCATATATTTACTCAGCTTTTCCCCCCTCTTACTGTCCATGAACTGCTGCACTCCTAAGGCCAGCCCATTCTCCTCTAGTTACTGTCTATATCTTTGTGCCTTTTTTTATTTTTATTTTGCAAAACTCATCAAAAGAATAGGTTTACTCAGTGTGTCTAAATCCTTTCTTCTCATTCTCATTCAGGCTTTTACTCTTACTCCAATTTCCTCTAAATGATACCATTGACCTCTGTATTGTTAAACTAATGATCAGTTCTCAGTCCAATTTACTTGTTTCAACAGTATTGTTTTATCTTTCCTCCTTAAAATACTTTCCTCACTTGGCTTCTAGGGTGCAATATTCTTCTATATTTCCTCCCAGCTCTCTGGCTGCTCCCTGTCCATTCCCTTTGCTGGTTTCTCTTCATCTTTCCAACATCTTCTAAATATTGAAGTTCTGTTCTCCACTTAGCTTAGTCCTCTTTGAAACCTACACTTACTCCTTTGGTGATCTCACCTAGCTTGTGGTTTTAACACCATCCATGTGCTGCCTTTCCTAATTTATATCTCCAGATAAGTCTGCTTCCTGAACTCCAGATCTTTAGATTCAACCACTTATGCAGTGTCTCTACATGGCTATTCAGGCGGCATCTCAAATTTAACATGCGCAAAACTCAATTTCTAATCTCTGACCTGATCTCTAATTTTTACCCCCAACCCCAACAGTCTTT
This sequence comes from Macroglossus sobrinus, assembly GCA_004027375.1. Taxonomy (NCBI): domain Eukaryota; kingdom Metazoa; phylum Chordata; class Mammalia; order Chiroptera; family Pteropodidae; genus Macroglossus; species Macroglossus sobrinus. The sequence continues at coordinate 227,041 of PVKZ01002192.1, forward strand.
CTTATTTCAACTAATGCCAGTTGCAAATACCATGGAATCATATTTGATTCCTCTTTCTCTCACACTGTGTTTGAGCTGTCAGCTAATTCTGCTGGTCTCCATTGAAAATATACCCTGGACCAAACTACTTTTTACCAGCTCTTCCGTTTTTTCAAGGAGTCATCACTTTTCTTCTAGATTAGTTTAGTGACCTCCTGACTGGTCTCTCTGCTTCTATTCTTGTCCCCCACTCCCAATCCCTTATAGTATTTTTTTCTTTCCACCCAGCAGCTAGTATGATCCTATAAGTTAAATTATGTCTCCTTTGCTCATCCCCATCCTCAGAGCTTCCCAAGTTACTCACGTTAAAAGCCAAAATCCTATCCATGGCCTACAGTATCCTTCACTGGCTGCCCAGCTCTCTGACTACATATGCTATTACTCTCCCTCTGATCACTGCACTCAGGTCATACTGGCCATCTGTTGTCTTCAGGGGATCCAGGAAACCTCCTAGCTGAGAGTCTTAGACTCTGCTCTTCTCCCTGCCTACACTATTTTTTCTGTAGATGACTGTGTCTTGATCACTAGTCTTAAAGTTTTTCTTCAAATGTTATCTTTTTAGTGAGGAATTCTCTGACTTTCTATTTAAAATTGGAATCCTACCCAGCTAGCTTTTATCCTCTAGTCTAGTCTCATTTGTGGGTTTTGTAGGTTTTTTTTTTTTGTTTGTTTGTTTGTTTTACTCCATAGCATTTATTACCGTCTATTTGTTATTACCAGTCTTTCCTACTAGAAGGTAAACTGCTTGAGGGCAAGGATTTTTATTTGCTTTGTTCACTACTGTGTCCCCATTGCCTAGAACAAGCTCAGAGTAGGTGATCAATAAATATTTGTTGAATGAATAAATGATTGAGTGAATATCTTCTTACTCCCAGTCTAGGAATTTTTTTACTATATTATACAAACCTATCATTCCCATGATGAAACAAACAAAAAAAATCCTTGCATATTATGCTTTTTTGTTGTTTCATAAATTATTTACACATCATCCTTTTTTCATAGCACATGTAGTGTTTTAATCTTCAATGTAACTCTCTCCTCCACTCACCAAATCCTAATTTGTGTTAGAGTGTTAAACCTATATGAATTGAAGGTATAAGTAAAAATAATGGTGAAGAACTATATTCAAAGTGCCCCTGTGGTTACTCAAAGAATCAGAACTGAGTCAGAATATATTTTAGCTGCCAATAATGCAGACTTACTTTCAATCTGCCATGGAATAATTTATCTACAAGCCATATTTTTATGCATTATGATTTTGTTAACTACCAGCATGGTCCAGACATGCCACAAGCATTTAAAGGAGAGAATCTGATCAAGTAGGATACCAACCTCAATATGACCTTCATTTTGAGCTAATTATATGTTGATTGCTACTAATCAGCACCCTATTTGAAGTGAGCAAATTGGTCTGATAGAGAGAGAGAGTAAAAGGCAGTTGCTATATTGTTTTTTAACAGCTCACTTTATCTGGAATGAAATTTGATGTGCTTCTCTTTAACAAACCACTTTTTTATCATTTTAATTACTTTCTTTTATGTGTCACATATACAGCATTTTATATGTGTAATATACATTGTACGTGTGTATATTTATAAATATAGAAATTATCATGGTCTCAACTCACTAGTTTCTATCATCATTTAAAGCCTGTGAAAGCATTAGTACTTTCAATATTAACTTTATAAATCCATTTAAATGTCCCAATAGGGGAGGAAATTCAGTTATCTTTCAAAGTCATTTAGTAAATTGTCAAAGTCTAAAGTCTATAAGGTATCTTCTAATATGTTAAAGATTTATCTAGTTTAGCTCAATTCAGAGTAAACTTTTGATATTTGCATTGATTAACCTTACTTAGCCTTCTTCCAAAAAAAAAATGTGAGCATGCTGGATGCTATGAATATCCCTAAACAGTGCTTCAGCTTTTGTAGATAGATATAATAATTTTTCTAGAGGTGTATGACTATGTGTATATGATTGTGTGTATGCACATGTATAAATGAGAGACTGAGAAAGAGAAAATATATATGGAGGTGTGAATGTGGAGCTGGGTTGTCAAAACTTCTAGAAGAAATTGGACTGCTGCTACTGCAAAATAATATTAACTGTGAGATTTGAGGTGTCAATTTAGCTAGCCACCTACTAGCTTGGCTGTGGGGTTGACACCAGATGTCCTATGTACAGCAAAAACATGATCCCAAGATGCGAAAGAAATGTCAGCTAAGCAGCAGTGTTTTTATGTAAGTGCCAGCGCAGGTTGAGCTAGAATCTGGCCCTGGATAATAGTTAGCAAAGTATACAGTAGGGAGATGAAATGATTTAGAGTGGAGAAGATGTTCCCAAGGAGGAACTAAAAGTGGAGGAGAGCATGTGCAAGGATTGACTGCAACTTTCATAACTTAATATGATTTTTGTTTTGTTTTGTCTTGTTTTTTCAAAACCAAAACCAAAACCAAAAGAGTGCATATTTTCTGATTCTGTTTCCTCTCCGTGGAGTTACTAATTGGATTTCAGTCAGACTCTGTAGACTAGTTTAGTGATCCTATTTGGCATTAATAAGTCCCCAAAGTTCATTAATGCAAAATAATTGCATCAGTGACCTCTCTGCCCACACATGACTGGTGTTGCTAAAAGACTATAATAATGATTGATTACTACGAATAGCCCTAATGTTGTTAGTTTCTTATAGTAATAAGACCCCGATGATGTTTTGGGAATTGCTGAGAATTCACTGGCAGTGATAGTTATTAATGGCATAAATTATCAATGTTTGGAGCATTTTAAATCACCATTTTATTTATATATGGGAAAAGAAAAAAGATTCTAATCCTGAAAATGCATAAATTACATAGGCAAAATTCAGCTTACATTATACTTTTATTTACTAACTCAGAAAATCACAAGGAAATATTTTTTTAAAAGTCCATCATTGTTCTGTGGTAGATGTCATATGAATTTACATGTGATAAAATTGCTAGAACTGCACGTGCGCATGCACACACACACACACACACACACAAATGAACGCATGTCAAACTGGTGAACTCTGATAAGGTTAATGGATTATAACCTTATCAGATTGTTGCAATACTGTATTAAAGTTATCCAAATTATTACCATTGGACAAAACTAGGTGAAAAATATAATAGATTTAAGCTGCAGATAAATCTATTATCTCAAAATCAGAAGATAAACATAAATCCGTCATCATATAGCATCTTATTGTTTTAAAAGAACATCACCATTAAAGGGCAGGGAGTAGAGATTGATAACTAGTAGGTGAATTTTCACTTTTTACAATAAGATTAGAAAGTTGATTTTAATTTCTTAGATGGAAAATTGTGCTTTGCTCTTTAGAGTGGTGAATAATTTAGAAGTCTAACCTTATAGATACTTTCTTGGTTTGTTCAACTCAATTTAGTTCCCACCACTGTGTTCCTTTTCATTACAGATCTGTGTCTCCAAGTGCCCAGAAAAATTTTTAACTTATGTGGAAACACAATTTCCACAGAAAAAGGACAAAAGATCTTGGACATACTTTAGCCAGTTCTGCAAGTCTTCTTTTCCAAAGCCTGAAAAGGTATGTGTGTTTAAGTTTAAAATTAGAGAAGAATTTAACTTTTGTTTTAATCTCAAGTGTAACATTAGCATTTGTAACTGGAAAAGCTCCCAAGTATTTTATGAAATGATTCCTGAAGATATCATTTTATTAAAACCTGTGCACAAATACACACATATATACAAAACACAAACACCATTTATAGCATGTCATTCTGTAGACTTAGAGTGTTATGCAAGATTGTTAAGTCTGGTAAGTTAGCTTCCACTTTTCCCTGACACCAACAAAGCCTCTATGTAATTGGAATTTTTGCTATCAAGAGCTAGATGCTAATGTCATTTGCAGTCACCATGTCATTAATGCAGTGTTAAAGGTCCATGGCTACTTATTAACAAATAGAATTTTACTTCCAAACCAGGTCTAATAATTTTTCATTTAAAAATTCCAAAACCCTACCTAGGTTTAAGACTTAAAAGAGAATTCTAAAGCTTCATGTTAGTTAATATTAATGATTTCTCAATTAGAGAAGATGCTGTTTTTTCCAGAAGAAAATTTAAGGATTAAGGACTCAGGATGTGACTAAGATAAAGATACATGCTTTCAAAGGCATGCTTTGGTTTCAGTGATTCTGGTTTTATTATTGCTGATTCAATCAAATTACAGTTTGGACATTTAAGAGTAATTTGTCAAACAAGTATATGAATATGATAATCTTACAATTACTTTTATTAGGGGAGTAATTTGGAATAATGAGATTATTATGTAACTTAATTTTTAAAAGACAAAATTTTTATATTGAGAGTAAAATTTGTCATCATATAGCCTTTGAAATGTTAACATACTCTTCTTCTATTTTAGACTCTCTCACAAATGTTAACTGATGACGATTGTCCATCAGTGATTTTTCCAAGCAGACCTCGTAAGTTATTATTTTACCTTAGAAACACAGAATCTATGAAGAAGTAATTTAATTTGGTTCCCTTACTTCACAGTTGATGAAATTGAGGCCAAGAACGGTAGAATGACTGGTCTAAGATCCCAGAGTTAATTAGGAAGAAAGCGAAAGCTAAGGCCCAGTCTCCTGACTCTAGCCAGGGATATTTCCCCTGGAGTTCTGTGAGTATAAGAGTTTTGTTGCATAAACACACATACAAAAAAAAAAAAAAAGACTAAAAATTGATTTTTGAAAGCCCAATCAGATTGATTATTTGATGCTCTATGAACACACATAAGCATGCACAAAAACCTGCTCTTACATACTAACCCCTGAAATCAGCCAAAAAGTTTATTCAGAAATTGCTTAGGGAGCGAGAGTAGGAGACATATTTGTTTTTATAATTTGAAATTTGAAATACTGATATGTCTCCTGAATGAATCAATATTTTATTTCTTTAAAATTTATAAACTTTGTTTAACTCTGTTTAAAAGAAAATGAAATAATCACTCATTTTTCTTTCTTATGGATATAATTCTAACTACAGAGAAAAAACTTAAATATGTCCACCACAGTGTTATTTAAAAGAATCCCTAAAAAAAGAAAGAAAAAGACAACACTCTAAAGCCCAAGAGCAAGAGAATGCTCAAATAAGTTATGATATAGTCATTAAATGAAATATTTTAGAATTATTGAATATGATAAGTAATATGTATATGTTATAATGTTAAATAAAATGCAAAATTTTATGAGCATTAGAATAGCAAGCATGTATAAAATAAAATAAACAAACAAAAAGAAACTATTCAAAGAAAAAATTGGAAAGAAATACGTAAAAATATTAAGTGGTTGTTTTGGAGGTGGTAAAACATTGAGCATTTTCTCTCTTTTTTCCTCTTTTTCCACTTCTCCATTTTCCCACAATGCATATATGTTTCTTTTACAATGGAAGAGAGGCAATAGTCATCAGTTTGAGTAGAAAGTCAGGTACCATGGATATAGCTACCACCACACGCAGTGTGTTGCAGGCACCCCTTGCTCTCAACTGGGTCGTTAAAGAATCTGAAGCAAAGACATAGGTTTCACAAGCAATGGCATTTATCCAGAAGCCCTAGGCAGCAGGTGTCTGTTGCCAAGAACAGTGTTACAAATTCTTATTCCAAAAGGTAGAAATTACTCATTAGTCATTAGTCACTGAAGATACAATAGGTATAAAAGTATCAGACATAGTCCCTGTCCTTACAAGTATAGTTTGGTTAAATCACACAATAGAAAATGTACATTGGTGATACAAAAACGAATAAGGCAAAACCCCTCACAGTCTAGCGAAGAGATATCAAGGCAAACGTTGATATCAGTGTGCATTCCCCCTAGTAGGGGATTAGCCATAGTACTTAATAGAAGAATATGCAGTTAATAAAATTCACTCGTTAGAGAGTTTATACAAGGAAATAAGTAATATTAAAACAGAGAAAACACTGAGTGTACTGTATGGTTGTGACTTTCTGAAATAAAGAAAGAGGAAAGAAATTTCTTATAGAGAAAAGATTGAAAGGAAATTCACCAAAATGTTAATATAGTTCACTGTGGGTGGTAGGACTATATATATATATATAGTTTTGCCTCTTTCTTCATATTTCCTCTATTTTCCAAATATATAATGAGCATTTAGTAATTAAAGCTAACAAATTAGATGAGTTACTGCCTAGAAATAACATGTAGAGTAATATTGGGGGACTCTGGAGGTGGGAACAGTCATATTTAAGCGGTAGAAAGAGAAAGAGTGCACAGAGGCAGAGGGAGGGCAGGAGAAAATCTGGACACGTAAGGCAAGGGAAGAGGATTTCAAAAGGTAGGAGTTGTCCACCGATGCCAAAGACTCAGAAAAGTTAACTCATTCAACAGTAAATATTTGCTGAATTCCACCTTGTAGCAAGCACTGTGCCAGCTAATGTCTTCAAGAAGGGCAAAGACTAAAAAAATATTTGGAGGTTTTTGGAAATTAGGAGGGCATTGAGATCACTGGGAGGACAATTTCTGTGAAGTGAAAGGTAGCAGGGACACAAATTATTATTAAAACCTTACAAATAAAAAGATAGTTGTCTTATACTAGCCCAAAGTGTGAGCCGGTTTTTATTTCCCAAAGAATTATTTATGAAACCATGAAAGTTTTAATGGTTTCACTGAAGGAGTATCTAAAGTTGTTGTTGTTGTTTTTCCAATAATGGAATTAAATTCGTCTGGTCATACAAGTAAATGCAGCCTCTTTAAAAATGTGTTTATTATGAGAGATACATTATCACTATTCTTTTAATACCTGTGCTGTGTGTTTTATTTATAGTTACGTGATGAATATACCATGTATAAAATAATTAAGTTTAGAATGTAGCTTCTGATTGTGATCATATTTGCTTTCTATGTCAGTCTTAGAACAATCAGAAAATATTCTGATTATCAAGTAATGGGCAGTTATCTATATTGAGCAATTTACACATTCTCTAGCAAAAACTTGGTTATAAATAACAGAAAACTTAAGAAAGGGAAGAAGGAGAAGAGTGATTACCATAATTTCCATTTATTTTTACAGTTCTCCAGAGATGTTTCCCTGATTTCTCCTTTATAAATGGCACTTTGACAGTAGGAAATAAGACGGTGTTTGAAGATGGGAAGGGAAGGACAAGAAATGCTGCAGAACTCAGGACAGCTGCAAAGTATGTTTGTGAAATTCTCATTTCCAGTTTTGGTGCATCCCATTATTGTACTTAAGACTAAAATTTCCATCAGGTTAATGATCATACAGGAAGAATTATGTGTTATGTGATATATATGTCACTGTTTATTAGAGAATTTGGTATGTGTTTATTAAGAAGAGAATCTAAAGGAGAAACCAGAATAGTTAAAAAGAACAATCATGTTTTTCAAAATGGTTAAATCTTTTATTATCAATGAATATAGAAATGAGACATCAGAAAATGTACTAAAAGACCTTAATATAATTTACCTTTTGAGTAAAAATGTAAAAAAACCCTATGCTTTTTAAAGTACCATTTAAAAACAAATGACTAAAATAATGAAACTGCCAGATGTTTTAGAAGGAAAGGGCCTAAGGAAAGGTGAAACAATCATGACAATGCCATTTCAGTACTGTATCAAATTTCTACATACGAACTACAATGAAGTGAATTTACTGTTTCTATTGGCTGTACATATCATGGTATTTCACATTATTGAGAAATGTAATTCCCAGACATAAACAAACAGTGTCATTGCATGGCTCAGTTGTTGAATTAGAAATGAAAAGTAAATATATTCTAAAATTTTATTTCTCTTTCTTGAAATACTTTAACAGTTCAAATAGAATAGTGCAGTTCTTGCATACTTAAAATATAATAGCAATATGGATGCATTTCACCAGTATCAAGCTCTCTGTGAAAGAAATCACAAAACAAATAATACAAGTACAATTTCATTGATAAAAAAATATTTAAAAACAAATATCAATAAAGTAAACTACCCTCTGATGCACATATAAGAGGTAAAACTAAAAAAGAAAACTAGGAAATTATTACCACGAAAGGATTGTGGTTATGTTAGGGAAAGGGGGAGGTATTGTAATTGGGGCACATGGGGAAAGGGATGACAGTGTTATAGTTACATAAGTGTGTTCACTTTGGTCATTCATCAAACTGGACATAATGATTTGTGCACTTTTCCATGTGTGCCCCATTGTGCCTTCTCCCTGCTACAGAGCTCTCACAGGATTATGAATGTGAATTAAAAATGATATTCTTTCTTGACTCTATGGATTATGTAAGTTAAAAGCTGATTGCAATGTTGAGAGCATGTCACATATGTTGCAAAAGGATCTGTTCACCATTCTTAAAAGCTGTGTTCTCTCTGTGTGTAGATATAACCTCCTTTGTAGGTTTACCAAAGTGAATCTCATGAATTGGGGCTAAGGAAAGAGTCACTACTAATAATTGGTTTCTAAAAATGTGCTTTGAACAGCAGCTAGCAAATCCCTTTTATCATAACAAGAACATTTCTGCTTAGTGGTAGTCAAAAAGTAATTGATTTTTTTTTCTTCTTTGAATTCAGGAGTATCAATAAAATCCTTGATGCAAAGGCAATTGGAGTGAAAGTGTTTGAAGACTATGCAACAACTTGGTACTGGATTCTCATGTAAGTGAAAACAGATGTTTTTCCCCAGTCCTATTCTGATGTTATCTTTTTAGAATTCTTTCTTCAGTTCCCCATGTATATATGTGAATAAAAGGTTGACTAGGATTTCAGTTCCTGCTATTTTCTTCTTCATATAGAGTAAAAATGGGGCGAAGATACTTGGAAATATGGCCAGTGTTAACATAATTATAAGAGTGTAAATTTTACCTGTATTAATTAAATTACTAATAAAAGTACTCTTATAAACATATACTTCAGTTCACATGGGGGCAGCATCTATGATATGTTTGCTTCTCATCACATATTATAGTGGATGCAGTGTTATTTCTGTGGTCTGTTTTCTCATTTGTCCTTCCTTGACTTCTAAGGGATCATTCTTATTTTTTAACATATCCCTTCCACATAATGTTTGTTATCATCATCATCATCATCATCAAAGGTCACTGTACTTATGAGGAGCTGAAAAAATATATGAAGAGAGGAGGAAATTTAAATTTTTCAGACATAAGATTTGCACTCCTGAAAGGTAAGGGAAAATGCAGTCACACTACTGGAGTGGGTACATGTGTTTGATATATCTAAGAATGTCATTGCTATCTAGCTCTTGTGTCATCTTGTTTCTTAAAAGCATCTACTGTCCCCTAGTGATCATAGAATAAAGTGAAAACATGGGGAAAGAGATGACAATGTTATAGTTACATAAGTGTGTTCACTTTGGTCATTCATCAAACTGGACATAATGATTTGTGCACTTTTCCATGTGTGCCCCATTATGCCTTCTTCCTGCTACAGTGTGATCATAGATAAAAGTGAAAACCTCTCAGATAATTACAAGACCATTTACAACCTAGCCCAACTTAATTTCCCAGATTCATCTTCACCCGGGTGTTTTGACTAACCCTGTATTCTAAACACATTAAATAGCATGCTCATTTCTAGTCTGTCGAACTCTGTTTTTGCACATTCTGTTCTCTTTCCTACCATTATCGTTCCTTGTGCCATAGGCAACTTTATCTTATTATTTAAACTCAACTTTTATGTCATTTAAGAAGTCTTTCTTGATTTTCCCAGATATAATCAGTTACTTCTCTGCTCTGTGTTCTTCATACCCATTGTGTGTGTGTGTGTGTGTGTGTGTGTGTGTGTGTGTTTATATACCTATATACATTCACAGATACATGCCTATCTTCTCTATAGCACCTACCATTTTGTGTTTTATTTACCTGGCTCTTTTCCTCTGATAAACTGTGAACTCTTTACCATAATAATTATGTCTAACTCATCTTTATTTTTTTAACTCCCATTATGGGTCTTGGAACATGAAAGATACATAGAAAATATGGGTTCAAGAAACAGTTATTATAAAAACACTAGGGGAACAAGATAGATATATTTAACTATAAGGTGCTTAATAAAGTCAAATTGTGTTGTGTGTAAAATACTAGTGAGTAATTTTTAGAGCTGTAAAATTAGATTATTTTCTGAAATTTTACTTATTTAATACTTTGTCTTAAACAATGATAGTAATTATTGTCAGTGTGTATTAAGATTTCAGGATATATATCCAAAGCAGAGATTATAGTCTATACTTGATAGTAGTTAAATGGTTCTATTTTTTGACCAAAATATCACTCGATCATTTCCATGTTTGTTTGTTTGTTTGTTTGTTTTAATTTTGGTTGTTCCACTCTTGCTTGAAGAGGTATACAATGTGATAGACTCTCTTGTCCACCTCACTCCCAGCACATACTGAAACTCTCCTCACCCAGGCACCACTCAGACCACTAGAATATAAATATCTGCATTTTCAGCTCTGCTGCTCTCATCTATTTAATGCACATAAAGCCAAAGACTGATATAATGTGACTTAGTTTATTCAGTTAGATTTTTTATGCAGAAATTTAAAATACACAGAGTAAGCAGCTATATTTCTTTTTATTTTTAAATATTTTTTATTTTTAAATATTTCCCTTGTACCATAGAATAATCCTTCAACCATACTGAATGTTTAAGCATTAAAATATCTGTGATTTTTTTTCCAAGGAAGTGGCTTCAGAAGTGAAAGCGTATGTTCTGAAAGACTAGGACCTGAGAAATTACTTTGATACTTGGCTGACAGTAATTATTAAGATTTTGTTTTTTAAAGATAAAACTTGAAGACAATAAAGTCAGTAAATGTACCAGGCTCTATCTGTTGCTATGTTTAGAAACTTGCGGATAGCTCCAGAAGTGTCAGTTCTTCATAGAACCATCAGCCAAATTTCCAATCTTAGTAAGTTCTCTTTAATGAAATTACCTAGAAGAATCCCACATGACTTTAACCTGAAGTACTAGTATTAGCTCACTCAAACTCCAGGAAAATTAAAACAGAGGAAAAATAGTTATGCTGTTGATCACTTGCAAAAGTCACATGGCCCAGGAGACACAGAAGCTTCATCTTGGTTCCAAATAATGGCCTACAGATCACTGGGGACCTAAAATAGATATCTGGTGATGTCAGGCATCACAAACTGTCGGAGATAATTAGACCATAGTGATAATGACTACAAAATCACAGATGTAGGAACTGTGTGGGGAAGTTATTTTTTCCTGTATTTCTGTCCTAAGACTGTTTCCTTACTGCTAAACAGTTATAATTGCATAAGGTTTCCATTAGTTGTGAGGTAGATAGAACAACATAGATTCATCATAGTTATGTTTTACAATTTATCACTTAGTGGGTAGGTGTGAAGAGGGAAAAAAAAATAGGATATGACAACTGTGGCTGGTAGGCCAAAATTGTAGGTTGGAGGGATTGTGTTTTTCCTTGACTAAGGATTGATAGTGGACTTCAGTTTACCTACGCACATGAAGATGAGTCATGTATAAATTCTCCGATGGTTCTACTCTTTTATACAAAAGTCTTAACAGAAACCATTGTTTGTACTTTTCGATATTATGAATATTTCTATAGGTAGGTAAAAAAATAATCTGAAAATTATTCTGAATAAAAAGTATTGTCTTGCTGTTTTCATTATATTATGTTTAGCACATTTGACTCTGTGTTTTGTGTTTTTTCCTTCTAGTGGCCTGACAATTGCCATGCTTCTCAGTTGGATATTTCTGATACTCTTGAGGTTCACAGCGGGATTCCTTTTCTGGGTCTTCATAATGGGTGTGATTGGAATTATAGGTTATGGTAGGTATCATCTCTCTTAAAATCGCCAAATTTCAAAATAACCTTTTTTTTTTCAGTTGCCATTATTATCAGAAAGCATGTTCTTTTAGTGGATTTAATTAGCCTTTGCTCCTCTCAAGAAAGTGTTAAATTGAGAAAAAAAATTTAATTTTGCATATATTGTCTCTATAACTTTTTTCTTCTTTATGTTGAAAAAAAAAAGTGCTTTCAAAATATTCTACTCTTTTTTGCTACCTGCCTCTGGTTTTATGTCTCACAGATACTAAGAAGAAAGTAAAAAGAATCCCTTTTAGATTAATGAAAAGCATTTTAGACAACTTCTTTTATTCCTTTAACTCTTCTGTCTGATCAAAGGCCAGGTCTGCATAGTTACAGGAGTGTGATCTATTTTTCCCTTTCAATTTAGTACCTTTAATCCAGGTACTGTCACATATTTCAATAATTGGCCACTGTTCCACAATAGAAGCATCATCCTCTAGAGGCAAGTATGCTGAATTATACTCATTGGATGGAGAGTTCATCTGAAGTTTGAAATCTAACCACTAACTCCCCCAAACAGTACAGGTACAATGTTAACCCTAAAAAAAGGAATTAAAGTCTCTCCAAAGGAAGAGTATAATACTTATAGCAGCTTATTTTCAGTCTTCTAATAAATTCATGGGCCAATATATGAATGTTTGAGAGATTTCTATTCAAAAGAGTGATTTTCCCTAGAACACCATTTGGATTGACAGTGGCAGAGCAAGTAATACAAATTGTAAAATTAGTAAGGTAGGACTTTTTGAGAAAATTTCTGAGAAAACACTCAGAGGAGGCAATTGAATTAGCCATTAAAGATAAGGGGGAAGTTCCAGACAGTGACTACAACTAGAGCAAAGTCCCAAAGGTAGGAGTGTGTTAAAGGAAAGGCTATAAGGCTCATATGGATAGGTGTACAGAGTAATGGAGACAATAGTAGAAAATGAGGTAATAGAACTTTTGGAGGGCCACAGACTTACAGATTATTATAAGATCTTACCTTTCACTCTGCGTGACATGGGAAGGCATTGTAGGGTTTTAGGCGGAGAAGGAATATAAAGTGATGATCACCTTAGTGCCTCAGTTGAGAAGGGACCACAGTGAAGCAAGAGAAGAAGCAGCAAGACCAGTGAGGAGGCTATTGCAGTAATTCATGTGCTAAATTAGGGTTTGTCTCAGATCAAGATGATAGCAATGAGGACGAGCATATAAGTTTTTAATGTAGAACCACCTGAATTTCCTGATGGACCTCCAAATGCAGCTCACAAGGGAAGGTAAGAAGTCAAGAATGACTTCAAAAGTTTCTATTGAGCAACTGGAAAGAGTTGCTGTCAACTGAGATAAGGAGGGTTTGAATTTAGAAAGCTTGGTGTAGAAAGGGGATTGATCAAAAGTTTAATTTTGAACATGCTGAGTTTGAGTTGTTTATTAGGCATTAAAATGGAGATGTCAAGCAGGCAGTTGGATATACAGTGTGGAATTAGAGAGCGAGAGCTAGCCTAGAGGAATATATTTAGGAGTCAGGAGTGCTAGAGCTATGAGACTAGCTGAGATCAACAAGAAGACAGATATAGATAGAGATGTGAACCAAGGACTGAGCCCACCAATATTAAAAGGTCAGGGAGAAGGGATGGGACCAGCAAAGATAATTGAGGAGAAACTTTTTTTTTTTATATAAAACGAAAGCCGGTGATGTTTTTGAAGTCACATGGGGTTGGGGGGAGGCATGATCAACCATGTCAAATGGGACAGATAGGTCAAGGACAATGAAATTTGAGAATTTGCCTTGGATTTATAAATGTAGAAAGATCCTTGATGATCTGATGAGGGCAGTTTTGGTAAAATAATGAGGGGGAAAAAAGCCTGTGTAGAGTGGATTTAAAGAGGATTGGAGAGATATTATAGACAGAAAATACAGATAGATATTTTGGAGAGTTTGCTTGCATTGGGGGATAAGAAATTGAGCTGTTAATGAGGAGAGAGGGTCAAAAGTAGATTTTCTTTTGTTTTATTCTTTAAGATGGAAGGAAAAAAAAGTTCATATATTGTTTGGAATAATCCACTAGAGAGCAAGGAATTAAAGATGTAAGAGAAAGAAATTGTTGTGAAACTTCAGAACACCAAAGATCAAAAGATCTTAAAAATAACAGAAGAGAAAAAAACAGATCACATCCAAAGAGACAATTAGGTCAAAGCAAACTTTTCAACAGAAACAAAAGAAGTGAAAAAATACTTCAAAGAACTATGAAAAAAATAACTGTCAACCTGCAGCTGTACACCCAATGAAACTATCTTTCAAGAGTGAGAGTAATATAAGGTTATTTTCAGATAAGTAAAAACTAGAGTTTACAAATAGATATATACCAAAGGAACTCTAAAAGATGTATTTCAAGAAGAAGGAAAATGATTCCACAAAAAGATATGAGATGAAGAAAAGAATAGTGATAAAAAAATGAATTGGTAAATATGTACGTAAATCTAAATAAATTTTATAGAGAATGATAATAATTTTTTGAGGTCTAAATATACAGAAGTAAAATACTGAGCAATAATCAGTGTGGTGATTACTGAGTGATCTAAGGTTCTTGTATTTCTTTGTTAAGATATTGACTTTAAACTTCTAAGTACACATAACAAATTTTCAAGAGTAATCTATTCTAAAAATAGAGTAGACATGGGGAAAAACAGAATATAAATAAACAAATAAAAACTGACCAATTTTTAAAAGACAAAATTGGAAGAAAAGAAGTGTAGACACCAAGCGGAACAGGAAAAGCAAAAATTAAGTAGGTAGAAACAAAAATAAATATATAAATGTATTTAACTCACCAGTTAGAATAGAGATTGTCCCACCAGATTAAAATGTAAACATACAAGTTGGAGCTGTATGTTATTTACGGAAGTTACACAGCACATTAAGAAAACTGAAAATTTGAAAATGAAGACATGGATAAAAATACACTGGTAGTCATTAACAAAGAGGAAGCTGCAGTAGCCATAATAACATTAGACAAAATAGATTTTAGAATAAAAAGCATTATTCGGGATAAAGAGGATTCAATAACTAAAAAGATATACTAATTCTAAACATGTATACATCTAATAAAATAGCCTCAAAAATAATAAGTCTCTATGAGATATAAATCTCCCTTAGTAGGAAGATTTCAACACATATTTCTGTTAAAATAAAAGAATAATAAGCACAAACTTCAAAATTGTTCCTTGGCAAGGAGAGGCAAGAAGGTATGATAGGAAGAAGATATCAAGTAGAAGAAAAAATTTTAATTTGCATAATTACAGTAAAATTGAGATTATGAAATCTTAAACTAGGTGATGCATTCATATGTGTTCATTCTAATATGTTTTAAAACCTATATCTGTATTACATATAATGTTGGCTATATCAAATATTCCACAAAGCATTTTTAAAGGAAGATCTAAAACTACACTGGGAAAGTAAGGCCTGAAAGAAAGAGATATGTCATATCTTTTTGAGAAACAAATGTTATTTTCTTTCTAGTCTAGTCTTGTTTTTCTCCATGGGCCTCACCCTCTCACCTTACATCTATGAAAAAACTGTTAATTTACAGTTAGAGGTTTAAAAAGCCGTTTTCTTCATTATTGCTAGAATATTTCCAATAGACCTAATCCAGACTCATTGGTCATAAAAATCAATAGACCTCTTAATTCCACGTTTTTTTTACTCCCACTTTGTCTAGACCATGTAAAGAGTCATTATATAGTCTGAAATAGAGAGTTTTGGAGAAAATACAGTTAGCCCATATTTGCATTGCCTGGACACAAACTTTGATAAGAATATGCTTTAAGTAATTCAACCATAAAAAACTTTCAAAAGGGCTTTTTCTTGTTTTCAATTTAAATGATTTTTTAAACTTGCTTTTTAGGCTGATATACATTCATGTGCTTCAAATTTCAAAAGGTATAAGATTTATACAGTGAAAAATTTCCTTATTCTATTCCTTGGTCACTAAGTTTCCCTCCCTGCAAGCAAAAATATTATATTTCTATGTATTTTTCCAGAGATACTTTAGGTGTGTATAAGAAAATTATAGATCATTCTTATTATAAGAATCAGAGCATATTTTATCATATTGTATCTTGCTCTCTTTACTTAAAATTATATCATAGAAATTATTTAATATCACTAGACTTTATCCTCTCTATATAGAAATATAGTATTCCACTTTACAAATATACCATAACTTAACCAGTCTCTATTATGGACATTACGGTTGTTTCTCGTCAAAAGGGCTTTTAAAGCCAGACATTGCCACAGTCATTCATATAAATACTGAAAACATTTTTATGGAATAGATAGCATATTTAGGCTGTTGAATCAACATAAAATATTTACTGTGTAAATATGAATCTTGCCTTTGTAAAAAGACCATGCTGATCAAATTCATGTAGCTATGTATGAAAGCATGTTTCAGAAAACAGCATTTTTTATATTAGTCTGTTTTCTTTCTTATTCAAGGAATATGGTACTGTTACCGGGAATACATGAATCTTCAGGGACACCATACTTCTCACTTAACTATTTATGACCTCGGGATTCAGACTGATATAAGCACCTACTTTCAACTGAGACAAACATGGCTCATATTTAGTGAGTGGATTTTACAAACTGATTTTATAACAATAAGAAAGCATCTTTTTGTCTAAAGGGAAGCTTGGGTTGGTGTAACCTGTTAAATACACTAATCACTAATGTCATTAAAGTAGATAATGTTTATAACCCTACAAGCTACCATAAATGCAAAAGTCATCAAGTAGAATTTATTATATAATCTAAGAAAACATTGCTTTACATTGATATCAAACTTTTGCTTTCAAATGTTTTGGATATGCATGTTTATAGCCATTAACTTAATATTCAAGAAAAGTGTTTTGAAAGGTAAAAATGCTTGATTTTTCAAACTTATTTTTTAAAAAAGAAAAAAGAAAAAAAGAAACATTTTCTTTGACAGAAATTTTTAAACTGTTTATTTTAGGAATTGGAATAATAAGTAACTAAAAATAAATTCACATTTTGAAGTGTTTATTCAGATTATCAAATTAGTTAAGGATAATAACAAAACTTTTAAAGCAAGATGATTTCAAAGATGCTTTAATCCTATATTCTTAGAATGGTTATTATAATATTTCTTGTGCTTCACAGAGATTCATGTTCTTTAATCAAGTTTTTAAAAATGGTCTCTAATTACATGTTGCTTTAAAAGACAATTCATCTTCATATTTTTAAAATTCAAGAGCCAGGCAAGACATGTTCAAAGAAGCCTGGTAAAGATGCATAGAGAGAACCTCAGAGGGGACAATATCTTGATAGGGCATTATGATTCCAGGTATGGGTCCTATCCCCATAAATTTGGGAAGGATGTTATAGAACGGATCTTTTCACAAATGAAAATTTAATTAATTTTCCAATGTTTCTTTTGTAATTTTGGATTATTATTAGTAGTGATATATTTTCTTAATTTTAAGATCCATGCCTTTTCACTTTTTAAAATCTTTGAAGTCAGAATGCGTCTTATAATCAATGAATAGACATTTTATGAAGGAATTTTTTACTTTTCTAAAAAATATATTACTAAATTAAAGGTATGTTTTAGAATTGAAGAAATAGAGTAATTAGGACTATTTGGTTTCAAGTAAAAAGAAACTAATTCAAGTTAGCTGAAAAGAAAGAAATGAGAACAAGCTGGGGCCAAAGCAGAGGTATTTTAATAAGAATATAGAAGTGTCTCACCAAAGAAAAGCAGCTGGACTTTTAAGTGTAGCTAGATCCAGGAAACAAAAGCCAAAAATAACTCAAGATTTCCTCTCCTTGTTCTCTTTCTTTGTACACATACACTTTATTCTTTATTTGTACAGATTTACTTATTTCATGTAAAGGTGGTTTTGATGCAGTTTAAGTTTTTATAATTCTTAGTTCAAGAAGTGTATAAACTTAAACTCAAAACTGACCTTGATTCCCTTAGTTCTAATTGTGAGACTTTTATTAGACAACTTGGATTTGAGTTTATACCCTGATATCATCAATGGTGGCCATGATGGTGGAGTCACAAAATAAAAACGTGGCCCCCTAAATCAGCAAGCCAGTTAAATTAATGAAAAGGCATTGTGAGCAGGATGGACAAATAGTTTCTTCTGCGACGATTCTCTTACTCAGTAAAGTAAAAGTGAAACATTTAAGAGCTGCCTAAAGCAGCCCTTTCTTCCATGCCTCTTTTCCCATTTCTGCAAATGGTGTGAAATGTTTCCGTAGATAAAGTCTGTCCAAATGAGTTGTTCAAACTCTAGCTAAAGGTTTTAGTCTAGATTTCTTAGCACTCCTTGGAGGTTTCCAAAGTGAATTTCTAAGACGCATTTTGGGAGTGGTAGTGTGACTGCAATTATGAAGTGTCAGAAATGACAGTAATAATCATGAAGCTCAGTCCTAACATCTGCGGAGAAAATGTATTTTTTTGGATTGATTTGTATCACGGACTTTTTTTTTTTTCCTGTTTAAAGTGATAATCCTCAGCATCCTCGAAGTGTTTATCATCCTCGTGCTGATCTTCCTTAGGAACCGAATTCGCATTTCCATCGCCCTGCTGAAGGAAGGGAGCAAGTAAGGCCCTGATGGAGAGACTCACATAGTGTATAACAATTAGCCCAGTCAGTCATTCCCAGAGCATTTTTCCTTTAAGAAGATTTGTTAAAGAAATCTACTCTTCATTCAAGAAGACTTGTTCAAGTCCAGACTTGCCACTTATTAGAAAATTCATGTCCTTTAGTATCCGACAGACCTCCATTATCCTAGGGTTAAATAAGGCTAAAACCTGTCACGTCTATGTATCAGCACTTTTTAAGATACCAAATATATGTTAGGAGAATAATGCATATAAAAGTAAATGAAAAAGTGCTATTTAAAAGTTAGGTATATTACATGTTTTATTAATCCCAGACTGAGTCATATGTTAATATTAATGGTTGAGATCATTTGCAGAACTTTAAATCACCATGATTCCCTAAAGTCAATTACATGCTATTACATTTTCTATATGAATGACAAAATTTGCCAATAGGCAGAATAATTGATCCCAGCAGTACCAAAGTATACATTTTGTATCTATAACTCTTAATTCAGAAATATTTCATACCCAGAACCAATTTTATTTAAATATGCTACAAAATAAACACCACATTTTTCAAAAAATTTATGCTGGGAGGTAATAACACCTATAGTTTCCAAACTATTCCAAAAGGTCACTTGTGGATAATACTTTAAACTTTTGAATAATGCATGGAAGAAACAAGGAAAATATTACTATAAAGCCAACAAACCATACTTTATATTTAGAATGATGGAAACTAAGTTGTTAATGATTAAGGACCAATTTATTTTAAATAGTCTTTAAGTATTATTATAACAAAATTGTCATCTAAAATATAATAGTGCTACCTGAGGCCCATGGTTTAAATAGTTAACAAGCAGTTCATTAAGTTTAATTCTCTCTCCTTCCCATAATAACTGAAGGACTATCATTAGCCACTGAAAATTACTGATTCACTGGAATTTTTCAATAATGTGATATTGTGCAATTCACTGTAACTTGCCCCACTGTTATGCCTCTAACTGTGTATAAGAGAGAGAGAGAGAAAGAGAGAGAGAGAGAGAGAGAGAGAGAGAGAGAGAGAGAGTGTGTGTGTGTGTGTGTGTGCGTGAGTGCGTGCGTGCGTGTGTGTGTGTGTGTGTGTGTGTGTGTTAAAGGGCCAACTGTGACAGGTTGATAATTTGCTTAAGGGAAAACACGAGTTGGAATAAATGGGTGAAAGAATGCAGGGTAAACATAGGAATGCTTAATAATTCACTTAACAGCAGTGTCTGGAGAAAAGGAAGAATGGCATAGCTCAAACAGTGAAGTAAAGAAGGTAATAAAAGCAAAAGGAATCTTAAGATGTGCCAATGCATTAGGAGTAGAAATAGTTCCATCATAGTTCTCAATGGCTACATCAAACAGTGTTGGACTTCATCCAGTGTCATATGCTAAAGAGATCATTCAAAAGTAGTTAAGAACAGGACAACTAGGATGAACATTTCAGAAATCATGTATTATGAGGAAGTATCAGAGGAATGATCATCATGGAGAATAAAAGAGTAAGGAGTTACTTGAAGGGTTGCCGTGTTGAAAAGGTGGTCATCTCTTCTCCAGAAGATAGTGGATGTGAGTTAAAGGCAGACAGATAAGGAAAAATTTTCTAATGCATTGATCATTAAGACATAGTATTACCTGTGTTATATAAGAATAAGTTCCTAATACTCAATGTGGTCACTAGAGGCTTATGAATATATTTTGAAGATAGTACAGAGGGTTTTCTGAATTAAAGAGGAATTCTCACATTGAATCAGATGATCTTCAAAGTCCTCTCCAATTTTGAAAGTCTAAGAATCTAAATAAAAAGGATAAATATTATAATTATAATGTATTACATTTTTATGAGTCAGACAGATATATCAGGAAGGAGAGCTTATAGGGAACTTTGAGCAGAAATCAAACATGAGCATTGAAATAATGCTTCTAACTTATAATAAACACACACACACACACACACACACACACACACACACACACACACACACACACACACACACACACTGAAGACCAGCTAAGAAAAAGCCAGCATGATCAGCAAAAAGGAATCAATGGTTAATACTACTATTCATAGAACTAATTTAGTCTAAGGCTTATTTCTGTTTTTAATAGATAAAAATTTAATCGAGAAATTATAAGACTAGATCATTTCAAATTTCAACTATTGATTTCATTTCAGAGCCATTGGATATGTCCCTAGTACATTAGTTTATCCAGTTTTAACTTTCATTCTCCTCTCAATCTGCATTAGCTACTGGGCTGTGACAGCAGTGTATCCTTTGGTAATTTACTTCTTTATTCCTCGGGTCCACACTACTATTTGTGAACCAAGAATTTAGGTTTTTTTTTTTTTTTTTTTTTTTATCCTGGGAAGACTAGAATCATCCTAAAGAAATAACTGACTTTTTTCCCCCAAGTTCTAAAAAAATTTCAGTTTAACGATTGAATTTCCCCTCAAATAGGTCATGTGGTAGATTTTGTTTTATTTTGTCTTCACATATGGGACTTCTCCTTGGTGATAACCTAAGAAAGCTCTTAATTATTTTACTGTTTTTAAGAGGCCTCTCAATGCAGCTGGCTCATGTTACATCACTCTGGGTCTAAAAAATGAATAGATTATTAAATGGTTAGAAGTTTTTTAAAGTTAATCATGTCTGTTTATTTTCATTTTACCAAAAAATAATTTATCCTTAATAA
This sequence comes from Macroglossus sobrinus, assembly GCA_004027375.1. Lineage (NCBI taxonomy): Eukaryota > Metazoa > Chordata > Mammalia > Chiroptera > Pteropodidae > Macroglossus > Macroglossus sobrinus. Next base: position 248,307 of record PVKZ01002192.1, read on the forward strand.
AGTTTACTCAGTTACTTGGCTACATCAGGGGTACCCATATACAAAATTATAGCCCCAGATGGGCAATGTAAACATGAAAATAAAACCTGTGACCCAGAGGTAAGTACAATAAACTCTCTCTTTACTTAACTTCAATAGAGAACTCTACTGCATTTCATCTAGCAGTTGTTATGGGAATCATCCATAAATAGAGAACCTGTACATTGATAAGGGTCATGTAGATTGGGGTAGGGTGGGTTAGATGTTAAGCAGAACACTGAAAGTGGTGGGCAGAATAGAGAGAAAGTTGTTATTTCCTGAAACAATTTGTCTAATCAAATATCTGAGAAGCAGATATGGTCAACAACAACACTAATAAATGTGAAATTATAGGGGGTGAAGAGGGATAAACATAGAATGGAAAATGAGATACTTTCTAGAGCTCATTAAAATATTATATAAAGTAACGTGATAGAAAATAACAGCAGAAGGTCACAGAAAAAGCACAGGACATGCCACTGGGGGCTTCACAAGAGGAGAAGGCAGGGAGGGTATTATCTTGAAATATTGGTTAATAGTGGTTAATATTATATTATCTGTGTTTTTTTTAAATTTTTTTTATTTTGGAGTGCAGATTTTTAATGCAACTGAAATTTCCAGAGCTTGCCCCGGAGCTCAGTGTATCTTTTCTTTCTATGGTGGAAAGACCCTGTACCATCAATACATCAATACCTTCCAGATGTTCAATCTGTTTGTTTTTCTCTGGCTTATAAACTTTGTCATTGCATTGGGTCAGTGTGCCCTTGCTGGTGCCTTTGCTTCTTATTACTGGGCCTTGAAAAAACCTGATGACATCCCACCATATCCACTTTTTACTGCATTCGGACGAGCCATACGGTAAGTTCCACATTGAACCCTACATCTGTTTTTTCGGTAGTGTTTAATGAGTTTATGATTCAATTTTGTGCTTATAATTCAAATGGCAAGGTATGAATGAGCTCAAAAGTATGGTTCAAGATTCATGGATATCCATTGGCTCCATCTGCTTTTATAGCCACAGTTTTATAATCCTTACTGAGGCTATTATTATCGCAAAAGCCATAGGTTACTGGAAAAAAAGAGTGAGAGAAGGCACCAAATTACAGATTAAGGATTAACTTGACTCTGCCTCTCTATTGCTCAGCTCAAATGTCCTATTTCATGCTGACAGGCTGCTGATATTTTTGTAGATGAATGACAAACATGTGCATGGTTTAAAATTCCCCAGACCTTTATCAATCTAAATAAGAGAGTATAAGAAGCTCTTTTCTGTCAGTCTTTTTCTGCAGATTTCTTTTACCTATAAAAATTATTTAAGTAACATCATTTTATTTTTTTATTTTTTTATTGTTTATTGGGATAATATTGGTTAAAACAATTATATAATTTTTATTATAATTTGACATCTGTACATTCACCCCAAGTCCACTTTTCTTCAGCTACCATATATTTGATCCCCTTTACCCACTTCACCCTCCTCCTACCCTCCTATATATGACCCCATTCACCCTGTCTACCTATCCCCTCCTCCCCCACCCTCTTCCCTCTGGTAACCACTAGTCTATAGTCCATGTCCATGAGTCTCTGTTCATTTGTCCTACTAATTTGTTGCTTTTAGGTTTATATCTCACGTATAAGTGATATAATGTGATTTTCAACTTTTTCTGTCTGACTTATTTTGCTTAGCATGATTATCTCGAGGTCCATCCATGTTGTCACAAATAGCAGTATTTCATCTCTTTTTATGGCTGAATAATATTCCATTGTATATATGTACCACAGCTTCTTTAGCCAATCATCTATCATAGGACACTTCAGTTACTTCCATGTCCTTGCCACAGTGAATAATGCTGCTATAAACATCAGTGTGCAAATACCTTTTCAGATATGAGTTTTCAAGTCTTTGCAATAAACACCCAGTAGAGAGATTGCAGGATCATATGGTAGATCAATTCTTACTTTTTTGAGGAAACTCCATACTGTTTTCTATAGCGGCTGTACCAATTTGCAGTCCCACCAGCAGTGTATGAGGGTTCCTAATTCTCCACATCCTCTCCAGCATTTATTATCACTTGTCCTGTTGATTATAACCATTCTACCAGGTGTGAGATGGTATCTCATCATGGTTTAGCATTTCCTTAATAGCTAGTGATGTTGATCATCTTTTCATATATTTGTTGACCATTTGTATTTCCTCTAGAAAGAAGTGTCCAGATCCTCTGCTCATTTTTTGATTGGATGATTTTGTTGTTGTTGTTATTGGATCTTATAAGTTCTTTGTATATTTTGGATATTAGGCCCATATCAGAGGCATTGCTTACAAATATATTTTCCCATTTGGATGATTTTCTCTTTACCTTGTTGACAGTTTCTTCTGCTAAGCAGAAGCTTTTTAGTTTGATGTAGTCCAATTCATTTATTTTTGCTTTTACTTCCTTTGCCTTTGAGGTGAAATTCATAAAATCCTCTTTTAAGACCGAGGTCCTTGAGTTTCATTCCTATGTTTTCTTCTATGCATTTTATTGTTCCAAGCCCTTAATCCATTTTGAGTTAATTTAGGTGTGTGGTGATAGACAACAGTCTAGTTTCATTTCTTTGCAGGTGGCTATCCAGTTTTCCCAGCCTCCTTTTTATTGAAGAGGCTTTCTTTTCTCCAATGTGCATTTTTGGCTTTTTCTTTGAAAATTATTTGCTCATATAAATATGGGTTTACTTCTGGACTCTCAATTCTATTCCACTGGTCTGTGTGTCTGTTTTGCTGCCAATACCATGCCATTTGAATTATTATCATTTTGTAGTATAATTTGAAGTTGAGCAGAGTGATGTCTCCAGCATCGTTCTTTTTTTCCTCAGGATGGCTTTGGCAATTTGGGCTCTTTTGTGCTTCCATACGAATCCGATGATTTTTTTGTTCTATTTCTTTAAAAAATGCTGATGGGATTTTGATGGGGATTGCATTAAATCTGTATAATGCTTTAAGGTAATAAGGTCATTTTAACTATGTTGATTCACCCAGTCCAAGAACATGGAATATCTTTCCATGTCTTTGTCTCTTCTTCGATTTCTTTTAATAGGGTCTTGTAGTTTTCATTATATAGATACTTCACATGTTTTGTTACATTTATTCCTAGGTATTTTATTATGTTTTTGTTGCAATTGCAAAAAGAATTATTTTTTTCCACTTCTTTTTCTGACACTTTGTTGTTAGAGTACAGGAATGCTATAGATTTTTGAACATTGATTTTGTATCCAGAAACTTTACTGTATTTGCTTATTGTTTCTAGTAGTGAAACAATAAGACTTCTTGTGGAGTCTTTAGGGTTTTCTATATAGAAAAGCATGTCATCTGCAAATAGTGACAATTTGACGTCTTTGTTTCCTATTCGGATGTCTTTTATATCTTTCTCTTGACTGATTGCACTTGCTAGGACCTTCTATGTTATATAGAATAACAGTGGCGATAGTAGACAGCTTTGCCTTTTTCTTGATCAAGAGGGAAGGTTCTTAGTTTTTTGCCATTAAGTATAATATTGGCTGAGGGCTTGTTTAGTATAGCCTTGATTATATTAAGTTATATTCCTTCTTTACCGATTTTGTTAAGTGTTTTGATCATAAATTTATGCTGTATCTTGTCGAAGGCTTTTTCTGCATCTATTGATATGATCATGTGATTCTTACTTTTTAATTTGTTTACGTGACGTATCACATTAATCAATTTGCATATGTTGAACCATCCCTGTGCCCCTGGGATGAAGCCCACTTGATCGTGGTGTATAATCTTTTATATATAGCTGTATTCGGTTCACTAGTATCTTCATTTTTTTTTTCAGGTTTTGGTATGAGAATAATATTGGCTTCAAAATGTGTTGGGAAATATTGCCCCCTCTATGATTTTTTGGAAGAGTTTGAGGAGAATAGGTATTAAATCTTCTTTGGATGTTTGGTAGAATTCACTGGTGAAGCCATCTGGTCCTGGACTTTTACTTTTTGATAGGTTTTTGATGATTGTTTCCATTTCCATACTGCTGATCGGTCTATTTAGATTCTCCACTTCTTGTTTTGGTCTAGGAAGATTGTATTTTTCTATGTACTGATTTATTTTTTTCTAGGTTATTATATTTGGTGTTATATACCTTTTCATAGTATTCTTGTATGATCCTTTGTATTTCTTCAATATCAGTCATAATTCCCCTCTTTCATTCCTGATTGTGTTTATTTGTACCCTTTCATTTTTTTCTTTGAGTCTAGTAAAAAGTTTGCCAATTTTATTAACCTTCTCAAAGAACCAGCTTTTTGTTGCATTTATTTTTTTCTATCGTTTTTTTTGTTTGTTTTTGTTTTCAATTTCATTTATTTCTGCTCTAATTCTGATGATTTCTTTCCTTCTGCTGACTGTAGACTTCATTTGTTCTTCCTTTTCTAGTTTTTTAAGATGAAATGTGAGGTTATTTATTTTGTCTCATTCTCATTTTTGGAGATAGGCCTATAATGATATGAACTTTCCTCTTAAGACCTCTTTTGCCATGTCCCAAAATATGTTGTACTATCATTATCATTTGTTTCTATGTATCTCTTGATCTCTCTTTTTATTTCTTCTCTGACCCAGTTATTCTTCAGTAGCATGTTGTTTAATCTCCATGTATTTGTGGTACTTTCTGCTTTCTTTTTGCAGTTGATCTCTAGTTTCAAAGGATTATGTTCACAGAATATGGTTGGTATGATGTCAACCCTCTTATATTTGTTGAGGCTCTTTCTGTGTCCCAGTATGTGGTCACATGTACATTAGAGAAGAATGTATAAGCAGCTATTTTGGGATGGAAGTTTCTGTAAATGTCAATTATGTCTCATTGGACTAATGTGTCATTTAAAGTTGTTATTTTCTTATTGATTTTCTGTTTGGATGATCTGTCCATATCTGACTGTGGGGTTTCTAGGTCTCCTACTATGATAATGTTTTGGTCTGTTTCTTCTTTTAGTTCTTTTAATAATTGCTTTCATATTTTAGGACTCCCTGACTAGGAGCATAGATATAAGTGTTATGTCTTCTTGGTGCATGATTCCCTTTATCATTATGAAGTGTCCCTCAGTATCTTTTTTCACTTTTTTTTTATTTTGAAGTCTATTTCATCTGATATTAGTGCCACTACTTCCACTTTTCTCTGAATGCCATTTGCTTGAAATGTCATTTCTCACCCTTTCACTTTGAGTCTATATTTGATCTTTGGAGCTGGAGGCAGAATATGGTTGGGTTTTGTTTTAAGATCCTTTCTGCAACTGTGCCCTTTTATTGGTGCATGCAGTCCACTTACATTTATGGTGATTATTGAAATATGAGGTCTTCCTATAGCCATTTTATCTTTGCTTTCCAGTAGCTCGGTGTTTCCATTGCTTACTTGTCCTTGTGTTTCTGTTTTCCTTATTTGGGTTTTGACTTTTGTGAGTTTTGCCTCTGGTCCTTCTTGTTTTCTGTTATGTACTTTAGTTCTGAATCTTTCTGTGTGGTTACCTTTACAAATATTTAAAGAATATATATATATATATATATATATATATATATATATATATATATATATATATATAATACACACACACACACACACACACACACACACACACACACACACACACACACAGAGTCTTCCCTATTCTTCTGCACATTCCTTATCTCCCTTTCTCTTTGAGAATCTGGATCTTTGAGTCCTTCCCTTTTCAGTCATTGTTATATCAATTTGTCCCAATGTATGCTGAATGTTCATTGCAATTCTCCTTCTCATTTAAGTTTATAATGCCCTGTTCTTTGTAAGGGTAGCAATCCTCTGCTTCTATTTGCCTGCTAGTCACTTTACTTCCAATTATGTATTTTGTTGTTGTTGTTCTTATTTTGTTTTAGGTGAGCTGACCCCTTTCAATATTTTCTGTAATGCTGGCCTCGCAGTGGAGAATTCCCTTAATTTTTGTATGTCTGTGAGGTCTTAATTTCGCCTTCATATTTAAAGGAGAGCTTAGCTGAATACATTATTCTAAGCTGGCAATTCCTTTCACTTAATAGTTTAAATATTTGATTCCATTTCTTTCTGGCTTGTAAGGTTTACGTAGAGAATAATCTAATGATAATCTAAT
>PVKZ01002193.1:0-242500 GCA_004027375.1 Macroglossus sobrinus
CTTCCTTCCTTCCTTCCTTCCTTCCTTCCTTCCTTCCTTCCTTCCTTTCTTTCTTTTTCTTTCTGCCACTCTTTCCCCCTCCTTCCCTCCTTCCCCACATCCTTCTTTCTTCTTTCTTTCCTTTTCTCCTTTCTTTCTGCCATCAGCATGAACTAATGAATATTTATTTTATACTTTGAGTTTTTATTTAATATCAGTTTGGGCTACTGGGAGCTTCTTCAGCATTGTTTCCATCTTTGTGGGTTTTTTGTTGTTGTTGTTTGGTTGATCGAGGTCATCTTGTATTTTGCCTTCCCTAGTGCTACACTCAACCAATTTTCTTTGCATGCTTTACGTTTTATTGAGGAGCACTAAAATATCAAAAATATATTGCAAAAAAGGAAGTAATTTATGTTGTGAAAGGTAAAATGTGAGTCTATTTTCTAGGTTTCCATACAGTTCCCTCACCATCACCACTTCTTCCCATATAGAAAGAACATATCTCATTAAGAAGCAGTTACTGAATACCCAGTATGTGGTAGGCACTGGGTCCACCAAGATGAGTGTCATCTAATGTCATTCCCTGCACTCAAGGAGTTCTCAGTTTATGGAAAGGGATGATTTTAGCAGTTGTGCTGCAAGTAAACAGTTTATAATACCCAGTAATAGAAGTACATCAAATATTTATACTTGGTACATGGAAAACATTAGCTTGATTTTAGATTCTGAGACAATAACTTGGCACATGTGGTAGGCAGAATAATGGTCCCCCAGCAATGCCCACAGCCCCTGAGTAAGACCATTGTAGTTTGTATATATGTTTATGTATCCACACCCACATATATGTTAAGGGCCAGGCCTCTGCAGATGTTCCATAAATAATAATTCCTGAAACCTGAAAATACATTACCTTATATGGTAATAGGGACTTCTCACGTGTGATTAAGTTAAGGCTCTTGAGATGGGGAGATTATCCTGAATTATCTTGGTGGGCCCAATATAATTACAAGGTTTTCTGTAAGAGGGAGGAATAGGGTCACAGTTATAAAAGGAAATGTGAAGATGAAGACAGTGATGCAGGGCCACCAGCCAAGTAATGTAGGTAGCTTCTAAAGGCTGCACAAGGCAAAGAAACAGATTTTCTCCCTAGTACCTCCAAGATGAGCCAGCTCTGCTCACTCATTTTAACTTTATGACTTCAGAACTAAGAGAATTAATTTGTGTTGCTTTAAGACACTGAGTCTGCAATAATTTGTTGCAGAGACAGTAGGATATTGATACAGCAAATAAACCCCATGACTACTGATGGCCACAATTTTTTGGTCACCTGTTATTGTCTGTGAATCTTCAGGCAGATTTAGAATTGTGACTCTTTGTGTCTGAGAGACATCTGCTGTGATGTCAGTTTGAGGAGGACAGCTCCATTCACAATGTTGTCCAATGGGAATGGACCAGGAAGTCTCAAAGTGGGAGAGGCATATCCAAGAGAATAAATGTTTTGAAAACAGGAAGCCTTGTGCTGCTTGTGACAGTTCATTCCCAGTAACTTGGCCTATTGTAGCGTACATAGGGCCAGTATGCAGCACCAAGAGGAACTTTCACATGAAACCAAGCCAAGACTGAAAGGTAAAATATCTGTTCTATTTTTCTCCATCACCATGGCTTCCCCTTTTACTCCTGATGCAGGGCCAAGAATAAAACTCTGTGTGTGGCTAAAGTTAACAGAGGAAAGCTTTGGAGTTTCTCTACATTTTCACTCAGTCCCCTAATAGCCATTCAATACTTTGGCATGAGGGAAAAGGAAAAAGGCTTTACAACACCCTTCTGATGTCCAGACCTCTATCAAATGCCAACTTGCTTCCTTGGATGCCTGCTACCTCTGAGCTCTGTGTTTTCTTTTGGTTAAAGATCTATTTTTTTTTATATTGGGATATATAAATGCCCAATATTTTAATCCTGCCTCATTACAAGATTTATAACATAAGTCAATAAAAGAAATCAGATCCCTGAGGATTTCTCAGCTGAATCTATAGGAAAGAAATTATTCAGAAAATGAAACCAGATTGCCTTTGTTTTTGTCTTTATGTTATAGAATTTCTTCTGCCTTTAAAAAGACTGAGGGCTGTTCACTGTTAAAGATCAGACCATCAGTTTGGTTTGATGTGGTTCAACAGTGTGCATGTCATCCAGTCTGATACCTTCTGCCTGTTTCAAAGGCAGAGTGCAGGTAGCTCTAATTCCCAGTCTCACACCAAGAGATCAACTATGAATACTTTCTGAGGAAATGAGAATAAAATAGGCAGCCCACAGATGTTTCTGTGCCCCAATTATATTCCACTTTCAGGTTGTGTTCTACTTCTAGAAATGATAAAAACTTGTGACGTGTTTCCAATCTTTTCAGAATGGATTGAATCCATTGTCCCTGAACTATTTAAAGTGGGCTTGCTTTAGAAAGGGCTTTCAAAATAGCCAAGTAGTTGGTCTGGTTTGTTTGAGACTTGGTCAGTTGGAAAATGTCACCAAATCAAGTCAGAAGCAAAATATACCAATTTTGAGTACTATAGACTTATTTTTATTTCTTTCAAATGATAGAGGAAAACAGCATTTGTTAAATATCTAAAGTGTCCCATGCACTCTGTTGGGATTTTACATATTTTACCTTACAAGTACAGTGCCAGGCCCCTGTAGGTGTTCCATAAATGATAACTAATATTATTTAATTAACAGGTCAGTATTGGCCACCTTTTTATTGGCAGGAGCTCTCTGGGACTGGTACTCCATGGTATATGATGGCTACCATTTTGAATTGTGTTTTCTCATCTAAAGCAAAACAATGAATTCTTCCACTGCAGCCAATATTTGCAGAGAACCTCCTATGTTCAAAGGCTATGTTCTAGGCACTATCAGGGACTTAGGGTAACATTAATAAACCATAAATTAACCGATTATGTTCCATTATGTTCCTATTATATTGCTGTAGCAGATATACCCAGGAAAACAAACCACAGATCAACAATCTTCTTGATGAGTCATCAAAGTGCAGGTAATCCTGAGGATACCTATAGCCATTTCAAGGGGATATTCAGCATACACAGCTTTAGAAAATTAGTTTCTAGATTCCCATCTTGCATTTGTATTCTTTGCTAAAACTATCTTAACTGAGAACTCACCTGCAATTGAGAGCACATGGCTTCTCAATACCTATTTTCTCTTAAATTTCAACCTTCTCACATTTTACAAAAGAAAGGCAAAATTTTCACTTATCTTCACTCATACTATGTTTCTAAAAATCTGCTGGGGTTTTGAACAAAGGAGAATTTTAAATGCTTATCCTCGAGTTAAGGTAATATAAAATCCAACAACTGAAAAAAACAGGTCCTTTTGCAAGGCAGGTGGTTTTTGATTCTTTGCTTTCAATTTGAGGACTCAATTACATTGTAAATAGGCAGATCATTAAAAATTAGTTTTTGATGGCATATCGAAATGAATGTTTTGTAGATAATCTGAAAAAAATTGAGTGACATTGTTGCTTGTTTGTTTTAATTTTACTCCCATCTCTTCATTTAAGAACATGAGTTTTCTCAGCACTTAAATAAAAATTGAAAGTGGGAATCAAATTTATACCACCTATTTTCATTTAAGAAATAAGCAATATTTATTCATAGATGCATGACCTAAATGAAAACTTTTTATCTCATTATGATGTGATTTCTAATGAAATGTTTATGTCTAGTAATGATCATGATATGTTATATATTTTTTTTGTTTGGGTAAATTGGATATAATAATAATTATGCTGTTTGAGGTTCAGTTCACATTTTTAAAAACTTAATCTCAGGCAGTAGAAAATTGAAAACAATTTAAACTTAAATACTAAGGAAGAGAAGAGCAGCTCTGACCTCCTGGAACTCTAACCAGCTTGGAGCTGTCAGGAGCCAGCCTAGAACTCAGCCAGTCCATGATATCCTCATGTTGGGTATCAACGATCTTACCAACATCAGCATCAGACTGGGGGCGGTGGGGGCGGCTGGTGCTCTGTGCTCTGTGACTATGGTGCAGTGAGACAAAACAACACACAAACAAAACAAAACAAAACAAAGCACAGACAAAAATAAAAATGTCTTAGTTCAGGGTGTTGTAATAAAAAATAGCATAGATTGGACGGCTTAAACAGCAAATATTTATTTCTCACAGTTCTGGATTCTGGGAAGTCCATAATCAAAGTCTTATCAGAGTTGATGTCTGCTGAGGACCCACTGTCTGGTTCCCAGATGACCTCACAGAGTAGAGAGGCAAGAGAGGCCCCTGGGGTTTCTTTTATAGGGATATGGATTCCATTTATGAGGGGTCTACCTAATCACCTCCCAAAGGCTCCACCTTTTAATACTGTTACATTCAGGCTTAGGAATTTTGAAAGGATACAGTCTATAGCACAAAGTTATTGTGAAAACCACAAAGGTACCAAACATCACCCTCTTCCAGCTAATATGAGTGACTATTGCTTCATTACCAATTATAGCTTTAACCATGCTTTCTCTCCTTCCAGATAAGATTTAATAATACCAATCATATAGAGTTGCCCCTTCCTCCTGACAGCATCCAATTCACAGTAACTCTCACTCCTAACCAAAGTCTAAATGCTATTTTAAGTCCCTCCTTACTCACTCCTACTGAGATGCCCAGCACATTCTAATGGCATACATTCTCCCATGCTGCAATGGATGATAAATGCAGCTTGTTCACTTGCAGGTGTGCTCCTGTGGTGTTTGGCTAGAGGGCTTTGACAGAAAGAAATATGCCACCAAGATTCATCCAAAAACCTTGCTACCTTAAATGGTAGCCCTGGACTTAGTACTAAATCCTGCTTTCTCTTATTTCACATTTGAGACCCTCTGTGTCTCTACCAGTTTGAGGGGCCCTGTGCATGTGGCAGAGAGATAAGTTCATGCTAAATTGAGTTCCAGTATTTTGTTAAATACCTCAGCTTGGGTTTATTTTGTTTTCCTGGGAATATGTTCCCACTCGACATTTTGTGTTTATCTGGTCAGATCTTTAGCATTCTCTGGTGAAATTTCTTTTTATAGTGTTCTAACACTTGCTCCTGTGGTCTGCCTGCTTGTCTAGTGTCTTGGGTGTTGTTTGTCCATAACAAGAAACATCTGTAGCAAAATGGGTCAGGAAGGTTCAACTAGAGAAACAGACAGTAGGAGCTATCTTTTTACAGGGTTTATTGCAATGAATTGGCTTATGTAACTGTGGCGGCTGGCTAGGCAAGTCCAAAATCCAGAGTGCAGGCCAGCAGGAGGGTGGAACTCTCAGGCACATGCTAAAGCTTTTGTCCACAGGCAGAATTTATTTTTCAGGGAAGCCTAAGCTCTGCTTTGGAGACCTTTGAACTGTTTGAACTAGGGTCACCCAGGTTACTTAGGATAACCTCTTTTACATAAAACAACTGATTATGGACTTAAATCATATCTATAAATTATGGATTTTAATTATATATACAAAGTATCTTCAAAGCAATATCTAGTTTAGTGTATGACTGAACAACTGGGGGACTGGGTTATAGACGAGCCAAGCTGACACACAACATCAACCATCACAAAGAGAAGATGGAATGAGGTCTGATAAATTTGTCCTCAAGCCAGGCCCAAGGGATGAAGAGTTCATCACATCTCCTGAAAGGGATCTCTTTTTTGGACAAATTTATTAGACTTGCATCAACATTCTAAAACCTTATAAGGATAGTTCCTTAGTCTTGTCTTGGTATCCCTGAGAACTTTGTTTATTTTTGTCTGCCTGCAATCAGGAGGTTTTGTCTGCTCCCTGATAATGGCTGGGTGATAACTAGCCTTTAACCAGGGCCCAGAGCTATGAAGTTACACAAGCATCTTCTGAAAGACCACAATGGTTCTCCCAGGTTCTCCTCTGACTACAACAGGCCTCTTCCAGGCCAAATCCTTTTTCCTCTTGTTTTCTCACTATCATGCTAACTTGTGAGCTTATTTCATTAACTGGCATGATTTCACGAGAGCCAATTCAAAATTGCAGTGGTTGCTAAGGGAAACTTTTGACAGGAATGAGAATATTTATTTGAAAGATACCTTTGAATAAAAAGAAATTTCTCAAGAGGAGATTATTTCTCTTTTTTGGCTATAAGAGAGAACACTTTGTTTAACCCAGTAGTTGTCCCCTCCTTTATTTTAGTACTTGGGATTTAAGAATTACTGATTTTTTAATTGTTTTGGCTGATAAAACTGTCAAGTGTATACAAGTCATATTAAAACCAGCTGCCTGCTATTCTCTTTAGTGAGCATATATGTCATAATCTGTTTCTAAACTTTCTGTTCTCATTTTGTAAAGGAAACATAATTAGCCTTTTAGAGTGATAATTTCATATGTGCCTAAAGCCTGCTGCATGCCTCTCTCCTTCTCTCTCTCCTCCCTTTCTTGGGGAAAAAGAGGTTACAAGAAGAAAGACCTGAGGACATTTCTCACTCTACCATGTTTCCCAGAATCTGAGAGGTTAAATATTAAAAATAAAATTATTTAGTTGGTATGTCAGCACTCTATAATATCTAGCCCAGATAAACGTAAACACTCAACAATGCATATATATATATATATATATATATATATATATATATATATATATATAACTGCTTTTTTTTCTGGATCCTGAAAAGTATGTTTATACTTCGCTACTACAGCTATGAGGTAAAAAGAAAGAAAAGAAAAGAAAATGGCTTTAGCTCCAAGGTAAAACAAGAGTTTTTGACACAACTCAATCTTTAAAATTTAGTTTATCCTATAAAAGTATGGATAGAATACAATTTTATTTGTATAAATACAGAATTAAATGTCTCATATTTAAACTTTCTAAACAGCCTACATTGGTTTTATGAGATACTTAACTTACCGCTGTCCTCATGCCTGCCACTTAAGCTAAGCCTTGGAGTTGTTAGGCAGGCATTGGCTATGCTCACAGTTGAGCCATCGTTTTTACCTCTGGATATCAACAATCTCACAAAGCACCAACATTGGATGGGGTTTTATCATGATGAAATAAAACAGTAACCCAGACCATCTCATAGTATTGTCTAAGCATTAAAAAACTCATTGTGCAAATCACAAAAATAAATTCCTCCCAGCTAATATGAGTCATGCCTGGTTCTTTATCATTAAACTTTCACCTTATTCTTATCTTTACTCCTTCCACATAAGATTAAGATAATGAATCATAGAATTGCTCCCACTTCCTGACAACATCCAATCCAGAGTAAAGCCGAACTTCTACAACTTTCTCCAAAATTACCTAATCAAAGCCCAAGTCATATAATAAATCCTTTCTAACATCTTCTACCTGAGATGCTCGTTGGTTCCCATGGTGTGCATTCTTCCTAATTTCAATGAGCAATAAACCCAACTAACTCAACCAAGTGTGTCCTGGATGGCCTTTGGGTCCAGGGCATTTACAGTATAAGCTTTTGCTGCAGAGAAAAATATTAAGATAATTCATAAAAAGGCTTTCAAGCTAAAAACAATTATATTAGGATAAAATTTTGTGCGAGGTATAGAGGAAAGAATGGAAATAAGGAAAAAGTAAATGCTCTTATTGCTAAAGAAGAGCTAGTTTATTTATTAAATAGGTGATGTTATATATCACAATGCTATGTTATGTAGATTCTATTGGAATCTTTTAAAAGAAGGTATTAGTTTTATTTTTAAATGTTAATATTTATAGTCACTGGAAATTATGTCAATAATTGAAGAAAGTTAGCTTAATGGAAGAGTTAAAGTCTGCACATAATGACAGATACTAAATGTATTTTATTAAAAATACTTTCAAATGCACATTATCAGCATTCATTTCAATTAGTCTTTTTTTAGTTGGCTAACATAACTACAAGGACTGCCTATACCCCCTCTGCTGACTGCCACTGCCGTAAGGTCTCCTGTCCCTTACTAGTTTCACCAGGCTCCTCCTTCTCTGTTGGCCATAAAAAAACCCTCCTGTATAAAAGAAAGTCTGTAATTTTGATGTATTAGGAAACTGGATTATGTTGGGCACACAGATGTTTGGTAAGCCCCTTTTTTCTTCCTTTCTACAAAGACTTTTAGAACATAAAATCTTATTTTAAAAATTGCAGTCTGGGTGAAAGAGGCATCCGTTTTTCAAAATTGTCTTAAGGGATTCATAAACAGAAAGGTTTAAAAACCTCTGTTCCAGTTTGTAAGCTGTTTGATTTGCCACTGTGGGCCCAGATCCAGCAGAATGCCTGACATATTAGAAAGCCTCCTGGTGTAGGACTCACTGACTAAATAACTAATGTGGGAGCTGAAGTTGAAGCTCTACCTGGTGGTTAAGGGATAAAAGAGGAGACATGGGGAATGTGATAGGGGTGAGGGAGGTGCTGAACCAGAGAGTTACAAGAAAGGTGTAGAAAAGGATGGCCAGCACAAGAGAAAAGATCAATTTCCTTTTCCCACCAAATGAAATCAGGGAGTGTATTATTGGATAGTGGATTCCTTGAAAAAGTCCTCTATGCTTACTCTTTCTAATTTCTTACCTCCACCCACACCCTCACCCTGCATTCCTCCTTAAATACAATCACAAAAAGGTTTTCATCTCCACCTTGTCATGGAAACAGTTCTTGTCAGGACATTTAGTCTTCACATCACTAAATCAGGGAGGGGTCAATTCTCACTCCATCTCTCACATGACCTATCAGCAACAATTGATGCAGGTCTTTATTCGTTTCTTCTTGTTTCAAGGACATTCTCTTTCAAGTCTGTTCTTACCTGTTTTAGCTCTGTTTCTAAATCTCTCATGCTTGTTCCTTCTCACCTTCCCCATCTGTAGGTGTGGTATGGGAATGTCAGAGTTCAGCTCTAAACTTGATTTTCTTCTCTATGTACAATCGCTTCCTCAGTGATTTCACCTGTTAACTCTATTTAGATGCTCAGCTGAATTAATCTCAAACATAGATGTTTGAAACAACTCCTAACTTTTTTATCTTGCCCATTCTTCAAACTTGCTTTCCTCATATTCTTTTCCATTGAAATAAATGTCAATTCTATTCTAATTGCTCAGGCCAACAATCTTCAAGTTGAGGCTTCTTTCTTCCTTATATTCCCCCACTGAATGCTCCATCAAATACTGTTGGCCCTCTCATCATATTTTTAGAATTCAAACTTTTTTTTATCATTTCCACTGCTTCCTTCTTATTCTAATACTCCTCCAGTCTACATTATTGCAAAAGTCCTTCAAATTTGTCTCACTGTTTCTGCCTTTATGTCATAATATATGACATAACTGTTGATTCAAATAATCCCCAAATTACAAGTGGCTGAACACACAAGTACCATTTTATTTTTGCTCATACCTAGGTATAATAAAGATAACACAGCTCCTTGATTTTCACTTTAGGGACCATCCCTCTCTTATTCCTTGGTGTATATGAAAATAAAAGTAAAGTTCTAGGATTATATGGCACCATATATTATATCAGTTTTCCTAGTTCCATATGGAAGTTTGCTATTGGCCATAGCAAAGATAATTTCTATTACGTTTGCCAGTTCATCATTCCTTTTCCCCTGTTCTGATTTTTCCTCAGAAAGCATACACTTCTATTATTGTAGTCAGTTCAGGCTGCTATAACAAAATGCCATAGACTGGGTAGTTTATAAAAACAGAAATTAATTTCCCATAGTTTTGGAGGCTACTAAGTCTAAGATCAAGGCACCAGCAGATTCAGTGACTGGCGAGGGCCTGCTTTTTTATAAGGGATATTCTTTTCACTGTGTCCTCACATGGCAGAAGGGGGAAGGGAGCTTTCTGAGTCCTCTTTTATAAGGGCATTAATCACATGCAAAAGGTTAACGCATGGGACTAATTGCCTCCCAAAGCCATCACATTGGGGGAAAATAGATTTTAATATATGAATTTGAGGGGGGATAATATTCAGTCTATAGCACTCATATTTAGCCACATAAATTAGAGATGACTCATTTTAACCCTGTGTTCTATGATGGGGTAATAGACCCATAGAGATCCATTTTTTAAATTTATTCAATAAATATTATTTAGCATCTACTATGTGCCAGGCAGATAGCATCTACTATGTTTCTCCTTAGTTCTGGAGAGACAATAATAAACAACAAAAACAAAATCCTAGTTTAGAGGAAGATTATTAGTATGAAAGCGTGTCTAAAATAGGTCAACATATAAGAAAGTACAGCTGAGATTTGTAGTCATGCAAGTACTTTTAAGCACCTGATTCCAGCAAATCTAAAGCCATATCTACCCCTAGACTCTTTCACAATGAGCGCTACAAATGCCTTTTTACTCAAATCAGTTTTAGCTGGCTTTTGTCCCTTGCAACAGAAAGAAATCCTGGCTGCATTGCCTATTAGGGATGATGTAGACTAGCATGCTGTAATGCCTATAAAGCAGGCCAGATATGCTAGCTCCAGTGATAGCACTCATTTGTACATAAGCACAAATACGCAGAAATTAAGTAAAAATTATTTTCACTGGATATGATCAGGAAGAATTGGGAAAAGAACTTTCCTTGAATTTTAACTAAGACCTCTGCATACTTTTAGCCCCATCATTTTATAGAAAGAGTTCAACACCTAAATTACCTTCAACCCAGAACAAAGAAATTGGGGTATAAATATCACAAAATAGAGATGACCTCTTTATTTCAGAAGGCTGCCCAGAAGATAATGTTGCCAAGTAACTCTTAAGCCTGAAACATAGCTATGAATGCAGATAAAATTTTTTAAAATACTTACCACAAATATTAATTTATATCTTGAAGATAATCATTTACTGATTGGACCTAGCAAATGAGAAGAGATTGAAATTTTCACCCACACATTCAATTATTTATCAACCCACATTTTCTTCAGAATTTAGAGCATCTGAGTAGACATCAACCACGTAAAGAAATCCATGCAGGATATATATGAACTGCAGTTGTACTTAGAATGCTTTTACTAGTTATTTGCTAAGACAGTCTTTAAATCTTAACTAAAGAAATTAGCTAATTTAAATATGTATAGCTATATTGGTGTTATTTCTAAGAATTACTCTCTGCAAATATATGTCCATGATCCAACCAGTCTCATCAAAAAAGTTGAATATAAATAGCCAAGTACCAGAAACACAAAGAAACAATTTAACTACTTACCCAGTTTGATTCTAACTCTTTGTATATTGGATAGAACTATACCTTTATGTTTACTGTAGACAGGATAGATGTTAGTCTTCTTTATTCCCCTTTTCCAGGGCAAATTCAGCTGTATTTATCCCAAGCTATGCATAGGTTGAATAATCACTAGCCATACATGGAATTATTAACAGAGAAGGCATTAAAACATCTTAGCATTGAAGAATCCAATTATGACTTCTGAAGGACAAAGAGCTCTAAAAGGAACAAATAGGAGTGGGGGAGTAAGAGCTACAAAAAGGTAGAGAATGGATGAAGTAGGTGTTAGAGTTGCTCCTCTGACATGGATGAGAAGTTGCTTTAAAAAGGCACAACTAGAAAACTGGGAAGCCCAAATCTTCTCCCAAGTGTAATCATAAACATGCTAATATGCAAGGTTAGGTGTCAGTGAGATGGGGCATCATACCTCATCACAAAGAAAAATGAGTTTTCCCATGTTAGCATCCCTGTGCCCAGCAATAGATGACTGCAGTGGCACCTTTCATGGCCCGTGTAGGACCCCATAATTAAAAGGTTGAATTAGTCATGTAAACAAATTATCATCAACAAAAGAGTTTACAAATGCTGGCTAATTAGTTTAAATTCCCCAAAGCTTTCCACTGTTTTTAATTCAATAACACCGTGTAAATTCTCCAGTTAGGAAAAGCCTAATAGGAATTGGCAGAAAACTAAATAATTGATATTGTCAGCAACTGCAGCAGCAAGCGCTCCAGTGTTATTGTTTGCTGGTAAACAGGATGGCAGTGATTTCCAGAGAGAATAAAGCATGAAGTTTAATGAATTAACAATATAAACCACAGACAGCTGGTACTCAACAGCCTCAAGCTGAGAAAAATTTTAAAGTATATATAAATAGACACACCTCAGGCTTGGATTACAGTTAAGCATCAAAACAACCAGCACTTTAATGAGTGGCTTAGAAAGAGTAACAAACTAGATACTTGCTACGTGACATTAGCAAATGCTAACCATTCCTTTTATTATGCTTTTGTCATAAGAACAAACAAGGTTAATGATGTCAACTCTAGGATCTACAGACTCTTACTGGCCATATTGGGAACCATTAACACAGATGACATGATAACATCTTCCCATTGAAGAAGGGTCTGAGAAGGCAACAGTGAGTCCTCCAACCATTGTCAGTGTTTCCAAAAGTCTAATGAGAACTGAATATTTACCATCATGAGAGAGTCTAGACCAAAGCTTCCTAAACTGAGGTATGTAGACCCCAAATGTATCTGGTCAAGTGCCAGCAAGGAGGGTGAATCTGCAGAATAAATATGACGAGTACTCCTGGAGCATCAGTGTTACTTGGCAATATAGATATACAGTTAACCCTTGAACAACATGGGGGTTAGGGGCACTGCCCAACCACAAAATTGAAAATCAATGTATAATTTAAGTCAGCCTTCCACATATGTGAGTTCTCAACTGCCAGTTGACTCTTGAACAATGAACATGGATTTGAAATGTGTTGGTCAATTGATCTGCATGGGGAAATTGAAAAAATTTGTGGATAAGTGGACAGGAGCAGTTCAAACTTACGTAGTTCAAGGGTCAACTGTACACTCATTTACTATGATTTCTTTTAGGTTTTTAAAATATTTTCCTAAAGTAATAAGTAAGCATGGCTTTAAAATTCATAAAATTAAAATGCTTGTGTTAAAAACAGTAGATCCCTGCCCAACCCTTTTCCTCTCCTACTCCATGGAAGCAACTATTTTTCAACATGTTTTACTATTTTTTTCCCATTAATTCCATTTTTTTCTACATAAGGTATAACTTCCACTCTCTTTTAATCATCCTAAAACATAACATAGTAACTTCCAGTTTCGATAGATAAGGATCTAGTTCTCTTTTTTTTCATTTTATTTTTCCAGTATATCTATACTATAAGTTTTATTGAATCTATATTTAGAGTTCTTATTATTATGGCTATAATTATTACTGCTGAGCCTAGTATTTTACTGTGAACACCTTTTTTAACTTGTAACAAGTCTCCCTCTTCCATATTTCATCATTCTTTTGCCATTGGCTTAGTTTTCCTTGAGCCTGAGGACAAGTCTTTTCATACTCTACCACACCTTTGAGATATATTTCTCAAAACAAGTATTTACAACTCTCCTAATTTCTCAGTTCCATTTTTTCGGAGGAGGTAAAGATATTCCTTCTGGAGTCCCCTCCAGCTCTAGACTAAATCCTTTTTTTTTTTTTTTTACCTCATACACCACTATAATTGTGGACCTAACCTTGGCCGTCATGAAAATTCTTCTCTTTTCAAGGTATATAGTACATTGTTTAGACATTTACACAGTTCATAAAATGATCCCCTAATTGCTCCTCCTCTCCTCTGGCTCTCCACTTAGCTATTACATTAATGCTAACTAGTCATTACATAAATGCTAACTGCATTCCCTGTGTAGTGCTCCCTATCCCCGTGATGAAAATCCTCTTTGGGGCCAAATGCTCTATTATCTATAAATAAATAATAGTTTGGTCACATACAGAATTCTAGGCTAGATATAATTTGCTATTTAATTTCTAAAGGTATAGTTCCATTGTTCTTATTTTTTCAATGTGCCATTTTAGAAGTCTGGCACCTTTGTTTATTCTTGTTCCTTTGATTTGATTTCTTAAAACTTTTAAAGATATTCGTTTTAATTTTTTTGTTCTAAATTTTTGTGGTGATTTGCTTTACATGTCTTTTCATTTTGAAGATTTGTCTACATTCTTTCTTTATTTCCTTGGTACCGTTTTCTTTATCCTATCTTTCTCGAGTTCCTTAAATTTATTTTCTTAATTGGTTCTCTCACTTTCTTATATTTTGTTTCCTATTTTACTTTTCTTTAGCTTTCTTTCCTCCTTCCTGAAATTCTCTAAATTGTATTATTCAATTCTTTTTTTTTTTTTTACTAAATTTAAAAATTTGCTTCTAGTTTTAGTTTCCACAGACTTATTCTTGTTCTCTAGTGGTTCCTTTTTAGATAATTTTTGTATAGTTTCAAGGATGCTGTAGCTTATAATCTTATTGATGATATTAAGTATAGTCTTTTTGGAGTTTTCTTCTGCTTCCTTCATTTTTATTTCTTAATTTCTTTCCAGTTTTCTCTTTTGCATATAAGACTTTCCCTAACTTTCCCGAACAGTCTATTTATCTTTGATCATTTGTCCTTATTTAAGGATGAGACATTAGAAAAGCAGATTTGAGTCCTGTGAGCACAGATGAGGCTTTTCAACTAATTGACTTTAGCATTGAATGGGTCAGCTGATACTTTTGTTTAAAACATTCCCCAAAACCCATATTGGTATTTGTGTGTCTTTTCTCTGAGGAAATTCAATTTCTCTGGTGAAAGAGTTCTGTTCTTGTTTGGGGGTAATATGCCTGGCAGCTAGCTAACATTCTGAAGATTATTGAGAGAAAATGATTAGATTTATTTAAAGGTATTTTACTAGATTCTCCAGATGCCCTTCTCCATACCAGATGTTTCTAATCCTGGAGCTTCTCTATTTAGTCAGTTTCCCTTCAAAATGATGCTTGGACCATCTTTAAGAGTGCCTTAATCAGTGGAGTATACTGCAGAACTAGATTAAAATAAAAGGCTATGGTTAGTTGATGGATCAACAGAATGGAAACATGCTCAATCAACATCCAGGTGCTAATTATCAATTCAATTTGTCTGAATTCAATCAACGATTTTGCAGATAGCAGGCAGATTAACACAGTAAAATGACCTGACCTCCAGGTTTCTCTCCAAAGCCTTTTGGTGTTGACGCAGGCAAAAAATAGCACATCCTAGTTTTATAGGGAAAAAAATAAGAAGAAAGTGTTAAGAAAAGCTTCATTGTTTAAATATTCATTTTAGCTTAAATGTCTAATTAAGATTGTGGTGTCCTGACGATTTAACAGATTTAAAAGCAGTGTTTTTTTTTTACTGCAAGTGATCACATTTCAAGGCCTGCTAGCCAAGCATGAAGCTTTGTTAATGAGAAATATAAGCTTATAGTCAGACTTTTGGATACTGCTATTAAAATGTACCTAATCATGTTTTTTAATCAGAATTGGATAATCACAATAAACTGACTTTTTCACTAAGACAATGAAACTTTCCATTTGATAGATTTGTTCATAAGTAATTTAACTTGGAGTTAATTGATAGAAAACATCACTGTCACCAAACTTTACAATACAAAAAAAAAAACCCTAAGCATTAAATAATTTTTCTTTAGAATTGACTCTGCATAAATTGAAGTTTTTCCCCCTTCTGTAGTAGATTTCTATGGCCTATTTATACATTTAAACATTAAATGTATAAATCTTCCCATGGAATGTGTCCCAGGCTTCTCCAGCATACATAGTTAACCTGCTGCAGTGCATCTTGTTCCTTCATCTTGTCTATATTGGTTTATGTAGGAGAGTTGATTTGACCCCTACTTCACTATATGAACAATGTGCTCATGTTATGAGAAATGAAAAAAAAATGTGAAGAGATTAGAAAAGACATTACCAGTCATGGATGATAGAGAAGCATGGAGAAAAAAACCAGGCCAGGTGACCACAAAGAGAAATGTATATAACCAAAGCCATGGCACAGCCATAGACTCCCAACCTCTCAGCAGGACAAAAGCCTGGGAATCTGAAGTATAGAACTCAG
Organism: Macroglossus sobrinus; assembly: GCA_004027375.1. Lineage (NCBI taxonomy): Eukaryota > Metazoa > Chordata > Mammalia > Chiroptera > Pteropodidae > Macroglossus > Macroglossus sobrinus. The sequence continues at coordinate 15,869 of PVKZ01002193.1, forward strand.
TTATTATATGAGGATTAGGACACAGGAATATAGTGGAGTGAAGAGGGCAGTCATTTTGGTTTTGCCCCCAGAATCACTAGCTGGGGTTTTATTTAAAATGTCCTGTAACTTAGAGGGTATTTACAGGTACCTAAGAATCAAAGTGAGAGTATATAACCTACAACAAGATAGATGTGAGAAATATAAGTATGAGTATGAGGAATATTGATTACCAATCAGCATTGTGTCATGACTAGAAGGTAGCATATAAGTACATAAAATTTATTTATAAAGTATATTTTACTCTATAAGATTAAAATTTTGCTTAAGGCCCTTTCCCCTAAACAATCTATAGTTTTATCAACCCATTCTACAAGCATTTATTGGAAACCTATTCTATGCCAGTCACTGCACTCACACAAGCACTAAGATACATAAGATATAGTTTCTGACTTAAAGAAATTACCATTCAGTCTGCTCAGAGAGGCAACAAAGCAATTTAGGGCCTACAGGACATTGCATCCAGCATTATAATATTAGCCAGCATTTACTATGGTCCTTACTCTCTTGCAGGCATTTTTCTAAGCACTTTAAATACATAACTCACTTAATCTTCACAAAAGCTCTGAAAGTAAGACATTTTTATTATCTTCATTTTATGAATAAAAAATAAAACAGGCCCAAAAAAAGGAGGTAGAGTAACTTGCCCAAAGTTGCCCAAATTCTACTTGGGCAGAATTAAACCCAAGTCATCTAGCTGCAGAGTTCATTTCCTCTTAATCATCCCACTCAGTTGTTAGAAACACAGTATACCCTGGAGTTGTAGAAGCTCAGAAATGGGACACGTAAATTAAAAGGAGGATGTCAAAGTGAGTGTGTGAGAGGAAAACCAGCAAGAGTTAACTGAAACAATTAATTATGTCTAATTAAAACTCAATTCCTCCTTGTAGAGCTCAGAAGATAGAGTCAAGATACTCTCATTGAGAAAAAGATGTATATTTTAAAAAGTCAATTGGGAATTGGAAGAGAAGAAAGGTAATATGGAGGCCAGGAGTGCATATCTTCAGTGTAACTGGTGGGAGAGAAAAGAGTCTAAGCAAATTTCACCTATACCTTGGGCCCACCTAGCACAGGTTTTCCAGGTGAGGGAATGGTTCAAGAGGGACTTGCATGGCTGACCCTTTAGAGTTCTAGCATCTTCTGATCTGTTTCAGAAGGACCTCATCAGGAGAGAGCTAAGGATCAATAAACCTACAGGACAAAATGGGGCAGTGAGTAGAGACTACCTGTAGGCACCTCTGGGAAGCCTCTCTCAGTGACCCACACTCAAATCAAGATACAAATATTGAAGCTGGATTCCCACTTATGGGAGTCTAGATTATAAAGTTTCTCAGAGGCCATAGTTACTCTTCAAAGGCTCAAGACCTCATCCACAAATGATCCAAGGAGAATTACTGCTGTGCCAGGTGCTGTGGCTTATGTTGGATTAAGTATATGCAAACCCAGAGAGAACTGTTTATTTCTCAGGGGCAGGCTGCCCCAGAGTTAGAGGTGGGAGGGGAGAAGGAGGAAATGACTGAGGCAAAGTGGCGAATTACCAAGGGACACATTAACAAGGGCCAGTTCTGTCGTTTGAAATATGTATGAGCAAGTAAGGTCAATGTGGAGAGCATCAACCTTACTCATTCACACTCCTTGCCTGGAAGCCAAAAGGGGATTTGAGCCCATGCACCTTGGCCTCTCATCCTCAGAAGCAAAATCAAGTGCTCCCTCTTTTACTACTGTATTGGATCTTGTCCTGAATAGGTTTTCCTATTCATCTAACAAGACACAAAAATGCCTTTAAGGCTGAAATACTTAATTTCAGTAACAAAGTAAAAAGAAGAAAGGGACCTCTTTCTACATATGGAAGACCATTATTAATCTCAGGTTTCAAATTATCTGATGCTAAATAAAGTATTTTAATTTTCAACCAGAACGTATCTGGTGAGTCCTGAATTATCCTCTTGGGCTCCTGGGGCCTTGCTTCTCTTAAGTTTTGGTGTCACAATCCAGTCACTAGTCCTCAGAGGAGAAGGCACTTTGCTATCAAGCTTCAGTGAGTTCACTTTTTGGGTTCTAGATCACCCTGTACAATATTTGGCTTTCTTTGGAAGAATCTAAATGCCCAGGCCCTGGGAATCTTATACTTATAGAGACCTATTTCTTTTCTCCCTTTTAATTTCTTCTGATTCATATTTATCAGACCACCATTAAAGTGGGTTCTACCCTTTAATCAATTTAGTAAGTTTACTTATTATTCTAGCACAGAAGTCTCTAAGATGAGGTACATAATCCCCATCCTAGGGCACACAAGACATTCCACTGGGGTATTCCAATGAAAATATTAAAAACTTAATTATTTTAGTTTACCCTTTTTTAATCTATGTCTATGTTTATTTTTAAATGTACATAGATAATAATACAATAATATGTGTGGAGACATATGTATATGACACATGCTAAATTTTTTTAGAGGGAGTATACAATCCAAAAAGTTTATCGATTACTGTTGTAGCCTAAAAGATATGGCCTCATATCATTTTGCTTATTCATTCACTCACATATCCAATCATTTTTTCATTTATTAATTTACTTTACAAATATTTATAGAGTATCTTATATGTAGCAGACACTTGCTGGGTGCTAAAGATATATAGATACACAGAGCATAATATTAACCCTTGAATAGTCATCTGGTGGGAGAAGCAGAAATTTAAATAAATAAGCTCAGTACAAAATGATAAATGCTAAAACAAGAGTCTGTCTGTGGTGCTCTAGAAGCAAAGAGGAAGAAACCACTAACCCTTTGATTTGAACAAATTCAGTAAAGCATTTATCACAGTGACATCTTGAGAATGTGGTCCTTTCAAGCAGAAGGAGCAGAATAAAGGCATAGATGCATAAAAGCATATAACATGCAGTGATGACTGCACAAGCAGTTTGAAGTATATATGAATTACAATGCACCTGGGGTGATGGGGGGCATAGGACAAGGGTAGGAATTGCGGGCAATACTGGTAGAAACTGGAAGCTGACCTGGATCATTCGAATTAGTGTATACCAATGTGAGTTAAGATGTCATCTTTTAGATCCCTTCTACTCATAACTGTGATCCAAGGGCCAGCACCATCAACATCATTCAGAAGCTTGTTAGACATACAGAATCTGAATTTCAACATGCATGCTCATGCACACACAAATGAATCTACATTTTAGCAAATGTTAAAATCAACATTTTCCATTTTAACAAGATCTCCAGATAATTCATCTTTATATTCAGTTTGAGTTGCAAAATTCAGATATGGTGAATGACAAGCACAGGGTTTACACCTGACACCACCAGCCATTGATCTTAGGCAAGTTTCTTAAAATCTCTGTGCCTCACTTTCATCATTTATAAAATAACTCTGATAGAATTTTCTACCTTGTAGCATTGTGGTAAAGATTAATTGAGCAATCCATTAAAAAATAAAAAACCAAAAAATCCCTTGGTACAGTATCCAGCTCACAGTAAATGATCATTGAGTGTTAAATATTATTTTTGATTGTTCAAATATTCACAGTTCTCTCTGTTTTATGCTTGGAGGAATATCTACTGTGTTCCTTTTATTTGAAGAGAAAAGATGAATGACCCATTCTGAGATTAATAAATAATCCAGCTGATACTGATTACCGTCCAGTCTACTTTCAGAGAACACATCATTGCTAAAAAGCAATTTGCAATTTTTGAGCACTTGTGATAAAAATGGTGCGTTAGGCAATTTGCAAACATTTTGATCTTCACAATAGAAATATTATTATCCCCATTTTCCTGGTGAAGAAATTGAGTCTCTAGAGATTAAACTGCCTAAGATCATGTAATTAATAAGTGGCAGACCTAGAATTCTGCCCAGATATCTCATCACCCAAGTTCATAATCTTTTCAACAAGCTGATCCATCTCTGAACAGAAAAGCACTCTTCTCTAATAAATCTAGTAGCTAATGACATCATATCATCATAGGAGATATGCTTTTAATTTTTAAAAATATTACTTTCAAACTTCAGAAAAGCAAGAATAGTAGAATAAATACCTACATACCTTTTACCTACCTTCACCAGTTATTAACACTTGGCCACATTTGCTTTACCAACCCCATTGCTCTTATTTGAAAATAAGTTGTAGACATCATGCCCTTTTATTTCTAAATAGAATAGTGTGAGTATTTCCTAAAACAAGGCCATTTGCTTACATAACTATAGTGTAATAATCAACATCAGGAAATTTAACATTGGTTCAATACTGTTATATAATCTATAGATATTATTCAAATGCTACCTATTGTCTCATTGATATCTTTTATAACAATTTTTTCTAGTCTAGAATCTACAATTGCATTAACTGTCCTATATAATATTTATCTCACTCTAGAAAGTATGCATGCCCTTTGTAGAATTCTTGAAAATTATGAAAAAAGTATTAAAAATAAAACAGCAATTGCAATTATGTGTTTTCTTCTAAAATTTATGTGTATTTACATGTGTGTATATTTGCAGGCTTGAAATCATGTTGTATATAAATCTGATTTATATACACCTATCACATCTATCTTTTTTCTATCTTTGTATCTATCTTTCACAATTAATATTTTATCTCATGTGTTGGGATCCCAAGTATTCAAAATCCAAAATATTTTTTAAGTCATTAAAATCTCTTTGTAAGTAAGATGTTTACTGAATTTATAAGTCTATTTCATTTACCTCAACTTTTCTCTATTGTTCACTACTGAAATTCTATCCAATTTTTCTCTTATACATAGCACTGTAATGAACATCTTTGTACCACATTATATACTAAACATTAACATAGATTACATAAGTGTCAGCAACTTTTACAAGAGAGCCACTCTTTCATTTTAGATTAAGTAAAAAAAAAATCTTTATATCTTAAAATGTAGGCTTTACACAATTTCTATTGAAATAAACTGCATATACAAACAGCCACTTGAGATTTAAATAAAAACATACACAATAGCTACTTAACTGATTTAAACGTTTTGCCTTCTCCTCCCAAAATTTGTTTCAGGAGCCCAGAAATAAAACCACTGGAGGACCTGGGGTTCCTAATCCAACCCAATGTGTAACCTTCCAATATCTAATTTATCTGTTACAATCTATGAGAAACCTCCTGACCCATACCAACAAGGCTAGTTCTGTTTCCTCCTGACTTTACTTCTGGTAAAGACTTCACCACACAGACATGGAATTGACTATCAATATTCTTGGTTAAAACAATAGAAACCAATAATGGATATAAAACTTTAGAAAAGGAAATTATTGGGGCATCAAGTTCAGAAAACAGGAGGTAAGAAAGTGCATTGGCAAGGTCTTAGCACAACCCAGCAGCTCAATTAGAGTGGTGCTGGTGTCTCCACTACTGAACGCTGCCACAACAACTTTATTCTGGTCAGCCACTGGCACGGGTCCTTTTTCCTATGTATATTTTTTTTTTGCATTACTCCTGAAAGATTTGAAGTACTGGGCTATGTCATCTGATTGTCCAAGCATAGAGCCTATCCCATACTCTAGTTTCTAGAAGATGGGGAAAGGAGCTATCTGCCTCCTTTAATTTTCACAGTGAGGAAAAACCTAAAAGAAGAAACTTTGAAACAGAACAGCTGGAAATACCACTCGAGGCCACCACCTTGTCTACATAATGGCCACATAACATTTATCATTGTGTTAACTGCAGATTCACGGTTCTGAGATAAGGGATACGAGACTTGGGCAGTTGGAAGAAAAAGCAGGAAGCAAAGGCAACTGTAACATTGCTCTTTATTCCAGCAAGGGCATAGCCAGCCTCACAGGGTGGTAATTCTCCAACAAGGGCGTGGCACTCCCCCAGCGCCCCCACCCCACATGGCAGTGGCACCTTTTATACACAGGTCAAACAGTAGTGGCACACTGCCAGATAATGGGAGCCTATGCACGGATACAGGACACATGGCTGCATAAAGGGAGAGGTGCTGCATTTTCTTCCGCTTGGAAGTTAGCTACGGGTGTGGGAGGGAGCCTGGTTACAGTTATCCTTCTTTCTCCATAAAATCATTCTTCCTATTATTATATATTCGTTAAAATTGTTCTGCATAAAGATAGTGACTATCTTGTATTCAAAATATATACACATTTGCACTATCACCCAGGAATGGAGAGTAACCAAAGTTTCATCAGTTATATTATTTAATTTTATTATAGAAAATCTGAAGTCAAATTTCCCTTTATGGGCAAAATCATCACCATCAGTCACCATAACATTCAGGATTTCCATCATTTTGAAAAATAAATAAAATTAAAAAACTATAATTTTCTTTACTTTGGGTGGATCTAAAGCCTTGTTCCTAAGATCCCTGAGTCCTTGGTGACTCTGCCTATATGGAAATGCAATATCCTAGTATGATGAACCCACAGGTTTTACTTAAATTCCTTTTTGTACCCAGCAAGCAGTAACAATTCTATTTCTTCTGGATAGTTAGGTTTAATCACCTTGTTATTGCAAGGGATTATCTTTCAGATAGTGTCACACTAGTCTTTGATAGGCCATTCCACTTTTCCATACAAATTGCTACTTCAGAGAATAGATAAGACCAATGAACACTATGGCTATTAGTCTATTCCTTTTCTTCTTTCACTGCAAAGTGAGAGTTACTCATTCAGGAACAAACATTTATTGAGCAATCATGTCGATCTATAAGACATTTAAGAAGCTCACAGATACTATTACTGGCAAAAGCATAATGGACAAGGGAAAAAAAAAAAACTAAAACCAAAGTGTCTATTAGTGAAGAGAGCTTATATCTCACTTGAGGATGAAAAAAAAAATATCTAATAAAATTAACAAACCAGCATGGTATTGGCTGCTGTCCATCACAGTGGTTGGTTACTGATTACGATGGACAAACCGGAAATACATCAGTGGCCGAAGCCAAGCAATACTCAAGAGGTTAAGTATAAGTTCTTAAGCAAGATATGGCCTATATTGCTACCTCTGTACATATTACACAAGATATGGCCTATATTGCTACCTCCGTACATATTTAGCAAGAACTGAGGAAGGAGATAACTGACATATTTCTAATTATTGGAAACAAAAGGCAGTAAAAGGCCTTGTGTGGGCTTTCACATGGGACAATATTCTTTATATTTGGGTTATTCATTCCATGACTACCTCTAAACTCCTTGACATTGATATTCTAATCTTGTTCTCATCAAGTCCTAAATCACCTTGACAAGTCATTTATCAAATTGGATAACAAATACTGCTTGATGTTGTACCCTCTGGGGAGATTGCCTTCTCCCCGGGAAATGCTGGAAGCACCCATGGACTCAGCCATTGGTTCAGGTCATGGGATCCTAAGGGCACTAATGAAGTTAACCACTGTGGTGGTGGTTACAGCCAAGCACACTTCTAAAGCCATATGACAGTAACATGCTGAAGAGATGCCTTGGATGAAGCTGGTTATCTGCTCTGAAATCAGTGCTATTTTTCTAGAACTCTTAAGGTCTGTGCCGATACTTTCCTTTGGCATGGTCAGAGGCTCCTCACAGGATCCTTATTCATTCCAGGAATCTCCAATATGATTAGTTCCATTGAATCAAAAAGAATCTTAATTCAAATGACATGTTGACTTGGACTGCAATCCTAAATTTCTCTTACTCTTTGTCCCACTCAAAATTGGTAGTATTTTAGGTCACATAATACATTTATTAGAACATTATTTACAAGTGTGATATATGTGGCCTCTAAAATCTAGAGGCTATCAAGCACTCTGTCTCTTTCTTGGTGATAGAAGGAACATGGTACAGTGGCTTGTCTTTTATCTTATGAGAAATCTATACTCTAAATCACTGAACATCTACAGCTACATCAGTGTTACAGACACCTTAATATTTATGGGGATTATTTCCTCACTCTGGTATGCTTATGCCTTACTTATGTACTTGCCACTAACTACTGAATTATCAGTATGATGTAAAAAATATAGTGGGCCAGTGTCATATCTTATGAACTGTCAAAATGATCTAAATCTCTACAGACTATACTATGAAGGAAAACAGGAATGTTTTTGTAGATCCAAAATACACAGGAGAAAGTGTACTACTAGCCTTGTTAGGTAAATGCATACTGCTTTTGATACTCTTACTAAAGGGTATCAAGAAGAAAGCATTCACTGAATTGACAGTCACATACCAAGGTCCAGAGACTGTGTTGATCTGTCTACTAAACATACTAGATCTGGCACAGCAGCTGTATTAGGGGTTATTACCTTGTCAGTTTTATAGAATCTATTATCATCTGTAAAGGTCCATCTTTTTTTCCAGGGGCCAGAAAGTCTCATTGAAAGAGGAAATAAGAAAGGCTGCTTCCCCTGTAATCCTTCAAGTATTTGCTGTTGGCCTTAATTCCTGTAATCCCTCCAGGAATTAAGTATTAGTTCTGAATATGTCATAAGAGCTCCATTTGGTCCTATGACCCTTAATCCACAGGTAAGAAAATAAAAGTGAGAATTCTACCAGTTGCTAGATATATTAATTTCAGTTATACATTTAGAAACTGATGAAATAATCAACTATAGGTTGGAGGGCCTAATGAACCTAATTTGATATGGGTCAAAATTTCATTTATTATTCTGTCTCAAGAAGCTCCTATACTAACTATGGGGCTAGGATGGCTTATCAGACCTCAAAATATCTAGGCATTCTTCTTTTCCCAGTGTACCTTGACAAAGAAATAAAGAGTCATTTCAGGAAGGATTTGAGTAAATATCTATATCTATATCTGCCTTTACATCTACATCTGTGTGTGTGTGTGTGTGTGTGTGTGTGTGTGTGTGTGTGTGTGTGTACGTGTACACACAGACAGCTGCTCATGTATTTAATCCTTAGGAACACCACGGTTAACTGTTGTAATAGATACCTACAGATCAAGATATCTTAATTGTTAGTTCAGCCTTCCTGTTCATTTCAACAATTAGGTCAACCTTACCTCTGATGGTTAAATGCTACCACCTGTCTCTGCTTTCCTATAATCACATTGTTCCTGTTTATATTAGGAAGTTAAGTTCCTCTCCCATCAACCCTGGCTCACAGAGCAGTCAGAATCAAGCATCTTAAAGACACTAGAAATCCCTATCAATATCTTTTTTATTGCCCCAGTGAGTAAAATGTCCTTGTATTTAGTTTTTCATCAATCTCAATTCATCAGAGTAGTGAACCAGTTGGTAAGATAATTAATATCTTTGAAGAATAAATTGTGTAGCACAGATTCAGATAGATGATTTAAACCTGAGGTAAGATTATAAAGATGTACTGATGACCCTGACAGAAGGAAGAAAAGAGCTTCTGACATTCTTAATGAGATAGAGATAAAACATTTGCCAGACCAATAGCCAGTCCACTAAGAAAACCACACCAGGGCCAGCAACTACCATGAGAATGAACATCTGATTCAATTTAAAATACTCTACCACCGTGGTTTGAAACTCATCCATCCCTGGCATATGTCAGACCTCTACTGTTTTATGTCTGATAGTAACACTATTCTTTTTGAATTTTTAGAAGATGTTTTGCTGTTTGGTTAAATGAGAAACTTTAGGCACACCTATTGAGCCCATTTTCCTAATTGCTTAATTATTTCAACCTGTATGGATAACTATTCAAACACAAAAGAAATGAAAAAATAGCTTTAGTAAAGTTTTAGGAGCCCAGACAGCTTTTGGAAGGTGTATTTGGGTTAAAACTAACTACTGGAATACAATGGCATTCTATGTCCTCAGAATTAGTACTAACTCTTAATAATACCCAGACCACTAGTCCATTTATCCTGTAAAAGGTTGCAGGTCCATTTGTGGAAGGCTAGAAGAAAGATTTCTCTTGCTTGTATCATTAGGGAGTTAGTAGGGAGTTAGTTGGAAGCAATATAACAAACTCTCTGCAAAATTTCTTTGCCCTGATGTCCTTTACATTATATAAAGTATTTTCTCACATCTAAACCTTACTCAGAGTGGGAAAATACTGAGTCTACATTTTGATGACCCAACAAAAAGAAGAACAAAAAGTTAGAACTATGACAAGTTTTTAAAATAACAAATTAAAATCAGGATCTCTGATGAGTTTACTCATGTCAGTAAATTCAGAATGATCTAATATTGTAGGGTACCTTCCTAGGTCAAGTTTGTTTAGAATCCATTTGCAAATATTTTCTTCTTTTCTCTTATAAAGTAGCAAAGTGTCATTCTTTTGCTCTGTGATCATTCTCCTTAAAGTTCTGATATTGTAATTGGTACCTTAAGGCATGGTGGGATCTGACTCCATAGTTTCAGAAACTCTGATAGTTGCAGAAGGAATTATAGGGTCATCAATAAAATAATAAACAGCCTCTTCAAACATAGGGGAAAGGGCCTCTTTGGCTGTCAGAGGACCTTAAGCATGTGTTTGGAGTTTGCATATTCTCAGAGTACTCTGAATGCACCCATGAACTCACATTCTAGTTTTTGGCATGCCAAAAACTTTCATATAAGAAATATAATGAGATGATTAATTCAAATGTCACTGACATTCAATAACCAAAGAATTAATCTCTTTATCTGAGATCTATGGCTGCAGGAGTTTAAAATTTTTTATTTGCTTATTTGTTTGCTTTTTGACCCAGACATCATGAGTCTTTGTTTAATCTGTCCTTGAACTAAGAATTTAGGTACTTGAACCTGTCATTCTCTTTGAAGAACAAGCTATTGTTAGAATAAGCCATTCTTCTCCAAAGATATCAGATTTCTCATGTTCTTACTGATCCATTATAGCAGTCAGTCATCTAAAGATCCTAGGTGAGACCACATGTAATAATTGTCCCTTGCCATTACATGTCACAAGTAGCAAAATTCTTATTCCTGAACACGAAGCAATATCATTCCAGTTAGGATTCATGACTGAAAATTACAGAAATGACTCTAGATAACCTAAGAAGAAAGAAAAATCATAAACAGGTATTAGATAGCTCAGAGAATTATGAGAAAGCTGAAAAACTATGCTTGGAGAAATTAGCAGAGATAAAGGAAGGACAGCAGTCTTGAGCTCAGCTAAAGTCCACTAAGCTAATGTTCAGTAGGATGCTGCTGTCTACACTGTTGTCTACACTACAATAGACATTCACTACCACCACTACTGATATCACCATCTCTAGCCACTTACCCGCAACCACCAAATATCTCTCAACTCTACTATCTCATCCTCTGAATATCTATTGTCTCTGTGTCTTTGTGAGACTTACTCAGGATTCTCTATTTTTTTCTCTAATAGTTTTAGATACTCTTGTAGGCAAAGATTTTGCCTAATATATACATAAATTAACACATTCCTAATTCAATTCAATCAGACCGTCTTTAGCAGTATTATGCTAGCAAGAATGTGAAACCTCTTCTTGCTTCCAGCCATAATATTGATGATCCAACCATTGAAGTTGCCCAGTCAGGCTCAATTGCTTTAAAATTTGCCCCCAGCTCAGTGAAGTGCTCTGAGCCAAGCATAAAAGGAACATTTATAAGTATTTTTTCCCCAGTTCTACCTCTTTGAGTGGAGTTCTTCACTCTGTGAAGTAGAACTTCTTTCTGTGGTCCTAAACTTTCCACACTGAAATTTCAAAGGCATGCCCCTCGCTCTTGTATTTTAGGAGTCCTGTTTGTGGGGCTATGACAAGCACAGTGGGAACACAGCTCACTGAAGACTGCAGTGTAGGAGTGACCAGAGGTCAAATTAAATGATATGATTTTCTCAAAAGGCCTGTGCAAGAGACTGGAACTTGGTAAAGCCTTTATTCATCTAGTCCTCTTCATAGGGCATAGATTTAAATTACATTTTCTCTCACCTTTCATTCTCTTCATGACTTCTCTGTTTGCTCACCACAAGTTACCAAAACATCACTAAATGGTCTACAGTCCATTTAGTGCTATTGAACACTTTTTTTTTGTCATCTATATTCCTCCCTTCCTGAAATAACCCATTTAACTGGAGAAAAGCATTGCAGCAGAAACTTTGAAATTCTAAAAGGCCATGTTATTCCCAACTTACAATTAGAAAATTGAGTAACTCTGACATGTAATTCCCTCACAACAAAAGATTGAGTCTGCAATGAGAATTTGGACTGGATTAGGAAATTAAATAAAAAAAGAGGTCTTTAACTAAAAGTCGAATCTTTATATGAATAATTTCCACATTAGAAATTTAGTTGGCACACTGATTTTATATGGGACATTACACTTTGACTATTTCAAATACAAATGTCAAATACTAGTAAAAGAAAGAAAGAATTGTACTCTGAGTCATACATGTAGGAAGAGGAAATGCACCTTAGCCCCATCAATAATCTCTATATTTATTCACCTTTTCCAAAAGAGAAACTTTGTCCCCTGAGAATGCAGCATTTGTTCCCTTCAATACTTTAAGCAAAAAAAATTTCAAGCAGATGTTCTTCATACTGGTGGGGGAGGATCTGTGTTAGTGTTTCAATCATTTAAGATTTTTACACAATATTAACATGGATTGAATTCCCCTACATGGAAAAGAGAACATTGAATCATATGCTTGCAATCACATCAAGGATAGAAGAAGATGTGCTCCATTCCAAAGACAAGTCACCAACTTAGCTGGTGAGTGCTTTTCACAGCTACCTTTTCAAGTCAGCATAGTAGAGTAGGAAAGACAGAAAAATATGAGGTATGCTTAATACGAGCTACAGTGCAGCCAAATAGCATACTTCCAGGGTACGCTCCCACACGCTGGCACTCTGAAAGATGCAATTTCTCCATTTCCAAAACTCAACAATTTTTCAGCTGCACAGCTTCATTCCAATAAAATACTGGTATTTTATTTGTCTCTTCCTGAAGTACCATACTTTTATTTTGTAGGCGTCTCTAAATCATATCAATTCACAAAAGACCAATTTCTTGCTGCTATAGTCAAATCAGATGTTACATGTACATCCACACACACCATGGGTTTTTCTTTCTTTCTTTCTTTGCTAGTTAGTCATAGATTAGAAATTTGTAGTCTGAGTCACAAAGCTCTTGTAGGCAGGGAATGGGAATAATGAATGCATGGCACATATCCAGCATCCTTGGTCCTCTCCAGGCTCATATTGCTTCCCTTCACCCCACTTCCCAGCTTCCAGATCAAATTGCATCATCTCCAAAGAATTTTGTCTTTGTTGTGAGAACCCTATCTCATCTCTGTAATTATTATATGTCAGAGATTACCCAAATGCTAGAGTCCTGATATCATCAAAACAAACTACATTGCGTCCATTTCCTTGGGCTCCTATAATAACTTACCATAACCTTAGTGGCTTAGACCAACAGAAATTTATTCTCTCATAGTTCTAGAATTGAAAAGTCTGAAATCAACATGTCAACAGGGCTGTGTGTCCTTCCTTGCCTCTTCCTAGCTTCCAGGGGCTCCCAGCACTCCTCAGAGTTCTTTAGCTTCTGACAGCATGACTCTAGCCTCTCCCTCCATGTTCACACGGCATTCTTCTCTTCTGTATTTCCTCTATATTTCTGTCTGTGCGAGTCTTCTTCTTATAAGGACACCAGTCATTGAATTTATGATTTATCCTAATCCAGCCTGACCTTCTCTTAACTTGACTACATCCTATTTCTACCCAAGGTGCCATTTAAGTACCAGTGGTTAGGACTTGGGTGTATATTTGGCAGGAAGATGGGATACAAGTCTACTCACTACACACCTCGACTGTGTTTCCCCTGTTTTTCTCTCTTGGAGGCTCTTCTTTGTCTCTTACCTTCTGTGGCTTCAGTAGAAGTGGGTATTGAAAATATTTATTGCTGAGCAAGGCCTCAGACAGTGAGAAAATCCCTAAGGAGCCTGGCAAACAACTCCTTTTATAAAATGTTTTATATACACATGTTATGGTATATAGCCAGGAATGTTGCTCTTTCCTTAATAGGAGAACATTTTCATGACTTCGGCTGGATTAGGAAATTAATCAAAGATTACTTAGATTACCAAAAAACACAATAATAAAAAAAAATTTATAAATGACAGTTTATCAAAATTTAAAAAATTAAGCTTATCAAAAGACAATGTTAATAAAATTTGTAAAAATATGAACTGAGAGAATATATTTGCAAAACATATATATGATAAACTTCTCATATCCAGAATACAAACCAACAAAAAAGGAAAACAATTTAAAACTTTACAAAGAAGACATATGAATGGCCAATAAGTCTATTAGTCACCAGGGACATGCACATTAAAAACACAAAGAGCTGTCTCAGACATACTAGAGTGACTAAAATTAAAAAAAAAAAATAGGTATCGACCATATCAGTATTGGTGAAGATATCAAGCCACCAAAACTGTTAGAAAGAACTGTCATACAATAGTAGAATCACTTTGATAAAATTTTTAGCCAATTCTAATATAAAAGTCAAACATTCATTGGCCATGACTCAGCAACTTCATTCCTAGGTATTTACCCAAGAGAAATGAAAATAAATGGCCACAAAAAGACATGCTAGAATTTTCTTAGCAACCTTTTAAATTATTTATAATAGCTCCAAAATGTGAGGGTGCGGGGGATACCTGTCTGTCAACAGTCAACAGCAGGATTGATGAACTATGGAATACTACTTAGCAATAAGTAACAAATAACTGATACAAGCAATGACCTGGATGAATTTCAAAATTATTATGTTGAGTATAAGAAGGCTCAGGAGAGTATATTGCCTTATTCTGTTTCTGTGGAGTTCAGTAACAGAGAAAAGAAATCTATGGATCTGAGTCAGCAAGCAATTGGCTCTGGGAAGTGGCAGAGTTAGGAGTAACAGACTAGAATGGAGATCAGGGAACTCTCTAGCATAACGAAAATATTATGCATCTTCTTTGGGGTGACATGGAATTGTCAAACTTATCAAAGTGACCATTTAAGATCTGTGCATTGTATAGTAGGTAAATTGTATCTTCATTAAAAAATAGATAAAGCCTAAGTTCCTTAAGGTAATTTGAAATACTTTTTAATACTTAAATTTTATTTAACTCTCTGACCTCATCTATTGTTTAAACTCTGGGCACAGATTCATGTCTAAACAAGACACAGATGTTTATAATTTGATCCTGAGAGTAAATCCAAATTCTAATTTTGCTTGGTCTCATTCCTTCCTTCATTTTTTAAAAATTTAATTAACACTATTCTAGGCATTGAATATACAGAGACAAACAAGCTTGACAAGATCTCTGCTTTCCAGGAGCATGTCGTGTAGGTGGGAGAAACAAAAAGACACAAGTATACAGCAGTCCCTCTCTTATCTGGAAGACACGTTCCAAGACCCACAGCGAATGTCTGAAAACTTGAATAATAATGAATCCTATATTTATTAAGATTTTTCTCTACATAAATACTTATGATAAAGTTTAAACTACTTTTGCACTTTGGGGCTATTATTAAGTAATATAAGGGTTACTCGAACACAAGCACAATAATTTCACAACATCTGACCTGATTGCATAGGCCACAACCAAGCGACTTAGTGGGCAGGTAGCATATACAGTGTGGAGACACTGGCAAATAAATAATTCATATCCTGAGTGGGACAGAGAGGAACAAATTTCTTCACATTACTCAGAACAGCACACAATTTAAAACTTAAAAATTGTTTATTTATGAAATTTTTTTCTTTAACATTTTCAGACCCTGGTGACCATAGGTAAGTGAAACCAGGGAAAGCAAAACTGCAGATAAGTGGTGACTTGCAAATGCCTCTATGGAATGATGAGTGATATGAAGAAAGCAAAGCAGTGTTATAGGATATCAAGTAACTAGTTGTCAGGTGCGAGGAGGGGTAATTGGATAAGAAATTTAGGAGAGACATTCAAAACAAGGGAACATTAGGGCTGATGTTGTAGAGTGGGATTCGGCAATACAGAAATCTAGGGGAAGGGTAGCACACAGGAAGGGTAAATTTCCTAGGAAGGAATCTGCTTTGGGCATGTGAGGGAAAGAAGTGGGAAGTAGAAAACCAAAGGCCTGCAGCAGAAAGAACAGAGGGAATCAACCAAGTAAGTGAACATTAGGATAGGGAAGTAGAGGCCAGATCATGCAGGAGTTTGGGTTTCATTCATTTGTTTGAGGTTTTAAGCAGAGAAGCATCGTGATATGCTTTAGATTTTAAATGATCATTTTGGCACTTGCGTGGCAAGCATGTCATAAGGGAGCAAGCATGGAAGCTATTAGGTTGGTAGGAGGCTCCAGGAAAAGATGATGGTGGTCTGGATCAGGATAAAGCAAAAGAGATGGGGTCTTGTGCTCAGACTGAGAGAATCTTGGTCATGACACAACTGAGGCTATCCACAGACTTTGGACACCAGTTACAGACCCAATCTGGCCACTTACTTTATGTGAAATTCTCCATTGTATCAGTTAACTAGTGCTATGTCTCAGTCCATATGGGCTGCTATAACAAAGTATCATAGACCTAGTGGCTTATAAAAAACAAAAATTTATTTCTCATAGTTCTGGACGCTGGAAAGTTCAAGATCATGACGCCAGCAGATTGGATGTCTGGTAAAAGTTTACTTTCTGGTTCATAGATGGCTGTTTTTACACTGTGTCTTCATGTGGTGGAAGGATCAAGGGAGCTCTCTGGAGCCTTATTTATATGAGCTCTAATTCCAGTCATGAGGGCTCCACCCTAATAGCCTAATCATCCCCCAAAATTCCCACCTACAAATACCAACACATTGGGACTAAGATTTAACATAGGAATGGGGAGTGGGGGAGTACAAACATGTATTCTATAGCAGGTCACAATAGTGCTATGTAACCAACTACCCCAATACATAGGGACTTAAAATATCAATCCTCTAATCTCACTAATCTGTGAGTGATCTGGGGTTAACTCATACAGGCTGAGCTCTGTGCACCTCTGTGGCTAATCTAGCTGAGCTCAAATGGAATGCCTTGACTATGCTCTCAAAACTCTCACCTTCCTCTTGGGACTGGCAGGCTGTCCAGGCATGTTCTTCTCATGGGCAGAGATGTAGTAGTCCAAGTGCACTTTTAAAAAGCCTCCTCTTGTGTGATGTATGCTAACATCCTATTGGTCAAGGTAAGGCTCAAAAGTCTAAACCAAAAATCAAGGTCCCAGGAATAGATTCTCCCTCATGATGGGAGGACTGGAAAGTCACATGGCAAAGAGTATGGATATAGAGAAGGGTGAAGATTGGTGCTGTGAATGCAATCTGCCACACTCATATTCAGGTTCGTGCCTTTGGCCACAATAATGAACAGATGTATATATTGGCTGTTTCAGTATATCTGGCCCCTCCCTTCTTCTATGAAGCAAGCTCAAGTTATAAGGTGGGGTTTGAAGTAGCCACTGCTACTCAGTAAAAAAAAAAAAATATATATATATATATATTGCTGCTGCAGCAGCTGCCTCACAGTCACCAAGGAATGATTCTAATTATTGGTAGTTCATTAATATTAAGGAAGATGGTCACTGTGACAAGAAAGGAGAATGAAGCATTCAGTAGTAAAAATAAGTGGACCTCCTAGAGAATGCTGCAGTGTAGACAACACAAACTAGAAATATGGAAGTAGCTTCCTGAAACAACTCTACAAAGTTAGGATTCCAAGCAATGCTGTCAACCTCAAATCTTGAACACTGATGAGCCACTATGTCCATGATCAACGTGACTCCTGCTGGTCATCTGTGTCCAGGTTGAGGCCGAAATTTCAGACCATGCTTTCATTAATTACCCTATAGTGACAAAGAGCCTCAGTCTTTTCACCTGGCAAATGCTCTCCATCAGGGAATGAGAAACCAACTCCAGGTGAGGGTGACACTGGTAATGAGAGGATATTTAGGACATCTCCTGAATATGTGGAAAGAAGGGGGGAAAATTGTTTCTCTTCTTTGTTCCAGCTCTTTATTTGTTCTGATAGCAAAGTTATGCACAAAATAATGTGTAAAGTAGGTGCTACATAAATAAATCTTTATAGCTACGCTAAACTCACTGAGTGTGAGGCATGTTAAATAAGTCAAATAGCAGATGCACTTCCTTTCATGTTAAACCAACTGGAGAATAAGTCCTTGCAACTGTGGCCTTTGTGTGTGTGTGTGCAAATATGTTCCTGTGTATGTTTAATATTCATTCCTCAAACATTTATTATATACTATTCTTTAGAAACATTATGCAAGAACTGGAGCTGGAAAAAAGTACGGACTCTGCTCTCATGGGCTCATTTTCTTTCAAGTGAAGAAGAAAAGGTTATTGTGATACAAAATATTATCTTGTGTGTCTGTTCATCTATGTATGCCTCTATGTTCATCTGAACAGGCTCCTACCTTAAAACAACTTGCAACCTTCAAGTTCCAAAGCCACTTTTGTAACCCAGTTGGTATACTTCAATGTCCCAGGGATCATGAGTGGGACATGCCAGGATTCTAAAAAAGGAGGCTAAAGTGGGGAAGATATTCTCTGGGCTCCCCCTATTTACCTTACTTTATTGAAGAAGTTTAGAGCTCTAGATGATAATGTGGTAAGGGAGTGAAAAAGAGAATAGGAAGTTAAAGGAACAAATGAGCTTCATGCTCCCCCAGCAAAAAGTCCCCTTAAATTAATCTAGCCATGCAGAAGCGTATTAGGTCAGTATCTGGAATGGAGAATCTATAAGAATCCAGATGTGGACTGTGGCCTAAGAGAGTTCTGGGCAACATTTCAACTTTTCTAGTCAGTACAATGTAGCTCTAAGAAGAGCCTTTGTTTAGTAAAACTTACCAACTCAGAATAGAGCTGTTAACTAGCAACCAAACACAAACATCATGTGGATTTTTCTCATGCTCTCCAAGGCCTTGACTTTCTGTGGCCATAACAGAGCATTCCACTGAGAGTCTACACATGTTAAGGTATTCCTGAGGTTCACTTGGCTAATGAGGATTTTAAATATGGCTCAGGTCCCACATCTGTGAATAATTTTGCTTTACCAGTTCATAGATTAGAGAAGCTGAAGCCTTGTAAACAAAGGCTAACTTGGTATTTTTTAAATGTCCATTTTCTGTCAGTAAAATTCTGAGTCATATGGGAATAAAGAGAATGCCCATATATGCAAAGCACAAGTGTTATGTATTCTTACTCATATATTAATGAAATTATTTTAAAATGTGATGCTTGCTCTAGACATTGTTTCTCACAGTTCTGGAGGCTAGAAATCTAAAGTTAAGGTGCTACCAGGGCCATGATTTCTTGAAGATTCTAGGGGAGAATCTGCTTCATGCCTTTCTCTTACTTCTGGTGTCACCAGCAATTCTTGGTGTTCCTTGGCTTGCTGCAGCATAATGTCAATCTCTGCCTCTATCTTCCTTCTGCATGTGTCTCTTCCCCTCTTAAAAAAAAAAAACATCATATTAGATTCAAATCCAACCTAATTACCTCATTTTATCTCAATTACATATGCAAGGACTATTTCCAAAAAAGGTCACATTTACAAGACGCAATTCCACCCATAACAGGAGCACAAAGGTGGAGGGTAAGACATTAGTTCTTTTTGAAGAGGTGATATACAAAATTAGTTTTAAAAGATGAGCAGCAGTTTGACAGACAGGGAGAAAGAGATAATCCAAAAATAGGAAACTGAATTATTTAGGAGCTTAGAAGCATGAAACAGAATTGCATGTTTAAGGAACTGCAGTCAGGTCATTGTAGCAGTGTGGTAGCTGTTTACTACAGTGATTGTGGTAGCTTGTCTTCAAGATGGGTGCCACCAATTCTCCTGTGTATCCACATGTCATTTTTCTATCTACAAATAGAAGCTATTTTTCTTTTTAGTCAAGGCTGAATTTAGTGACTTGCTTGACCAACAGAATGAGGTATAAGTGACAGAAATTCTGAGTCTTCTGAAGCTACTTTGTAATCTTGCTGCTTCTTCCTGGGTCTCTTGGAATACTCACTCTTAGAAGTCAACCTTCACTGTTTCTATTGTTCCTAGACCAGTACCTGCACAAAATAGGTCCTCAATGAATATTTATTGAAGTAGTAGCTACTGCAGAGACTGAGGAAGTAAAGAAATAAAGCTGGAGGTTTGATCCAAGTTTGCAGGTTTGTAAAAGACAATCGTCTTCAGGATGAGAAGCCTCTGAGTGAGTAGCTCAAGAGGGAGAATATAAATGATTGATGTCACAGTACAGGCTGGCTAAAGAAGCAAGGCCTCCAGGAAGCCAGTGGGCTGACATAAAGAGGTGGGCACTGGGAAATACTGGTCTCTGTAAAGAAAGAAAGGAATATAGAGCTGGAAGGACAAGAAGCTGTGCTCATGAAGTTAGAATACAGGTTTGCAAGAAAATACTCTGGAGACTCCAACATTAGGAAAAGATGTGTGGGACTTCTGGAAACTTCTTCAAAACTACTTGAGTATATTTTTCTCTTTTTTCATTTCTCTATATCTGTCATTCTTTCACTTTTTCCCTCTTGTTTCTTTCTTCCTTTTTTTCTTAAATAACTTTATCATGTGTAATAAACCACAAACACTAAGTACTCAAAACATAAATGCATGGTTCAGTGAATTATCTCAAAAAAAAAAAACATGTAAATAGCACCCAGGTTAAGAAATAGATCATTACCATCACTGATGTCCCTCATTTCCCTCTTAATCCACTGCCCCCTACCAAAAGTAAATTCCCTTCTGGCTTCTAACATGCTCTTTGTTTCTTTGTCATTTCTCTTTCCTGTTTTGCTTCCTTTGCATGTCTCCATCATCTCCTGTGTCCCACTTTTACTAGACTCCTTGAACCACTTCTCAACTCTCTGTATTAGTCAGGGTTAGTCAGAATCTATAGGACATAGATAGATAAAGAGATAGAGGATATAGATATACAGAGAGGATATGCATATATTGAGAGAATATAGAGAATATAAATATAAAGAGAATATAAGTATATATGTATAGAAAATATAAGCATATAGAGAATATAAGCTTGTGTAAACACATATATGTGGAGAGATACACTTATATACACACATATATGTATGTGTATATATACATATACATACATATACATATATACACATACATATATATATAGAGAGAGACAGAGAGACAGAGAGAGATGGAGAAATTCTTCCTTATCTCTGAATTTTCTAATCAGATCTCCAATATATTAAATGAAGACCATCCACATTGGGGAGGGCCATCTGCTTTACTTAATCCACCAATTGAAATGTAAATCTCACCCAGAAACACCTTCACAGACAAATCCAGAAAATTCTTTAACCATGCTCCAGTCAAGTTGACACATAAAATTATAAACATCACACCCTCTTTTCACTTCCACTACTATCTTAATTGGTCACCAAATGAGATAGAAAGTTTAATACCCAAGGAAAAAAAAATCTATACCCCCTGTTCCTAAATTTAAAAGCTAATGAGACAAACATGTATATATATATTTTTTTCTAGAAGACAAAAGGCTTAAATAAAGCTACTTTTTTGCATATATCTTTGATTATCTTCTCTTTGCGGGGGGGTGGGGGGGTGGGGGATTGGGGGATCACATTCTGCATTTCTGGTCCACCCAGACCCTCTGTTCATATCCTCATGTCCATCTCTGTCTAGGGCCAGGTTTCCAATTGGGGCCAGAACTTCCCTCTCTGGATCAGCTGAACCTGTCAAGCATGGAATTCCTAAAACCTTATAATTAGTGGCATTGCTTTTTTTATGAGAAAGAACTAACACCTAGCAGTTTAGTTATCTGTTGTTAGGTTATCAAGTTTAAAGATGGAGATTTTCCTCTCTTCAAGTATTTGACCTGTCTGTCCACAGTTAAGAAAACAAAAGCAAAACTGTCAAGATTTTCTTACCCTGAGTGGTAAATCCAGATTAGCATCTCCTTCTTTAAAACTATAACTCTGGGTATCTGAGAGGTTCCTCCTTACTGGTGTCCCTGCTCCTACTGACAATAATCTATTCTTTTTAACATGACCAGAATGATCATTTTACATAAATAAAACAATTTCACTCCCCTATTCAAATCCTTCAATGGCTTCCCACATTGCTTTGAATGAAATCTATAATCTTCACCATGGTCTATGAGGTCCTGTGTGACCTGACATTGCCTTTCTCTTAGGCCTTATCTTCTACCTCTTGCCCCTCACACAGCACACCCGACTACTACTGCCTCCTATATACATGCACCAAGATCATCCATGTCTTAGGGCTATTGTACCTTCTTCTACCCTAAGAAAGCATTTAGTTTTTAGAACAATACTTTATTTTAGAGCCATGCATTACATAATTATTTACTATAGCTAAAAACTGAAATTGACACAGCTGTCTAGCATTAGGGAAGTACAATGGAATACCGATGGATCATTAAATTTAATAGCATAAAAATATAGAAATAGCTAAAGCAATTAACTTCCTGACAATATTCACAATCTAATGGATGATATAGGTTAATGAACAACTAGTATAATTTGATAAATACAACCATAAAATAATTTATAGCATGAGGGTAGAGGACAAGAACTTAAGGGGAAAAGAAGAACATAAGGTAAGTGGTATATAGAATAGCAACATCAAAGTTGAGCTTTAAAAGTTGAATAGTTTGTTATGCAAATAGGGAAGGAACACTATTATAACATCAGAGGAAATAGTGAATGGAAAGGACTAGAGACCTAAAACAGCATAGTATACTTTCAGGGAGCAATGAGCACTTCTACTTGCTAGAGCACTGGGTGCAAGGAGGGAGTGGGGAACTGAAGTGTTTCATGGCTCTCTCTCTGGAAGGAGCCTCCTGAAGGCTAAAATAAGTGTACACAGATGGATCAAGGCAAAAACTTGATGAGGAGACAAAATGATGGATATCAGTTTCAAAGCCAGACCACATGTTTAATCAGGCATGAGAACCTCAGCTTCCAAGAAAGCCTCAGGCCCACAAGCCAGCTTCACAAATGCCAGAATATTTAAATTCTAGCATTCTTTCTTCCTTAAAGTTTTCATATCTCTGTTAAAAGTACCTATTTGATCTTGCATGTTGTCTACTTTTTCCATTAGAACTTTAACATATTTATCATAGGTATTTTAAATTCTCTGATAGTTTCAACATCTTTATCATATCAGAGTCTGGTTCTGATCATTGCTTTGTCTCTTCTGACTCTGTTTTTTCTTACTTTTTTATATGGTTGTAACTGTTGAAATCCATAACTGTTAGCTAAGATAATAGGCACTGAGATTATTTTTTTTATGTTTAGAGATGATGCCTTTCTTTCTGCTAAGGCTTTAATATGGAGAGTTGTATTCATCTAGTCAGGAGTTGGGCTGAGTTTGAAGTTTGTCATTGCTATGGTTATGGACAGTGTGTCACAGGTTTTGAATCCAACAGTATCTCATGTATAGGATGCGGATTAATCTGCCAGGAGGTTATTCTCAATGTCTTCTCCTTGCTTGGTTTCAGGTCACCCTGCTTGCCTTTGGTCTACCCAGAGAGAGCTGGTCTCTTGTGGCTCTTCCAACTAAAATCCACTGTTATATTTTGCTCCATGCTTGTTAGCATGGTGGTTGGGTATCAGACACTCTCTTTTCTGATTAAGCTTCAGTTCAAGATGGGCACTGAGTCCTGGGGATGTGGTCTTCACAAATGTTCCTGGCCTTCCTCCAGGTGTAATGAGCCTAGCACTACTCCTGCCCTTCTCCCAGGTACTGAGCTGGGGTTTTCTTTCTTTTCTTTTCTTTTTTTTTTTTCTGTTCTTTACCTCTAACTACAGTGGTTTGCTACCAATGACCTTGAACTATAGTTTTTATGTTCTACCCTGTGGCAGATCAAGACTTTTTTTTCTTAGAGAAGGTGAGGTAGGTGGGTCTGGCGGTGCCTGCTATTCCCTTCCTCAGCCAATACCATAAGGAGAAATTCTCAGGGTCCTCCCTATTTCCTCTATCAGCACCTGGTGGAAAATTTTATAAACTGGTATTAACCTCCCTATGTCTGCAGTTCTTGGCATGTTCCATTCATACATTGCCTTGAACTAAGTTTTAGCAAGTGTTGAACAATTTCGAGCTGAATCTTCTTACCCATTTATGTGACATCATGTAACATCTGCCCAGGTAAGCAAATGCTCAGATCCTATTTCTTCCTACACACATCCCTCTCTCTCCAGATTTCAGGTTAGTCATTTGCCCTGCAAAAGTGACTTTCTGATGGGTTAAAGAAAACCAATTAATTTTTGGTATATCTGAATTTTTCTTTTATAAGGGTGGGGGCAACCCTCCTTCCACCTTTCTACATCTTGAACTCAGTTGCTGCTATATTTGATCGGAGTTGTGCTTAAATTGCTCCCTATCTGTATCCAAATGATTCTGTCTCCACATTTCCCTTTTGCCAGAACTTCTGTTGAAATTTCTACCTGCCTCCCTCAAATAGTATACCCTCATGTGATGGCAAAGTTTTGCAGGATGCTACATGCTGTGAACATATCATAGACACTGCTGGGGCAGAAAAGTAGTGCATTATCAGAATTCTCTGAGCATTTGAAATCAGCTCTTAAAATGTCAATTCTTTGATGCCCTGCTGCTCTCATGTGAACATTATAATTTTCCTCTGAGGGAGGCTGAGGGGATGGAATTGGTGCTATTCTTCATCCATGTAAGATGAGGTATTTATTAAACATCTACTATGCACCTAGGGTAGTTTTAAGCTCTGTAGAGGGCTATGGAACATGGCTCTTGTTCTTAAACTTTTCAAAAAAAAAAAAGGCAATAATCCAGACCTCTAGTTACATGAGTTTAAGTACCCATAATTTTCAGCTGCTAAGAGGATCTCTAAAACTGTCAAACTTATAAATGAGGAGACTTTTAATCCTATAAATGTAGCCCAAGCCAGAACCCTGATACTCAATGTTAGGTAGGCTGCCCCTTGTTTGCTTCTGTCATACCTCATTTCTCAGTTACTAATCCTACTTAATAGCAATGACTTTTAACATCCTTCACTAAACATAGTTCTGCCCCTTAATTCTCTCTTTCTCCCAAGATAGAAACTAGTATTTGCACCTCTCCAAAGATGATCCCTATACGTCGTTTCATTATTGCTATAATCATTGTTTCTCTTTTTCATGCTTTACTAAATTGCATCATCCAAGTGTAGTTGGCTATCATAAAGTATTCTTCTGCTATCTCTAAGTAGTAAATGGGTAGTTGGTATCACTGACACCCAAGACACTTTTTCTTTATGTCTTTCCCCCTCACGTGAACCAGAGTGTCATTGGAATGCCTGGGAAGCAAAGAAAGTGAAAATGCTGAGGATGGAGTTAAAAATGGGTATTGGTGACAGAAATAAAACATTACTGTTGAGGGATAAAAAAGGCAATCTCTGGGGACCTCAGATACTAAGCAGACACCCTTTGTATATGAAAACAAAGCCAGAATAGGTAGAATAATGTGTGGTTAGAGGCATAGGATTTGAATCCATACCAATGTGGATTCTAATCCAGGTTCCACAGGTGAGCCTACTGGGTGACCTAGAGCAAAAGATTCAACACCTCTAAGTCTCAGTAGCATAGACCTGTATGGGAATGGCATGACATATTTTATATAAAGCACTTGGCATATCATCTGGTTTATAAAATATACTCAATAAATTCAAACAGCTTTTATAATTATAAATGATACTATACGTGTGTCTTGGCAACAGTGGAAGAAGAAGAAGCCCAGTTCCTAACACAGTGAAGTCACAGTTGGAAAAATAAGAGAAACAAGATTAGATTTCTGCCCCACTAAGTATTGAACACATCCTCTGACTATACCAATATGAACTCTGGTGCCCTGATGAGGCATTTCAGTAACTTGTTGGTGTCTGTTTCTGATCTAGTTCCTCTGCCAATGCAGAAGGAAAGAGGAAAACTACCAGTTCCTGAAACCTCCTATATACCAGCCACCATGCTAGGTACTTTTTACTTTCATTTTTCTTAGCTATCAGCTTATCAGCTGCTTTTCTACATGTCCCCACCTCCACAACAGTCAATGAAGAGATAGAAGCGCTGGTATCATAAACTTCTTTGCAAATATCCAGTCAAGCAAGCAGTCAGCACTACTCTGAGCATGTGTTAATGTGAGAATCCTGCTATGTGGTTGTAGACATTTCCCCTCCAGGTGTTCCTGTAAGTCAGCCTCCAGGACATTCTGCCTTAGGGTTTTTCTATTGTGGTCACACAGCAGCATGATAAGTAATCTGAATGAGCTTTCTCAGGTGCAATATTTATGGTTTAGTTTGAAGCAAAAACAGTCAGAGGCAATGGGTAAAAGTAATTTACTGTACTGTCACCTGGATATATAGCAAATAGCTATAAACAAGTATGTACAATATAATTACAAATATGATAACATTATAAAATAATATGATGGCTAGTTGGAGAGGAAGATCTATCAAGCAGGAATATGTGTATATTACTTGAAATATTGCCTCAATTACTTGAAGTCATCAGCTCAGGCTTCTCATCTCAAAAACAATGCTTACAAATGCAGACTGCAGATGATAAGCACTGTTTATTTCTATATTGGTTTTCTTTCAATCCATTTGTCTGCAGGAATTTCCCTTCAGTGTCTGCTGAACAAAGAGCTGCAAGACAAGGAAAATAATAATTCTTGAACTGTATCCTGTTTCATTCTTGGTTCCTCAGTGGATCTTAGCATGAGAGCTGAGCTAGTAAACACATCTTTAAATCCATTAGAATAAAACACCCAGGAAAATTCATGCACAAAAGCAAGTGGGGAAAATAAAAGGAAGTGGAATGGTTCATTAATAAAGCAATTAATTTACCTATGCCATTCTAATATTCTGATTGCAAAGTAGATCTAGCAATCACCAGGTAATGTGAAAACCTGTGGCTTCCTCGGGATCCCACAAGAAAGATAACACAGGTCTCTATTGGCTTTGCTGTAAAGCTTCTGGCTCTGCTACTCTTGTCAGTAAGAGTGTGTTAACTCTTACTGAATTGACTCTAAGTTATAAAAGGAAAACTCAACACTCATTTCTGGTTCTGAACCATTCCCCTCAAGCTACTTCTGGTGTTTAATTTCTAGTTTTTTCCAGCTACAAGACTTTCTCTTTTCCTACTTTCATTGTGACTTCAACACTTAGCCCTTAGCTCACATTACTTAGCTGTGATCAAAATTCTTCTTATTCAGTTACTGTTTTTCCTTATCTGAAGCAGCTTGAATAACTATTCTTACCTGATTAATTCAACATCTAAAACTTTCTAGCATTCATTTCTTTCATGTGCAACTTCCCAAAAGATTTGTCTTGCCCTATGTCTGCAAGTAAAGACTAAGCACCCACTCCTACCTGGTTTACATAGTTTATTAAGTTTCCTATATTATGCCCTGCTCCACCTAAACCCAACCCAGTTTCCTGCTAGTGTCCTTACTGTATGTAAATTCTGAATTAATACAATACATATTTTCACTGCTCTCACCATGACTTACCTAGAATGTTCTTTCTCTTCCCTGTTTGCCATTCAAAGGTTACCCACACTCCATGTTCCAATTAAATTTATGCTTCCACAAAGCTGCTCTTACTTTTTTCTCTTCAACTAAGCTCTTGTTTTAATTATAGTAAATAGCAACAAGATCAAAAATAATAACTTACAATTGCTTTATATCTCTTCACAGATTTAGAAGTTCTTAATAACAGGGATTACATCTTATAATGTTTATCCCATTTAGTGCTTTTAAAAAACAAGACAATGAACCTAAAATAGAATCACTTATGCTATATCTCATGTCACCAAATCAAGACTTAATCACTCTCCCAGAAATGGAATCTTAACTCAGTCAATCAGGAATCACCTGATCAGCATTAGTTAGGCAATCTGCTTGATAAACTCCTGCCATTCCCTAAAGGAAAGTAAACTTGCAATAACCAATCTGCTTTTTTGCCTGGTATAAAATCCCTGTTTCTACTCCCTTCTACCTATAAAAGTTTCTCATTTTGTACAGCTCCTCAGATCTCTTTTCTATCTGCTAAATTAGGTTCTGCCTAATTTGAATCAATTTTTGCTCAAATAATCTCTTTAAAATTTTAATATGTCCCAATTTATCTTTTACCAGTGACTAATATCATTTTAGGCCTAGAGTAGACACTCAATAAATTCTTTGATTGATTGTCCTGGAAAGGATGTTTGGCAATTATAAAATGAATATTAGGGGGCCATATAAAAAGAACTTTCTAGGAATAAATATTAAACCAAAAGAAAGAAAAGAATAAATTTGTCTATTAATTGAGGTCTAGTCCAGGGGCCACCAAGAATGGACACCCTATTAACTAATTCCAGCTTTGAAATGAGGTCTGAGTATTTATCAATGAATAAAAGATAGTATGGAAGTCAGGCAGAGTAAAAAGAGTAAGAGCTAACATTCTGTGAATAGTACACACTAGGCACTGTCTCAAACACTTCTCATGTATTAATCTCCAAAACAACATTCTAAGGTTTATTACTCCACATTGTAGATGAGGAAACTATAAGGCACTGAGGTTAGGCAATTTGCTTCTAAGTAGCTACCTTGCCTTTCAGAATTAATATAACTGGTGCCCTAGAAAAGAGAACTAAACAAAAGAACATAAAAAATACAAGAAAAACTGTGGAAAATAATTTATCTATTAAAATCACACCTATGTCCCTGAAAAAACTTGATGTAGAATTAATATAACCAAGACAATAAAGTTACTAAGCCTCAAAGATAAAGAAAGTAAAAATAAAGAAAAAACAAAAAAAATACCAATTTATTTTATAAAAAAAAGAAAATCATCTGGCCTACTATCACTCTATATGAACAATATTGATAGAATATAATTTAAAAATTTTATATCCAGCCAATATTACCACTGAAGTATTAAAAATACAAACACCTTTGGTTCTACAAGGAGCTTAAGTAATATATTCTCAATGAGCCTTTCTTGATTAAGGTACCAAAAAACAAACTTCAGCCAAGAAATGAGTAATAATGAAATGTTGGCAAAAATACTGGAGTGGAGCATTGAATTCAATTTACTGCAGAACTAATTATAAAACAACCAAACATATAAACAATGACAACTTAGGAATTATATAACTAGTGCTTGCCTCCTCTCATGACCACATCAAAATTACAACTAACATACAGAACAACTGTCATTGAGAATTGCGTGAAGTCTACCTGAACAGAAGTTTTATAACTAAGGAAATATAAAAGAAACCACCTCAAGACTGTTAGGAGGGGTGAAGATACCAAACAAGCTGACCACACACCCAAGTGTGGTGGTTGAGGATTGGAAGAAATATCTCTATTCTGGATGTCCCCCTTAAAGAGTGAGGAGTCCCAGACCCACATAAGCCTCCCCAGCCAGGGCTTCAGGGCCATGAAGAGAAGTCCCCACAACTGGCTGTGAAAATAAATGGAGATTGTGGCTGAGTGTGTTGGAGGACAGTAGGAGTCCCAGGTGTTGCTCTTAAAGGGCCCACACATGGACTTACTGGCTGATAGACCCACTCACTTTAAGCTCCAGCACTAGAGTAACTTCTCAGAAAGTTCCAGGACATATGGGGAAGAGGTAAATTATCTGACTTCAGGGCAGGAGCTAGAGGGGCAGCTTTCTCTAGATAGAAGTGCTAGCAGAAGCCATTCTTTCTCTGTTGAGCCCTCCCCTCACCTACCATGCAGACCTGAAGACACAGGCAGCCACCATATCTTAGTCTCCATCAACCTGGCTAATATCATTTGTACCTCCCTGAGGCCCTACCCCACCTTTTTTATACAAATGGCCTGTCTTGGCTCATGCCATGAACTTTCCTAAAACCTCTCAAAGGTTCACAAACCCTATACAAGTAGCATCAGGTCCCAGCATGTCCCATAACTCTTAAAAAGTTGCCCCAAGCCTGGCAGTAGCAGCAACTGACCTTGGTTTGAAGCTTAGCTTCTCCCAGTCACCTCAAAACCAAGCACAACTGGCAATAATCTTCAATCATTTTGTAGCTCATATCAAGTGGCCCTGGGCAGTGCATAGGCAGTAGCTGAACTTGGCCTGCAACTGACCCTACCCAAGTGGCCCCAGAATTAGCACACCTGGTGTCCAGCTTCAGAATATACCAGAGCACTACCCTACCACCTCCACAAATGATACTCCCAAAGGATAGACTGAACACCAGAACCCTGCGAAAACAAATCCTGCTCCATAATGTCAGCCCCTACACAACAACTCCTCCACTGTAGTCATGGCCATTTCTCGCAGCCAACCAGCCTGAGGGTCAATTTCTTCAACTGACATGTAAACAGCAACCAAGGATCAACTACAACAGGCAAGCACAGACAACTCACACACACACACACACACACACACACACATGCACCTAGAGCACCTGGAGCAACTGGAGACTGCAAAACTGGACCCCAGAGAACACCTACTAACTAAGGCTACTCTACTAAAATGAGGAGATATAGCAGCTCTACTTAATACATAGAAACAAACAACACAGGGAGGCAGACAAAATGGGGAGAAAAAGAAACATGTTCCAAATGAAAGAACAGAACAAAGCTCCAGAAAAAGAACTAAATAGAGAAAAGCAATCTACCAGATGCAGAGTTCAAAACACTAGTTACAAGGATAAACAATGATCTCAGTGAGAACTTCAGCAAAGAGATAGAAAACATAAAAATGGAGATAGAAAACAAACAAACAAAACAGTCCAAAATGAAGAATACAATAACTGAGAAACTCAATAGTAGGTTAGATAAAGCAGAGAATCAAATCAGTAATTTGGAAGATAAGGTAGCAGAAAACACCCAATCAGAACAGGAAAAAAAAAATCCAGAAAAATTAGGCTAGTTTAAGGGGCCTCTGGGACAACATCAAGCATCCACATTATAGGGGTACCAGAAGGAGAAGAGAGAGAGGAAAAAAAATTTTAAAACCATTTGAAGGAATAATGATGGGAAACATTCCTAACCTGGTAAAGGAAATAGATATACAACCTCAGGAAGCTCAGAGAGTACCAAACAAAATGAATCCAAACAGGCCCACATATCCTGCCTACAATAGACCAATTTCAGATTGAAAGACACACACAGACTAAAAGTAAAAGGATGGAAAAAGACATTTCTTGCAAATGAAAAATAAGAAAAAGCTAGATAGCAATACTTACACCAGACAAAATACACTTTAAAACAAAGCCTATAATGAGAAACAAAGATGGACCCAGCAATTCCATTTCTGGGTATTTATTCAGAGAAACTCAAAACACTAATTCAAAAAGACATATGCATTCCTATTATTTAAAATAGTCATTATTTAAAAAACTGTAATAGCTGTATACACAATTTAAGTGCCAGTTTAAAGTTTAATAATTGTGCACCATTGTTCAAAACTTTCCCTCAATACAAAGAGCTACCTAATCACCATCCAGCAATAGTCTACTTCTACTACATGGTCCAATTTAATAGCATCTCCTCTAAGAGAACATAATCAGCTTAACTGCAAGTGAGTTCTATATTCTCTCTGTATATGTATAGCTATGTTACCGTCTCTATCCTGCCCAAACTCAAGGGGCTATTACTTTAAATCTTCTCTTGACAATATATTCTAATTCTTTAACCCTGCATTCATGTACTCCAACAGCTGCAAATGGTGTTGAAGGTGTTGAATATCCACTGTGGGGAATGAGAGAGGTAGCTGAACTGACATTGAGAAAGATGTGGAATGACATTCACACCTCAGCTAAGGTTAAAAGCAATACATTTTTAGACATTAACAAGTGTGGTTGTAACAGAGGTCTGCATTTGAATCGAATAGGCTTTAGTATCCTACTCACCTGGCTTTGAATTCCAGCTCTCTCTCTCCTAGCTCAGTGGACACGAGCAAATATTTTCATCTCCCAATTTATTTTTTCATCTCTAAAATGGAGGTTTTAATAAACTGGCTAATGTCTTTTCAGGCTAAAATACAAATTCTCCTTTGACCTTGAGTTTCTCTCCAACTGCAATATCTCTCCTTTTTCTAGAGTCTAGCTTTTGAATAACATGTTACATTTTCTACTTTCATTTCTTTATCTCTCATTTACCCTAAAACTGCTACAACCTAAGGTCACTAATAGTCTGCTCAAATGCCACCTTTTCAGTAAGACATTTTCTAATCCTTCAATTTATAATACGAACCTGCTCCAATTTGAAATGGCAAACTGCTTCACTCCTGGACACTTTCATCTCCCTCTCCTGATTTGTCTCCATAGCCCTTACCAACTTCTAACATACTATGCAATTCACTTTTCTGTTCTATCATTTGCATCCCCCTGAGAAAATAAGCTCCATGAGGGCTGGGATTTTTGTTTTTTTGGTTAATGCTAACTTCTCTGATGTTAGTGAATATTTGCTCAGTGAATAAATGAACATTCATTAACTTACTGAATCTCTGAGATTTTTGATGCTGTTTTTGCTTCCTTTATCTTCTTATTTCTCTCTTATCCCTTAGCTTCTTTGACTCCGTCTCTCAGGTTTTCATCATCACTTCACTTGCTACATGCTCACAATTTAGGTTACCCCTTCCTTCACCCATGTGTTAAGGATGAAGATACTCCCAGGTTTCCATATTTGATCTCTTTCTCTTCTCTTTCTTTCCTTAATTTGGATGATATGTGAGAAACTGCTCTAGAAGCTTTACATGCATTAATTCATATAATCCTCAACCTAAGTACATATTTACCATGAATCTCATTTTATAGATGAGAAACCTGAAACAGAGAGATTAATATCTTGCCTAAGACCATAATGCAAGTCAGTAGTAGAACAAAGATCATTCTTGGGCATTTTGGGTTCAGATACCTTGCAGCTCATAACCATTTGGTAATTCTCACCCCCAGATATACTCTGAATGCTTCAATTTCTATAGCTACCTGCCTGGACTACATCCCTGAGCTCCAGATCATATGTTGATCTCAAACATTCCAGAGGTAACTGGAACTCCATGTGGTAAATGCTGAACTCATCATCTTTCCCCAAAAGTAGATCCTATTTTTCCTTCTTCATCAACAGCAACTCCAACTCCATTCATGCAACAATCAATGTTAAATATATCTTTAACCATTCTGGAATATAACCTTTCTCACTGACAAGCATGCCCATTGATCAAACCCTCTAACTCTTCACTAGCTTTCATCTTGTCCCACATGAAGTCATTCCATAAACAGATACCAAAGTGAACTTCCTAAAAAGCACTCATGATCATCTTCTTCCAGTGGCCCCCCTTTATCAAACTCCTTAGTTCAGCACTCAAGGCCTTCTGTGATCTCAGCTCTGCCCTCTCTCTGCCCTCTTCCTGCCCAAAGGGCTGCCAATCTCAACATCTTTTTTTCCTTCTCCTTCCTTCCTTCCTTCCTTCCTTCCTTCCTTCCTTCCTTCCTTCCTTCCTTCCTTCTTTCCTTCCTTCCTTCCTTCCTTCCTTCCTTCCTTCCTTTCCTTTCTCTTTCTATTTTTCTTTTTTCTTTCCTTCTTTCCTTCTTTCTTTCTTTCTTTCTTTCTTTCTTTCTTTCTTTCTTTCTTTCTTTCTTTCTTTCTTTTTTCTTTCTTTCTCTCTCTTCTCTTCTCTTCTCTTCTCTTCTCTTCTCTTCTCTTCTCTTCTCTTCTCTCTCTTTCCCATTATCTTTGAGCAGAACCAGCTCTCTCCTTTCATTAGGACATATTTAAGATTGAATTTATCTTCTTTACCTTTAGATCTCCAGCATATACCTGGAACAAAGTAGATGTTTATTCAATAAATGAATTGTTACCTCTATGACAATTGCTCTATTTTCTATTTCTCCGACTCTTGTGAGTCATCTACCTTGGTAATCCCCATTTGTCTTTCACAACTTAGTTACCCTCTCCAGGAACACTTTCCTAACTCTCTTACCCTCCAAACCTAAGCTAGATACCCCATCCTCCCATAGCCCTCAGCATAATTTTGTTAGAGTTTATCGTAAAAATGTTAATCGCTTGCTTGCTTTTCTGTCATCCACTCACACCCTTAATCTCCAGATCAGTTATATGAATTTTGCTCTTTTTAAGATTGGTGAGCCTAGGAGAACCTTATAACTGACACAATAAATACTTTTTAAAAATATGTTCAAAAGAAGTATTTTTGAACAGGGTTATCTTCACAAAGACCATTTGGAAAGATGTCTTACATTTATTAGTATCAGAAATAGCTTTGAAATTGCAGTGCAACTTGTTAATGAACCCAGTGAATACTGAAGCTAATCAGGTTCTCCCTTCCATGGGCTGCCTAGAACACTAAGAGTTCATTGTAGTACATGTATACAGCTCTATTGTCACAAGGTTATCATCCAAAAGACTCTAACATTTCTAAACTATGTCACAAGCTGTTTGCTTCAGGCACTAAAAAGGATTCCTAACTGCAATACGAGGAGGCTGAGAACAAAGAACAAGGTGCTAAGTATAAAAACCAAGATGGTGATGGGGTGCCATGTGCAAAAAGGACTGTTCATAAAAGGGCTGAGTGCAACAGAAGAATAACTACGTGTGCCTAAAATAATTTAATCACTTCACTACCACAGCCTATAAATACTGAAGGCACCTCCCCAGTCAGGGAGAAGTTTCCATTAAAGCATGAGCTCAGCCTTCTCTATTCTTAGATCAAAAAATAAAGCTTTCTACTCTATTTCACTGAACTCAGTGTCATTATATTGACATAAATGTCACTGGGCAGAAGAAGGGTCTTTGTCTGGATCTCCAACCGGGAAGGGTCAGTTACACTATAATTTGCCTTTGTTGTTATAATAGCTATCATTTGATGAAGTTTATTGAGTCCTTCCTTTAATATTAATAATAGTGGCAAACATTTGTTGAGTGTTTACAATGCATCAGGCTTTGTGTTAAGTAACTTAGGCTTGTGTAATATTTAAAGTAACCCACTGAGTTAGTGTTTTAAAAGCAACAGATTGCAGGCTACAAATTCAGTTGTGGACAGGACACATTTCTTATTACTATGTCTTCTCTGCTTCCCCAGGACAATGTCTTCATTGTGAGGGCCTTATTTGGTACCAAAGCCTTAGTAGGCAGCCTTGAATGGAGGTCAACCCTCTGCTACTGTGTGATTCCATCTGTCCCCACTGGTATCCCATTAAGAGTCTTAATTTCTGTGTCATCTTCAGCCACCAATGCACACACAAGGCTGTGTCTGGCTAGTCTGCATAAGCTCCCATTCTCTCAAGTCTGTCCTGGGTCTTGGCACCTTCTCAGTTTCTATCAAGATTGGCCTAGCTTCCTTTGTTTCCAGATCTCCCTGAACTGTGCATGTTTTTTCATTGTCTTCTATCAAGGACTCAACTTGAGAGAGGACAAGACATGGGATTAATCTCTGGAACTCTAACCTTAGTGTCCACTCTTTCTTTCTATCCTCTTCTGCCTAGAAATACATTTGAGTCTTTAGTTAGAAGGGAGGAAGGGGCTTATCATGAACATTTACTATTCAATACATCTGGTCCTCTCAGCCTAGGCTTTTGAACCTCAAAATTGACTGTTGATATTTGCTGTGCCACTCCTTCTTAGAGCAAATAAGTGAAGGGTGTTTTTAGCCAACTCTATTGGGGGAGTGGGGATCGTCAAGGCCATCTCCAGGTTCAGTGATTTGCCAGGAGTACTGATAGGACTAGGCATATAGTCATACTGATGGCTATGATTTATTATAATGAAAGGGTATGTAGAATGCAAAAAGTACATGGGCTGAAGTCCAAGGAAATCAGGGCCAAGCTTCTAAGAGTCCTATCCCACTGGAGTCACACAGGATGTGCTTCATGCCTGCAACAATGTGTTGGGACAACTTGTGAAGTCTTATGTACCAGTGAAGCTCATTAGAGACTCAGTGCCCAAATGTTTCTGGGAGTTAGTCATATAGACTCTCTGCCTCATATGTTTCAAAATCTCACACTCCCAGATGGCAAGCAGACATTCAGCATAAACCACACTGTTTGTACAAACAGTAAAGGAACAGTGAGCCAGTGTTTTCAGTTCAGGTAGGGGGAACCTTCCAAAATCCAAGTTACCAGGTAACAGCCAAGAGTCAGCCTTATAAGCAGGCCATAGCAGTTATGCCTGTTATATTAACTCTTTTCTGGAAACTAAATAAATGGGGAAGAACCAGGCATCCAGGAAAATGTAAGTTTGGGGGTGGTAGGTAGGGTGAGAGGAAGGCTAGGGAAAATGCTTCAGTTAATA
Source organism: Macroglossus sobrinus (assembly GCA_004027375.1). Lineage (NCBI taxonomy): Eukaryota > Metazoa > Chordata > Mammalia > Chiroptera > Pteropodidae > Macroglossus > Macroglossus sobrinus. The sequence continues at coordinate 52,160 of PVKZ01002193.1, forward strand.
TTTCAAAATATTATACTGTCACAGACTTGTTGCTCCCAGTTGATAGATGCAAACAGAAGCTATAAAAGTTTAAGCAACTGCTAAAAAGGGGGAGGAGAAAAGCTTAGCCTAGATTTAAACTTTGGCCTGTCTAATTCCAAAGTCCATATTCTTATTCACTCACCATTCTTTCCTCCATTTCATGTCCCTCACCCAACTTTATTCTTATGTTCCTTCCTGCATTATTCTTATTATCTTGTACTTTAATCATTCTTTTAATTCTTCCATCTTGTTTCTTGTTTAATAGAAAATGTACTAAATTACTTGACTGTTCCTTTTAGACTTCTCCCCTTAACCACCACCCACGAGCTCATTAAAGGTAGAGTTGTCATCTTGCTCATCCTTAAAACCTAAGCAAATGAATAATAGATTTGTGAAGTGAAATAATTCAAGATTAGTAGCACAATGCAACTGAAAGCACTGACAATGTGGAGGAGCATACCAGAATGTCTTCAAGGCCTGGTGACAGCTGGTGACATCTGGCGATGCCAACTTCTCCATCTGACCCTGTATTCAATTTAGTCCTTTCAACCCCAGTTTATCTTCTCACGTGCATTGGCTCAGCAAGACTGACAATAAATCATCAATTTGTTTGAGAGACCTGTTCTTAATGAAAGAACCCTTCCAAACTTAACCACGTTGGCAGCTGGCCACATTCAGGGTTAAAAAGAGGGGAACTAGATAAAGAAGCAAGAGTTATTAAAAGGCTCCTGTTAATGGTGAGCCACTAGTGATGGTTCTTCTGGCTTGACCTGGCAACCACTGCCCTCTGGCATCCTCTATTCATATACTGCACTTCTGAGGGTCATTACCAGTCTACATATCTAAACCTGTGTCACACATTTGCATGCAGGTAACACACTATGGCCCTGATTTCTCAACAAAGAGGAACCAGGAGCAAAGGTTTAACTTTACAAATAATAGACAGTCACACACAATGACACGTTACTTGAGGAATATGTAATCAGTAGATTTAAAAGGAAACATCAGTAATGTATGTAGCATGCACCCAGGAGAGGGAAAATATTGTTGGCTGGAGAATTTCGTTTTTAATTAAACAGGTAATGTATGCCTGCATTTGGTCCTATAAATGAAAATGTATTTACCACAGAGGGATGAATCTTATTAGGCCCTCCTGTACATAAACTGTATGGGTGATTACCACTGATTACTGTACTATTAGAGACCTGTGTGTGGAGTGGCTCGACTGTAGCATGCCTGGCTCCTTAAAAGGCTCCCATGTGCTTTCCCTGAATTGTGGGGAATCAGCAGGGCTTCAGATTGCCTGGCAATTCAATTATGGGTTTGAGTAGTTGAGGGGGAGGGGAATGCAAATGCACATGAATGGGATGCTTTCTTTATCTTGGCCAGAGAAAGGGAAAAGAGGTCTGTGTAGGAGACAGTGGTATTAAGGAGTCCTCATAAGCCTCTTATCTTGAGCATAGAGCATATGTGCAGACCCTACCCTAGCAGGTACCCACCCGTATCACTGAATGATGCCATCTCAGTGGACTCAGACCACAGTCACTTTTATTTTGTATGATTCATAAAAATCACACGTGTAGCATAAGATGTTCACTCTAGACACTTGTATCTCATTTTGAAAATCATGAAGAGAGGTAGACCAGTGGAGTAGACTAAATACACCTGGGGTTTCCTCACCACACCTCTCCTTCCGGAGGGGCCCTGCAAGCTTCCTTTCACCACATTGAGTCCTCCCAACTCATTCACTCTCTCTTTGGTCTTCTTCTGCCATGGACTCCAACTGTCCAATTCTTACATTTTCTCCCATTAAAAACATTCATACTACTCAAAAGGCCACATATTTATATGAAATACACAGAATAGGCAAATCCATAGTATCTTAGTCAGCTCAGGCTGCTATTACAGAATATTGTAGATGTGGGCATGGAGGAGATGCTTAAACAACAAACACTTGTCACAGCTCTAGAGGCTGGGAAATCCAAGATCAAGATGCCAGCAAATGTAATGTCTGGTGAGAAGCCCCTTTCTAAATTGTAGATAGGTGCCTTCTCGCCTCACCTTCATGAACTGATCCAAACTTCATCACATCCTAATAGCATTTAATCGGAGGTTAGAGTTTCAACACATGAATTTTGGAGGATTCAAAAAGCAGCTTACAATACATAGAGACAGAAAAAAATTAGTCCTTACTAAGGGAGAAATGAGGTGCAATTCCTTAATGGGTAAAGTGTTTCCTTCCAGGGTAGTGAAAATGTTCTGGAACTACTTAGAGGCAAATATACAGCATTGTGAATATGTTTAATTCCATTGAATTATATTCTTTAAAATAATTAGCAAACTTTGTTATGTGTATTTTACCATACCACCACCACCACAACAAAAACACTTGTCCTAATATGGGATTAGTTAACACGATAAACACATATAGGATTTAGCTGTAATAATACCATGCTTTGAATCAAGTTTGTCAAAGCCTGAAGCCAAAGAAACAACTAGTAGTGAGAATTTTACAGACTGAAACAAACATTAGATTAGATAGTCCTAAGTGTTTCTTGTCTTTGACCTTCAATTATACCGCTGTCACTGTATCATTGTGGAAAGTTCATTATTTGGTTTACATATAAATTGTGTGAGAAAGGCCTTCTCTCTCTCTTTCTCCCTCCCTCTCTTTCTCTCTCTCTAAATTTATGAATTAGTAGGAAAGGTATTTTTATAGAAAAATTTTGCTGGTTAATTTAACAAACTCAGAGTCTTAGCAGGCACTGTCTTTTCTTCTTAATTACTAAATCCAGGATGTGTTTTCAGCCAGTTGGAGATAACTGCTCTGTCCTGACTAAAACTTACCACTTTCTACCCAAACACCTACTTTATTCTCTCTCTCCCCCATAGTCTCATTAGTACCCAAACAGTCTCATCTCTACCTTCACCTCCCTTCCAAATCTGTCAGAGCATAATTCTCAAATCATTAAAAACATAATTTTTATACAAATAGATAATGAATACATGTCAGAATTTTATTTAACTCTTTATTGAAGAAACCAGCAGAAAGACAGAATTGATTTTACAAAATATGAAAAACTTGGATTTCTACAGTCCATGGGAAAAGTAGGCTAAAGTAAGACCATCAAGCTAGGTATGAAACTAATTAATGTCCTACAGGGCAATTAAACCTTTGAAGTTATCTTCTTTTCCAAGCTGAAAAAAAAAATAATCACACCTTAACAGATTTCTGCAAATTTGCCTGTAACTTTATAGGACTATATAGTCTGGGTCTGAATTAGTTATTGGTCAAACCCAGTATAAATCCCAAGAGTCAGATGACCCTCCAGTGGACATATTAGAAAATGCTCTAACATGGTATTAAAATGTGCTATCATCTTATTTGCCTTCTTTCCAAGTTTTGCATTTTCTTTAAGCAAAAATGTGATTTTTAAAAAAAATATGCCATCCTGGTTCAGCTAGAGTCTGCAGTTATTCAGTCAAATACTAATCTAGGTATCGTTTGAAGGTATTTTACAGATGTAATCAAAGCCCCTAATCAGCTGATTTTAAAAGTAAGGGAGGTTATTTTGGTTAACCCAACTAAATCCATTGGAAGCCTTAAAAATAGGGCTGGCGCTTCCCTAGGAGAGGAGAATTTCTTGTTGTAAGGTTCGCCAAAGGAGGAACACACAAGGCTGAAGGGGTTAAGCAAGATGTATTGTAGCAAAGTGACAACAGGGCTGAGCCGCAGATGGCATCAGCCCCAAATTTGAGGGGACCTGAAAATTATATGGGGCTTTTGGTGAGAATATTTTGGGCAGGTTAATTGGCAGGAGAAGGAGGAGACTCCAGTGAAGCAGGCCGTGAGCATATAGCTTTGCTAACCCAGATGCAAGATTCAGTTCTCACACTACTTGGGGGCTGGGATAGGGCCCTCCTAGACCTAATACTGTGAATAGTCCATCCATGATCTTCCCCACCTGATGGCATGCCAGTGGATTTTGGACTTAGGCCCCACAATAAGTCAATTCCTTATAATAAATAAATCAATATAGATCCCCCCTACTTGCTATTTTTCTATGTTTGAATCCTGACTGATGTTCTCAGGACAAAAAAAAGGGGGGAGGGGTCCATCTGCCTGCGCACATCTAAGCCAAAGAAGAGATATGTGCAGGTTTTTCAGCAAAGAAAATAATGTTTATTAGAGAGTTGCAATTTCTGGAGACCCAGGCAAGCTATCATTCAAAAGCATGGCTCCCCAGGTATCTCAGAAGTACAGATTATATAGGGAAAAATTAGTAATCATGGAAAGTAAGGGAATTGAGGTCGTGCATGCTACTGATTAGATGATTGGCAGGAGATGAGGTAATTGATCATTGTATCTGGTTCTGGAATCAGCCACAGCACCATCTAGTCTGGTCCTATGGCCTGATCCTGTGGCCTGTGGCCTGTGGCCTGTGGGGTTGTTGTTCTGCCTTGATGGGCCCAGAGCTGAAACACATCTAAAGCCAAAATATTATTCTTAGTCTAAAGTCTGGCCAAAACCTATTGTCCTCATGATTGTAGACTAGAGGCTCAGTTAATCTCATGTCTTAAGGCTTAATGATTAAAGGAGCAGGCATATAGAGGTAGAAGAATAAGGGCAGGGGGAAAAAAATAAAATGAGTCACAATGCTATTATCTGGGCAAAACCAGCTTGAAACAGAGAAAACTATTTAAAGAAATGCAGTTTGTGAGCAGTTACACTAGTACACTCCTTATTTTTGTGACGTAAATCTCTGCTAAGAGCCACCCCCATTTTCACATAGTTGAACCAAATTATCTTCCAAGAAGCAAGTACTCTACGTGTCTGATGGCTCACACCATCCTGAAAATATCCTCTATTACCCAATCTAAGTAGATGATGGTCCTTAATAAACAAAAGATGACAGAAGAAGAAATGGACTTATATTGTCCTCAAGAAAGAATAATGACTCTTCTTCCTTGCATAAGAGAAGAGATTGACAAAACCTTCCTTCTTGACTAAACTTTAGTCAGACTCACTTAAGCCCCTTCTTGACTAAACCTAGTCTTTGGCCTACTGAGTTGAGTTTTAGTAAAGAATTCTGCTAAGCCAGTTTTCCTCAAATCCTATACCCTGATATCCAAATACCTTTCTTTTCCTCCACACTCAATATTTAATAAAATTCTTCTCCCCTTCCAACCTTTGATATCTAACCAAGTTTCTCTTGGTACTTTTTCATTTACTCTCTCACCCAGCCCATCATCTATATATTCCAATTTGTCCCTGTTATATTTGGAGTTGAGTTCAATCTTTCTCTTCTATTGCAATAGTTTTAAATAAAGTCTTTCTTGCCATTTTAAACAATTGTCACAATGATTTTTCTTCAACAGTACTCAAAAATATTTGCCCTTGCCTGTTTCCATGAGGTTCCATTTGTCTTCATCAGAACAAGAGGTGTGACTTTTCCAAGCATCACTCCATGCTGAAAGAAGAGGGCACATTTCTTAACCATGACAACACTGGTATGTATTGAATGTTCACTTTGCCAGGCTCTGCTCTAAGTATTTTACAAAAATTATCTTATTGCCCTATACTTCTGCATAGACTTTTAATAGTTCCTCCCTACAACTTACAACATGAGCTCAATATCTTCATTTGGTTGTCTATCGATATTGATATTTAGGAAATTCACCACAATTTCTTGATGGCACTGTCAGCAAAGTGAATATTCATGTCCATGTTCTCACAGTACTTGGACTTCCTCACCTTGAAATGGGTCAAGTTTGTCTTTAGTCCCTTCGGCCATACCAGCATGTTTCTGCCCCCTATTCTAAGTATCTTTCTTCCTAGAATCCAAGCCTTCAGGATCTCATTACTGTTAAACTCTGACAAAAGAATCTGTTTTATATCTGTATTTATACAAGTATAAATCTTAACTCCAGAAGTTTGTATTTGAAACCACTGTATCTCAACGAGGTACATTTTCTTCTTTAGAAATTCCAAAGACCAAATGACAGGTTTAGGAGAGGTATTGTTCAAAAGATAGGAGAGGAGGGTTTTGCCAGGGCATTTGAAAACCCACTCCAGACTGATAACCTGATCTCCAAAGGCTGACATCCCTGAAGAGCATAAAAGTCATGATTGGACAAGTCGAGATGTGAACACATGTAGAAAAAGGGAGAGTTGCTGTGTACTGTGCAGAAATGGTTAGGAATGTATGAAAGTTGATTTATGTTAAAACTTTTACCTCTAGAACTACTCTGATGCCATATCCTTGGTCCACAACACATCAGCCTAAGCCCAGCTGACTTGAAAAAAGGAAATGGATCTAGAAAAGCAAGAGCCTTCCTGTCACTTTCTTATGCTCTGAAAGTCTCTGAAAAAATTACTATCGAGTCTCTTTGGGGTCCTGATGATGACAGCTACAATTAAGTGCTAAGAGATCTTAAGCCCCACACACAAACACCTGGCAAAAACTGGAAATATAATTTAAACCCATGCCTATAAATACCATCAACAGCAGTGCCTTCTGCTCAGCAGACAGAGCCCCAGGCCCTGCATTAAAGAACTCAGCAGAGTCCAAGATGAACTAGCACTTATCAGCAGGTCCTCCCAGAAAGCTTTTCTCTTGGGGTTGAAACGGCTCCCAACAATAAAACTATAGCTGTGTAACCTGCTTTCTAACAAAGGCTGCTGAGGAAGAGAGCGAGCCAGGTGGGCCTGTCCAATCCACTTAGCCCAGGTGGGATAGGCACCAGGCATGTCAAATTTCTGTAATTAACCATTCACTGCTGCCTTCCAGAAACTAAAGCTGTAATTTCCCAAGACTATCCAAGGTGACACAGGCTCCTCTTCTAAAAGCATTAATTAGGAACATCATTCCCTGTGGCAGGGGTGGAGCAGATATTTCCAACTGTAGTGTGTATTTATTTAGAACTATTACCACATAATATTTACAAGATACTTAACATGCATTAATTATCCCATAATGAACTCTATGGCTATAATATCAATGTTCTGTCAGGACTGTAAATTGCCCCCCTCCACACACACACACTTTTTTATCACCTTGGGAGAAAAAAAGAAAAATTAAAATTAATTGCATGCCCATTAAATGCTTATTTTTAATAGAAAACTTGCAAATGATGTGAAAATTCAAAGCAGGGTACACAGTAAATCAAAAGCAGATAACACACTTATAGACACACTCTACTGTTTTTATGAGCATGTTTTACAATCCATTCATTATGCTGTCTGTCCTTTTGAAAGCTGGTTATTATATCGCTCATACAAAGAAACATGTGAATGGCTGTGCAACAAGCCATGAAAATCAGGACAAAACTGAACATTTCTGCTGCTATTTGAATCCGCCTCCCTCAAATATCTGCCTGGAGAATTCTAACAGGAGGCTCATCCCTGTAACACCCACGCAAAACCTTATATAAGAGAGAAAAGGGAAGATTTGCCATATCTTATGATTCATGGTGGTAGTTTTCCAAAGAATGGTCAGCAGCCATCCTATTCCTTTAAGAGGCAACATTTTCTCTGGAGACAAAGAGATGAGGTAAGGAGATCAGGGTTGTACAGCATGATCTGCCTCCTAGAGTCCCAGGCTACCCCTTATATATTCCACCCCAAATGTAAGTCATCTTTACATTACCCAGGGCAAATCATCATTCTATTTTGCAATCATGGGAGCATCCTAACTCACAAAGAAGACTCTAACTGATTTAGTTTTCAATAAAATCTCCCTTAATTAAGCCAAAATATTGTCCCTTAATAAGTTCCATTCATTTTTTTCTAATGTTGATTTCTGGGCTCAAGATAGTCATAAAAGATTTTATTCCCTCTTTTACTTGACCACTTTTTTAGCATTTAGTAACAGGCATCTAATGCCTGAGAGAGTTCATCTAATTGGTGGTAGTGAAGAATTTACCTTGTTAGAGGTCATGTACCAAGCAGGTAGGTTTATTTGGAAATTTACCCATAAAAAAATCCCTAAGTTCCACACCAGGGTCTTCCATGGTTGTTCATAGTGGCCTTGGTTTGCTAGAAGTCCTCTGACCTACCCATAAGATGAAAATGTCTATCTTTCTTTCAGACCAAAAGGCCCTACATGTTCTTGATTTGCCTTTCAGTAGTAATCACCTGCCTCAAGTTCATTCCAGAGCATTTATGCATTTCTTGCACAAAATGGAGCTTCCAGTTTTATGATGAGTGCAAGTAGCTTCTTTTATAGAGCTTAAAACTCATGACAAATATTCAATAAAAGTATGAAATGAACATCTTATTCTAAGAGGAGGATTACAGACAAGAGGACTAGTTGACACAAATACATGCTGGAAATGATCCAGACAAGAGGAAAATTGAATACATTTCCTAGGTGATGCCCAGACATTGCTTATTTTATGTTACTGTAAAATGTGAAAATTATATATTGACTTGTCTCTTACTCACACAAATACCATGGCATAATATTGACATCCCTCTGGGTTGTATTTCTTGGAGCACGAAATTGGGAGCATTCATTCAACAAACATATATTGATATCTACTCTGTACCAGATGCTATGTCAGATCCTGGGGATAGGACAGCTGTGGACACTGCCCTAGAGGTATTCACAAAGGATAGTCAAGCCACTTCTGATTTGCCAAGAAAACATAGAAGGCAAGAATAACTAACTCAACCTGGCATAGTTGAGGAAACTTCCACAGCAGCAATGATAAGCTGAAAGGGCAAATGAGATTTATGGAGTAGATAGGAGTAAGAAAGACATTCTATGCAGTAAAAGCAATTAGTCAAGGCAAGTAGAGTGAAGGAAAATGAAAAGTTCAGCAACAACGTTAGTTCATTATGATTGAAATTTAGGGGCATGTGAGTGAGAAGAGGAAGAGGAAGCTAATAAAGTAGTCATCCAATGCCTTAGATTACTTGCTAAAGAGTTTGGGGTTTATTTTTGAAGGCAATATGGGGCAATTTAAAATTTTTGAAGTGAAAGAATTAAAATAGTATTTTGTGATAGAAATAGAAGTTGTGTGAAACTTATAGAAGACAGAGTGGTGGGTAACTCAGGAAGTTGAGAAGTTATTTCAGTAGTAGTCTAGGAGAGCACTGAAAAAGGCCTGGGTGCCAAAAGAATGTAGAAATGGAGAAGAGGACACAGAGAAAGAAATTGTCAGGCTGTAGAGTTATCAGTGTCTGGAGAATTGGTTTATGGGGCAAAATGAGAGAGAAGACAGAAACCAGTAGGATTCCTAGGGTTTTGGCTTGAGCAATTTGGTAGATGAAATAACTATTAATTAAGATACGTTTGGTTCAACATTTTTATATTAAATAAGTTGTATTTTGGGTGCCTATAGAATATATATTTGAAGAATTTAGAAAGGGCTGTTCTGAAGTTCAAGAGAGAGGTTATTGATAGGTGATAATTGATAATATGAGAGTAAACAAGATGACCCAGAAAAACTGATGATTTAAACCATTAAACACCTCAATTTAAGGGATGGATAGAAAACAATAAACCTAAAAACATGACAGAAAAGGTGTAGTCAAAGGAGAAACTAGAAGATTATGGTGTTATAATGAAGCTGGTAGTGTTCTACAAGGAGGGCCAAATGCCTGCAGCTCTACTACGTTCCATACACAACCACTTTCCACATCTCACTACGAATAGCAGTTTAGAACTCCATACTTCTCCTTACTGACATTCAACTCCTCTTTGACCTAAATTAGCCTGAGATCTTTTTGGCTTGTTCCTTCTCCTCTGAATGTTGATCTTCTGCCAAAACCTTAGTACAGATGTCTTCAGACTCTCCCACAATAAAGAGTTTACTTTCCAAGGTATTTGCCCAGCAGGCACTTTACTATAAGCCAACGATTCTCAAAGTGTGGTCCCAGGACCAGCAGCTTCTGCAACTCCGGTTGAAACTACACTAATTTTGGGGCTCCATCCCAGACTTATTGAATCAGAAGATCTGGGGGTGGGGAACAGTGATATGTATTTTAGTAAGCCCTCTAAGTGATTATATATTTATATTTATATAAATATATAGGTGATTAATATATATCTATATATCTATATCTATATATCTATATCTATATATCTATATATCTATATATCTATATATATATATCTATATCTATATATATCTATATCTATATATATATATATATATATATATATATATACTCCCTCAAGGCTGAGAGCCACACAAAAAGCTGATGGTTGCATCCTTCTAAACATTGCATATTCCCCAAAAAATATTCTGAGAATTCTGTCTTTGATAATGGATAGATGAAGTCTGAAATAAAGAGTTTGATATTTTCTTCTTAAATAAAATTATATTTTAATCATAGAAGATATCTGGAGATATTTATAGAATGAATATTTTACAGCCTTTGGATTCTTATTGTTGGTTAAATAGGGAGAAATGGCAGAAAGTAGGCTGGTTGAGTGTTCTATTATTAGAAATTATTACAGGACAATAACTAAATGCTAAATTTGTATAATGGGAATATTTTCTTTCATCTTTTTATACATGGCTATAATATGCTTTAATGTTTATATATTTTATATTAAAGCATATAATGTGTATGAAATGGTTTGAAATAACTGGACAATTATTTAAATTCAGTTATTGGTATACAGCCCCATTCTACAAGGGACTTAAAACAACATAGAGTAAATACATATATTAAAATAGTAAACTAAAATATAATATTTAGAGGAGTTACTATTAGCATAGAAGGCCCTGAAAGTTTCCTCCTGTGCCAGATATTAACCTTTTAGCTGCTTAAGGACAGTTGGTAGATAATGCAAGAATGGGACCACAGTAACAGAAAGGCACTTGGCAAGGGCAGTGACTATCAATCATGGCTGATTCCTATCTTCCCTGAAAGAAGCATTAAGATTATCATAGTCTCTGACATTAAGCTTGTGATAATTCATTAAGAATACAATTATGCATGCTGTGCCATCTGTATGCACCTTGTCGATCTCACAATGCCATTGCCTTCTGGTCTTATGTCTAGAAGACCTCAAGCCTAAACACAGCCAGCTTGACCCAACAACTTTAAAATCTTCCTCCAGTTTTGACTCTGTTATTTTATCAAGGATGGATTGTTTAATCATATCTCTCTAATACACTTTTTAAATTCTAGTTTTTCCATTCTCACATGTCAGTCTCTAAGTCCTTATACCCAGCACACAATATGCAATATTAATATTAACAGAGAATGAAAGGACAGCCAGGTGGAAGACAGAACTGAATGATTTGGGTTGTGGTTTGACCACTGCATTAATAGATTTTTTTTTTTGAGTGAGTTACTTTATTTCCCTAAGCCTCAGTTTTCTCACCTCTGAAATAAAAATATATTTAAAAAATTATTATACTCAGCCTTTACTAGCATGGATTAAATAAAAAAAAGAGAAGCAGAAAACTCATGACCTGTCTGGAAGTTTTACAGACCTAATTGGAATGTCTGCTACACTCTTCAGAAGTTTCTGGAATATCCAGTTGCGGAGCGGGGGGGGGGGGGCGGTGAGGGCTCCATTTCCAGTGAGCAGGAGTTGATATATGATTTAGTCTGAGGGCCATGAGAAACTCAAGGGTCTAAATTGCTGTTTCCTTGAAATTATTCCGTTCCGGTGAACTTAGATGAAATGAGCCAAAAGCAGGCTCTCATAGAAACCTTGGTGAAGCAAAACTGCTGATTCTCATGAGGCACCAACTTGTCCCCGATAAATCTGCTGACACCACCTAAACAAGAGCCTCTCAAAAGGTTAACAGGAGCTCCATCAATAGGAAAGAAGATGTAAAAGTGTCTCCTGACCTACATTCTGGGAGTTAAACCAGGTCATTTTTCTATCAGTCTTTGAAACAGACCTAGCCTGATGTCACACCCTTGTGTCAACATCACCAAGTAACAACTGAAACTTCAGTGCTTGAAATATATGTTTATGGCTTTCAGAGTTTCAGATGATACCAAACAGTCAAGTGTACTTTAAAGCCTTCACAGACTGGACAGATTTTCATTAGGAGAGCAATTAATAATAACCAGCATTTTTTGAGAACTTAATGCCATGAAGTGGCTGTATTTTACATATGGAAGCTCATTTAAAGCTCACTCAAAGTGACTAGTTTACAGTTGTGGGAACAAGCTTAGAGAAAGCTCAAAATGTATCATCTTTCTGAGATTCTCAATTGACTGAGTCAGGAGCAGTTGCTATTTTCCAGAAAGGAGAGTGTCAGATATTGTAGAATCTGATTTAAAATACCAGTGAAATTTTTGTCTATTCTTTATTTTCTATTAGGCATGATCACATTTAGCAACAGTTCAGTAGTATTTGCCAAAAATCTATCATGTTATTCAGAAAAAATAAAGAAAGAAGCCTGAGAGTTCTGGATGCAGTGTGAACTCTCAAGAGAGATAAAAAATAGGAAACAGGAAGTAAACTTTCAGGGAAGAGAAAATGCAGTAGGGAAAATTATCACAAGCAAGGACATAGTGGTAAAAATTGGAAAATGGTCAGAAAACAAGCATAAAATGGACACATCCTTGAAGACCTTGGCTTTTGGAAAAATTCTGACTCTTTTGACGAAGGCACTGAGTCTTTTGACAAACAAACCACAGCTGGTAGAGAGTTGGAGGAAAATAACATAGTGACATGATATTAAGATCAGGTCTTTTCCACCTACAAAATAGGAAAAGTAGCCCTTTACTTACTGAGAATGACTTATAAAGAGGGGTGGCATGACTCTGTGATGGGCCACAATTATCAATGACATGCCACTCATGCCTGGCCCGTGAGTTGGGAGAGAAGATTCCACAAGGTTTGGAAGGAGAGATATCCTTCAAGAGACAACTCTCCTCTCTTCTTGAAAAGTTTCAGTAAACCTGGAAGGGAAGCTTCTAAGCTGCTCAAGAGGTTGCCCTTGGGCCCTGCTAGTACAGATAAACACAACTCCCTAATTCCCTGGGTATTCTAAAAAGAACCTTAACTGTGAAAAGTGAAGGCAGCTTTGAGAAAGCTCAATGAGTGTTATGTGAACTGCCAGTACTAGTCTTAGAACAACTCAAAAAAAGTGGGGGGGGGTGGGCGAGGAGAAGAGGGAGGGAAAGAGAGCAGTTATGTTAGCTTTGCCAAGTTAACACTATGAGACCACCAAAGCTGAAGCCAGAGGGTGAGCAGAAGAACACAGACAAGATATTAAAATCAGGTTTCTGATTTTGAAAGTGAGAGGCAGAGGGACAGCCTGCAAATGGGAGGTACTGGATCAAAGCCCAGTGTGTATGCTAGCTCAATTTGATGATCAAATCAAAAGTCAAAGGAAAACTGACACTTTGCCCTTGACCCTTAAAATGGACCCACTTTCTCCAGAAAGGCACATCATTAGGATCCAGTAAATAGTCAGATATTTTTTCTCTAGTGCTAATCCTGATAATTACCTTTTTCATACTTTCACATTCCTGGTTATCTATTGCTACGTAATGAACCATGTCAAAATATTGTGGTATAAAATAACCATTTTATTATATTCACAGATTCTGAGGGTTGGGAATATAGCAGGGCACAATGAGAATGATTTACGTGTATGTCATGATGTCTAGGGCCTCATGTGGGAAGACTGAGATGGCTGGGATGATATCTGGGGACGAAGTCATCTGGAGCTTTTTCACTCACATATGTGGTCCTTGGTCTAGATGACTCCATCTGGCCTTAGCTGAGGAACTGTTGGTCCACATAGGGCCTCTCATGTTCTTAGACTCCCTCACAGCATGAGCACCTCAGAATAGTTGGCAGTGGCTCAGAGATCCAAGAGTAAGTGAGTATTTCAGCAAACAAGATAGAAGCTACTTGGCCTAGCACTGAAGTAACAAGGTACCACTTCTATTGTACTCTATAAGTAAAAGCTGTCACAGGCCTCCCAGATTCAAGAGGAGGAAGCTAAGTATAGAAGAATTTGTGGCCACATTTTAAAATTGCCACTCTCCTCTTCTTGTCTTGCCTCTTTATGCCAAGGTTTAGACTCTTCTCTAGACAGTTCGTTCTACTAAATATATCTGAATATGCATTTCCAGCATTCTTTATCAGACACAATTTTGGTTATTGTATTTCCACAAGGTATGAGCAAATGATTGCTGGGTATGTAGAATTTTGGTTGGCCTCATGTTGATCTGGGCTGTTTATTTATGCTAAGTTCTGTGCATGCATTATCTTATTGGATCCTTGTAACAAATCCTTGACGAAGGTATAATTATTTCCCCATTTAAAAAAGTGAGGAAACTGAAGCTTGTGGAGATTAAGCAATTTATCTAAGGTTTCACAGCTAAGTAACTGGCATAACTACAATTTAAACCCTTAGTCTTAATCACCATACTATACAACTCTCTCACCAGTGTTGTTTATTGAACATTTCCAGTTCTCTGTACTTGGGCATGCAGAATATGATTGCATTTATTGCCCCTTTCCCCCTGCATTATGGTTGATTGGGGCCATGTAACCAGTACTGGCCAATAAATTATAAGCAGAGATAATACACGTCATTTGGGGGCAAGCATTTAACTGTTAGTGAAAAATGCTTCCTTTGATCCTCCAAGCAATGAGACCGGCATTACTGGAGATGGTGGCTGCTCAGTCAGCCTGAGTCCAAGGGACTAACTACAATAAGCAGAGCCCCCTGCCAGCTCATGTTGGGCATATAGCATGAGTAAGAAATGTTTTTGGTTTAAAGTCACTGAGTATCATTACACAGTATAATCTGACTGACCATATCATCTCTTTGATCTTCAGTTTCCCTAACTATAATTGGAATAATAATTACTACCCAAAGGGACTATTGAAGTGAGTGAAAATAGTGTATGTATGTAAAGTACCTCTTTCGGTGTTTAACCTAAAGTAGGGCATACTAATGTAGGAGTGTCACTATCACATATCAAGAAGGCACATGGCTCTGAGTGGAGTGGGGCCTAAGTTGGCTCAGCCCCACTTATGTGGATAGCCCAGAGGCTCACCCCATCAGAGATCCCTTTATTAGTACCCTGTCTGGCACCTGTAGGATACCAGCAGAGTGACCTATGGCTGCATAGACATCAGAGAAGAAAGGTGGAGAATGGGGAGGGGCAGAGTTGTTATGATTTATTATGAATGCGATGTTTGTCAAGATCAGAAGAGGGTAATGAGAAAGCTTAAACAAGCAGATGAAATATAGAGAACAAAGCCAACCACTTCTCTGTTGTTCTACTGTAATTTTGAGTGTAAGAATAACTTTATGGAATTGAAGTTTCCGAAATAGATTTCTTTCATAACCAAATAATAACCAGGTAGAAAAATCATGTTTCAAAAGCTGAGCTTCATTTCCCCCTAGATAAGGAATTTTGAACACTTCCTCTAGTGGGAACCGAGGAAGTGCCACTTATTCAAATAGATGCCAGTCTATGATTGTCCAATTATTCACTGAATTCTGCCTTTGATGGCCCAGATGTTCTCAATTTCTTATAATAAATTCTTTCATCTGAAAAGTCGTTCTACTCAGAAATGCAAAACCCTCTTCAGCTCGCCAGCTTTTTTTGATGAGCTGATATAATTGGCCTTCAATTTGCTTATTGTTTTGCAATAGAAAGCCCAAGTTTAATTTCATTTCTGTAAACCTGTAGACAAGAGCCAACGATTCCACCATTTAAGTCATTCTCCTCATTACATTCTGCTTTGGCTCTGTCCACCCCCACCCCCATAATCAGGAGAAATTGTGGGAAAACTTTTTTCTTTATTATTTTTGTTTAAAAAAGAAATAATTTTCCTATTACAAAACATTTAAATTTGATTCAATAATAATATTTATTGAATACATTTTCTATCCCTTCATATTCTTTAAAAAATGTATAAACTTATTAGTATATATAATGATTAATCAATTTATTAACACCTTTAGTCATCAATCAACCAATATTTATTGATCTTCTTTCATGTCCATACACCATGTAAGCCTCTGGGAGATATGCATAAGTATAAAATAAGTTCCTGGCCCACAGGTTATCTATCTGTGGAGGTTGGGCATATTCATAATAAAATATAACAAATTACCAATAATAGATAATAAAGTCACTCATTCAAAAAATATTAATTAACTTAACAAACATTGATTAAATTCTTTCCATAGTTAAATACTAAAAGACCGATTTTTTTCATCTTTTTACTTCACATTGTAGTGATGTTAATAAAGCCTCCCTCCTTTTTCTATATGATTTTGTATCCAGTTCCATGTTCTGCACTGAGAAGATTTCACTTTATAGGACTGGAAAATCTAAACTGTCTGACATGCCTCTTATATATGTTCTAGACCATGGCAGAGAGAGACAATGTTTCATGTGGTTACAACATCAGCTCTGGAGTCAGACAGCCTGGGTTCAAATCTGTGGTTATATGCTTGCTGTGTGACCTTAGTCAAGTTACTTACACCCCTATGTCTCAGTTTTCTTATCTGTGATGGTTAATTTTATGTAACAACTTAACTGGGGCACCCACATATTATTGTCTGGGTGTGTTGATGAGGATGTTTCCAGATGAAATTATCATTTAAACCAGAAGACTGAGTAAAGCAGATTGTTTTTCCCAATGTAGGGCCTTATCCAATCAGTTGAAGGCCTGACTAGAACAAAAGACTGAATAAAGGAGAATTCAATCCTCTCTCTCTGGCTGTCTTCAAGCAGGGACATTGGTTTTATGTCTTGAGACCAGAACTATACTATCAACCATTCTGGGTCTCCAGCTTGCCAACTGTAGATCTTGGGATTTCTTGGCCTCCATAATCACATGAATGTATTTCTTATAATATAACAGATTCTGTTTCTCTGGAGAGCCCCAACTCTCAGGTCTATTTCTCTTAAGAACCCCAGCTAACACACTGCCTATAAATTTGGCATAAAAAGATCTAAATCATTAAATGGCATAATATAGAAAGAGTACTTAGAAAAGTGTCTAGCAGAAGTTAATGTCTCTGTAAATATGCATTCCTATTACTTCCAAAGCTGTAGTGCATAGAGCTTTCTGGCCATTTATCTTAAGATTATCTCTCCACAACCAGTGCCCTCATCCTGGGCTGCCCTTTCCAAAGACAGAATTGATGCTTCTTTGAAGTGCTTAGCTGATGTATTCATTTTCCCTTTTGTTATCTCACTTGAAATCACATCATCTCCAGTCCATGGAAAATGACTGTGTTGGGTCATGCACTGATTCAAACAGAGAAGCTAGAAATAATCAGAAATTACTTATACCAGTGAAATGTCAGGTGAGTCTTATATGGGCCATTCTTCCAAGAACATTTTTGGTAATTCTGTAGATAAAAGAGGATTGTGAAGGTTTTGTAAGCCTTTCTTTTTTCTTCCCCTTCTTCCTCCAGATGAGAAGAGCCCTAAACAGACCTTTGTCGAAGAATAAATTTCCAAGACTACCAATTTGGATCTCAAAAGCCCAGATTCAAAGGAACTCTCAGTTCATGACAGACACTGCTATCTAAAATAAATGCCTGAATAGCTATCAGTTAAGGTACACACAGAGCAGATGGGAAATGGATAGCTACATTATAGATTGCTCTGTGAATTCAAGAGGTCTTTGTTTGAGGACAATAGTAATATGAACAAATATTCAGGTTTTCAGTTATAGGCCAGCCAGAGGATCAAGCAAGAAATCAAATTAAATCTAAATTGACTCAGTGATGCCAGCACCATTATTACATAAAGTATGCACTGCCAGACATCCTTCCTCAGGTCTCCCAGCTCACCTCTTAGAAATGGGGCTGAATTATACACACTCAAATACTTCCAGGCATCTTTCTAGTCAAGTACAATGAGGTTTTATTATTTATAATTAAATAGAGTTTATTCAAAACCATGAAATGGTTCCCCTGTGCCTTTCACCAAATGAGAATTCTCTCAAGACTCTAGACAAGTTATCAATAGGAAATGTACTCTATTAGTTATTTGAATGTTACTAAATTTAAGCTCTATTAGTAGGATGACCAGAAAAATAATCATCTCTCATCCATAATTGTGCTGCTAATCAATTTAAACAATTTAACAGTAAGGTTTGGTTTTACCCACAACTGCTGCCTGCATTTTATTCAATGGGGGAAAAACTCTATCTTTATCTATGTATCTTTTTACTCAGACTTGCTCTTTCCTTTTATGTCTTAACTCAGGTAAAGGCATCGACACTCACCTTATCTATCATCTTTGACATTCTAACATTCATGTTCAATCAATCACAGACCCTGATAATTCCATCACATACATAGCTTTCATATTCACTCTTTCCTCTTTGTCCTCTGACATTTCTCCTATTTAAGCAGGAAGTGGAGTAGCCCCAACAGAAAGGCATTCTGGGAGTTCCCAGCAGAAAAGAAAGAACAAGTCATGTGTAATGAGGTGGTAGCTTTGGAAACTCATTTAGGCAAAGCTAGAGAGGGGCCAACTAGTTTAAGTCACTAAATGTCACAGGTGCAAAATAAATAAATCTGAACCACAATGTTAATCTGAATGGTCTAATTCAAGGTGACTGGGCCAAAACAGAAGATGTGATCCTGATAGAAGTCATACACATTACGTGGAAGTCAAAATCATGGTTTAGAGGTCCCTGTTTGTGTTCAACTAAGATTAAATATGCAAAGCAGGACCAGACAGGTTTAAAACAAACAAGTAAAAGAACTAGGTATCAAACTTAAATCTAAGGGCCTCTTTCCCAAGAATACACTGCTTAAAATATTTTATATACATATAAGTCCCTGGTGAAGATCTGATTGGTCAATGTTCCCCAAGAGAGAAACAAACACATGTATGATCTTTCTGCTTTCATTTCTAAATTGATTGAAGCAAGGCAGTGGGTTTTGGAGTGGACAATTATTGATTATGTGTAACTGGAATTGTATTTAAATTTCTCATCTCACTTTTCTTCTCAGAAATGCATTTAACTAACAATTTCAAGCACTGATAACTATAATCAAGCTATCATAATAATAATAATTATAATAATGATAATAACAATATACTTGTATCACATTTTAAAGTCTGTAAAATGCATTTTAAGTTGATTTTACATGTATTATCTCACACATAAAAGGGTATTTTTCTATATTAACAGAGACTGCTCTTGAGAGTAAGAAAAATAAACAAAGAGAATAATAATTTATGAATTGACACCTTATAGTCTTTGTGGCAAGCCCTGTCTGTGCTTGTCCTGTATCCCTTCAGATTCCATTCCCATTTCTGTGCATCCCACTCTGACTTCTAAGAGCCAGAACATCATCTTTGTTGGTTGGCTGGCCATGGGCTCCCTCAACCCACTTGGCTCATGTGTAGGCAGGATAGAAGTGACTGGAAATTAACATCTTTCCAGGATGGTCATACCCTTTAAGCAATGACTGATGAGAGTGGGAATATAAAAATGCCAGTTTCTTTACCCCTTGGCTAGGATAATTCTGAAGTATGTATTTTATATCATTTCCTGATGTCTCCCCTAGGCTTAGCTTCATTGTCTACAGTGGTTGCTGGAGTTTTGACTATTTTTTTTTTCTCTCTGAATTACCTACCCATCATCCTATCATGTTTCTGCAACTTCCACCATCTTCAACCCTCCTCTCAGAAACTGCTTCATGGATGAATCCTATTCAGTTAGTGTGAAAAGTATTCATAAACACTGAATCAATAGATGGCAGATGACATACAAATGATGAAAGTCATGCGAAACTGGACAACATGGTCATCTATTTTATTATTTAAAAAGCCTCTCACCTGTCTGTAATAAGGTAGTGGCTTCTATTATCATGCATTTGTCAGGATAGTTCAAGTATTGAGGCATGGGTATACAGGATGCTAGATATGATAAGTAAAAATGAATTCATTGATTTTATGGTCTGGAGATTAGAACAGACAGCAAACAAAGTAGTGACCATGAGTGAGGAGTGTGCAGAGGAAGGAGAAACTGACTACTACCAATAATTTTCTTAATGTATAATCAGACTCAGAAACAAACAAAAATAACAGAGTCAGGAAAATAGCTACTTCTGACTGCATGACAACCAAATCAGAGAGGCCTACTGTTGTGAGCTTCATCCACCATTAGAAGGATGGTATCAGTAAGATTTCATCTCACAGTCTAAATCAAAAGGACAAAACCAGAATCCTCAGAGATCTCAAAATCTATCACAAACGTTTGTTGTATCAGAAAAAATTGATGTCTCACAACCAGTTCTTGTACAATCTGTCTCAGAAAACAGAGTGGAAGTAGACAGAGTTACCAGCATGTTCTGTGGGAAGAAAACAAATACTTTCCACAACAATACCTCAAAGAACAGAGAGCAGTGTGCTTTCTCCAGTCTCTGGATCTCTGCTTCAAGAATGAGTGTTGAGATGTTCACTTAAGCACAAAATCAGCTATCTCCACCCCTTCTTTCTATTTTCAAATATGAGCAAGATAATCTGAGCCATGATTATCTTCTCTGCATTATAAACGGTCTTCCTCTTTCCACTCTTGCTGCTTCATTTTACTTTCCAAACAGAGCTAGAATTATCCTTCTAAATGCACTCTATATCATTTTCATACTTTGATTCAAACTCTCCAATGGCTTTCATTTCATGAAATGAGAAGCCAAGGTCCTTCCAGTGTCTGCTTTATCTGAGGCACCAGCATACCTCTTTGCTCTTTTTCCATTATTCCGCATTCCTAATTCCAATCTGCCTTTTTCTGTTCCTTGAATATACCTGACAAGTTCCTGCCTTAAGGCTATTCAACTTACCTTTGTCTAAAATTCTCTTCTTGATTTCTCTTTAGCTCATTACCATCATCCCCCATGTCAACCACCCTAATTAAAAACTCAACCCATTACTAAACTTCAGCATTCCCTGTATCTCTCTCCCTGCTTCATATTTTCCCATATCACCTCCTGGTGTGCTATACAATATAATTACTTATAATGTTTGTTGCTTGTTGTCTTCCTCTCCCTGCTAAAATAAAAGCTTCTATCTTTTTGGTTCACAGATCTATCCAATGCCAACATCCAAGTCATATTTAACCTTCTATCTCTTTTAAGAAAATTTCCCCAAGACCTCAAATGCTCTGTCAGACATTTGCTCTATCCAAATGCTCTATCAGACATTTGGAATTTTCTTACAGTAAGTTTTTTAAATAATATATTTGTGTTTCTCCTTAGTTATAAAATTGTAACTTTCTGAAATAAATTCATAAGCAACTGAATATTGAGATGTACAATAAATAATAATAGTTGCTTTTTAGTGAGACTCTATTAGATATTGTGTACTGTTCTAAACTATTACATGTATGACATCATTGATAATCACAACCTCATTAGGAAGTATTATTTTTATTAACTGATGAAGATACTGAAACCCAGAGTGTTTTGCTAACTTAACCAGCATCATAAAACTAGTTAGAAGATAAGTTCAGGTTTAAACATAATGCAGTCAAGCCCTGTATCCTATACTCATAACACAGAGCTATTTAAGAACTTCCCCATTGGTGTCTGTAGTAGATTCAGGAGTGGTATTTAAAATATGTCCACATTACTCAAAAACTGGTCCACAGAACAGCAGCTTCAGCAACACCAGAAGCTTATTAAAAATGTAGAATCTTCTCTCTCCCTCCACCCCCTCTCTTTTTTTTTTTACACAAAGATCTTTATTTACGAGTGAGCTGAGGTGAAATTCTCTCATATATTACAAAAAAAAATGTACATATACATACATATACACATTCTGTATCTATAAAGTTTCTCAGAGGTAAAATCTATTCTTAAAAGAGGGCAGGTACATGGTAGGGGATGTAGTGGTAAGACTGCCTTGAGCAATGGAACCAGGCTGTTCATGTGTTTCAGGTACCGGCAGTAGGGAGAGAAAATTATGAAAGAGAATGAGAGACATCTTAAAGGTCAGAAGTCAGGGACAGAGAAAAGATCTGGAAACTAACAAAGGGCTTTTTAACAAGATTCCAACACATTAGTACATACATCAAAGTTGAGAAGCACTAAAAGATTTAACAACTGAAATTATATCAGTAAGAAGCACGCAGAAGGAGGAAGATGATGATAAATGGTTTCAGACAAGGGCTGAGAAGTCAAGAGGAAGGGAAAAATGTTGGGTGAAAAAAATTATGACTTTTTACTATTGATTGTGGAAGTAGTTCAGTATTTCAACAAAAATGTCAATAATAAAAACCAACTGAAGATTAGCCTCTGGTTATACGAAAATGCTATGAATGAGTTACAGGTATGTTATATATTAACACGCAAACCCTTAGCATTCTTAGTATCCAAGTGAAGCTTGGAGTCAACAGAGACCCAAACCACATGTATAAAAACATAAATAGTTTAATATGAGGTTCCTAAGAAGATGAGCTGAGCAGATGTAGGTCTGAGAGTGAATTCTAATATTTCAGCAAGCACTGAGCATGATGAGTAAAGCATAATACCTGTTGCTTGCCACGATTCTCTAAGAGCTGCCAAGGAGTTTGTCTATATCTTGGACACCTAAATTGCAGCCAGCTGTATGGTGTACTCCAACCCACTGTAAATAAGGAATCCAGAGACCCACTAGTGTAATTAGTATTTTAAATACCTAAGCAGTCAAGTGCACAGGCAAAGGAATAGGAGTTGGAGTTGAAGAGTCTGAGGTATCAGCAGGTGTTCTTGGCTGTGCAGTTCCGGGGAGCCTTGAATCTCTCTGCCTTCATACACATCAGATGCTTTTGTAGCTAATATGCTCTTTTAGGGGCATCCAGGCTAGCTGCAGGGTGACTGCTCTAACAATGCATGTGTTTTCTACTAATTAGAGCATCATCATTATTTTGAAATATTTGATATGAAAACATTTTGTTGGATTTGAAACCTATTTGCATTATCACAAAAAAGTTCAGCATAACATTTGTCAGTGAAAAAAGAGGAGCTTTTTAAAATATACTTTTAACTATTACAGATTTTTAATAGCTGTAAAAGTGATTTTAATTTTTTATCACCTACTACTGTGAATAAATTTACTTGCCAATCATGACTATCAAAAATTTGAAAAGACCATCTTTATAAGATTTATCAAGAATTGAGTACAACCATGTTGAACATAAATGTGATATGAAAAATTATGTTCATGGATGGTAAGGGCTGAGTAAGAGCCAACCATACCAGTGTACCTGTAGAATTATGAACTATAGATAGCATACAAAACAAATAGCTACCTGAAGCCTATTTGTTCCTGTATATAAGAGTGTACAGAAAGAGGAATATTCCATTATAGAGTCTATGCCCAGAGGAGAGTTGTACAAAGTTATATGCTATTTTCACAACATTTAGACTGAGCTCAAATATAGTTGACTTAGTACTGATAGAAAAACCACAGATTTATCTCTAGAGAAACTACCAGATCTGGGCAACTATAACCACTGGAGAGAAAGGCAAAATACCAGAGATGAAATCCCAAAATTCTGTCTTCTCATAACTCTGGCTAACCTTCAAACCATTCATGCATGGAAAAGAATCAAAGCAACTTTGTTAAAACAAAAGCCATGAACTGAAATCACAGCTACTAACCATAAAACACACAACAAATGAAGCAGAAAAAATTATTGCAGAAATGATGGTCAAATATTTTAAAGTTGATGAAAGGCATACATTTACAGATTCAAAATGCTTAGAAACACCAAGCAAGATAAAAGTATGACACATGTTATATTCAAATAGTTGAAAGTCAATGATAAAAGCAAATATTTAAAGCAGCAAGACAAAAAAAAAAACAACTTGCTATTTAATTAATAGCTGACTTCTTGTCAGAAATCAGAGGCCATGACATTTTTTTAAAGTAACACAACGTTTTTAAAAGTGCTAAAAAATTTTTGTCAACATAAAATTTTATATCTAGTGAAATTTTCCTTTAAAAATGAGGGGAAATAAAGTCACAATATTATAAATTGAGACTAAGAGAATTTGTTGAAAACAGATATTGTCATCACCAAGCTGATAGAGAAGGGAAGGTTTCAGTGGTGAGATGACTAGTTGGAAGAATGCACAAGAGGCTGATAAGGGAATAAAACAGCAGGCACCAACTTTATAGCAGGGAGTGTGCTTCTATCATGGGGAACATGCTTCTGCTCTGGCCCTTGCTTCTGTTCCCCAAGGGACTGCATGGGCTCCACATATATAAGAGTACAACAGTGGTATTCAGCCACGTACGCGTGATACAATAAGCTAAATTATACTTACATATTTTAGGTGCAGGCGCCCTACTACACTAATGTAACATTCTAATCCAGGGTCCTATTCCTAGCCGCTAGCCTGGATCACAGCAGACCTGATACAAGCAAGGCCTGGGACCCACAGACCTACTAAAACAAGAACTGCTAAAGGAATATCTTCAGACATAAGAGAAATTAGATCAAATAGAAACTCCAAGCTCTAGAAAGGAATGAAGAACATTAGAATGGCAAATATATTGGTAGACATCAGGATATTTTACCTTTTCCCTTATAATTTCATTATGATATATATATTTTTTTAAAGAAAAAAATTACAAATGTGGATTTGTAATATATGTGGATAATATAAACATAGGGGCCAATATGGACCATTAAAGTGGCAAAGTTGACATATTTTCCATGAAATGGTATAATATAAACTGTAAATGTAGTGTTAAAAGTTAAGAATTTACACTGAAATCTCTAAATGAACCAGTATCATGTAATATAAGAAGGAAAGCTAAAAGCCAATAGAAAAATGAAAATGGAATTCTAAAAATAACCAAATTATACTCATCTCTCCCATGCTCCCCCTCCAAACAAAAAAGATAGAAAAGAAATAATAAAGAAACAAACAAAAATTCTAAAGAAAGAAATTGAAAGTAAAATGACAAGCCCATACCTAACCATATCAATAATTAAATCAACATTACCAACCACCTTGACTTAATTGATATCAATCAACAGAGCACGATACCCAACAATCTCAGAATACATATTCTTTACATAGCATATGGATCATTTACCAGACTACATTTTGGGCCATGAAACAATCCTCAAAAACTTTAAAAATACTGAAATCATACAAATATGTTGTCTAACCAAAATTTAAAAAATTAAGTCTATAACATAAAGTATCTAGAATAACCCAAATATTTGAAAATTAAACAACATACTTCTAAATAATTAATATATCAAAAAATTACTAAAAAGATTAGAAAATGTTTTGAGTTGAATAATAATGAAAATTCACCATATAAAAACTTTAGGGATACATCTAAAGTAGTATTTAGAGAAAACTGTATAGCTTTAAATTCTTATATTAGAAAGAAAAGAAAGATCTAAATTCAATTTTTTGACTTTCCAGTTTAAAATTTAAAAACTAGAGAGAAAATAATACCCAAGGTAATTAGAAGAAAAGAATTAGTAAAGATTAGAGAGAAGAAATTGGGAAAAAATTTAAAGGATAAACAATAAGGAAATCAATGACACCCAAAGTTGATTCTTTGAAAAGTTTAATAAAATTAAAAACCCTCTATCTGGTTGATGAAAGAGAAAGAAAGAGAGAGAATAAATTGCCAATATCAGGAGCAAGAGAGGATATGTCACCATAGATCCTAAAACATAAAAATGAAAATAAAGGAATATTATGAACAACTTCATACCAATAAATTCAACAATTTAGATTAAATGGACAAATTTCTTGACAGATACAAATTACCAAAATTGAGACTCAGTAAGAAATAGTAAACTTGAATAGTAAACTTGAATAGCTATAGATAGATAGATAGATTTAAATCATATACATAATTTAATTTATAATTAAAAGCTTTTTGCAAAAAAAAAATTTAGGTCACTGGTGAATTCTATCAAACATTTAAAAAAGAAATGATACCAATTCTACACAAGATATTTCAGAAAATAGTGACATTACTTTCTAACTCATTTTGTGAGTATTATATTGATTAAAAAATCAGACAAATATATTACAAGAAAACTATGTACATCTATGTATGTCTTACAATATAGATACAAAAAACTCTCAAAATTCTAGCAAATTGTGTCTAGCAATATATAAAAGGATAATACATTTTGACTCAAACTGGTTTATATCAAGAATATAAGAGTGACATCCAAAAATGAATTGATATGCATCACAGTATCAGTAAAATAAAGGAGGAAAAAAACACATATTCGCATTAACAGATGAAGAAAAAACACTTGGAAAAAAAACAAAAACTCAGGAAACTGGGAACAGAAGAAAATTTTCTCAATCTAAAAAGGGCATCTATGAAAATTTCATAAGTAACATAATATTCAATGGTGAGGGACTGAACAGTTCTTACTTAAAAAGGTGAAACAAGGCAAGGATGTACATTCTCATCACTTCTATTCAACACTGTATTAAATGTTTTAGACAGTATTATGGGAAGAAAAAAAATGGTTAAGCATTCAGTTTGGAAAGGAAAAGGTAAATCTATATTGGCAATAACATGACCATGTATCTAAAAATCTTAAGCAAACCACAAAAAAAGATATTAATGAATAAGTAAATTTATAAAGGTTCTAGGATAGATTGTCAATATAAAATTAATTGTATTTCTATATACTATTAATGAATAATTGAAAAATAAAATAAAAATTAATTTACTATTAGAACTGAAAAATAAGTGTGAAGAGAAAGAAAGATAGCTGTAGTTAGGCTCCCTCCCAACACTCTTAGCAATGTCCCTGTGGAAGTGAATCGGCACTTCTCCCCTTATGTAACCATGTGCCCAGTGCACAAGCGTGGGCTTCTTATCTGGTAGTGTGCCACTCTTGTTTAACCTATGTATAAAAAGATGCAGCCGCTCTGCGAGGCTGGCTGTGCCCTTACTGGAATAAATAGCTATTTCACTGTTGCCTACAGCTTCCTGGATTTTCTTCCAGCTGCCCGACCCTTGTATCCCTTATCTAGGAATCTCGACTCTGCAGCAACACACTTGGTGTAGTCACAGGCAGGATTCCCAGGTAAAGGAGTCATCTGCCCCACCAGAGGATGGGAGGGACGTGTGGCCTTTATGGAGCATTGGTATCCTGTCGTGGCAGTATTGATGACTTAGACTCTACCTGAGCTTTGGGAGGCAGCTTATGGGTCCCCAGTGAGTACTGAGAAGGCACTCTGCTCTCTGGAGGAGTGGCTGTCATAAAAAGCATCGGCTAAGGCCAAGTGAGTGGGATGGGTGCTTTTAACGGCTTTGAAGCAGAACACAGATGAAGCTCTAGCAGAGGCCATGCAGGTATAGAAGCTCTGGCAAATGGCAGGTGCCTTGGATCCAAGGGTTCAACAACTGAAAGCCGAGCTCCAGAAAGGTCCACCCTCAGAGTCGCCCTCAGAGGTAGGGGAAGACATCCTAAAAGAAGTCCACCCACAAGTACGGCCCATAATACACCAAAAGGTAAAGCATGAACAACATCTGGGTCTGGGTGGGGTACAAGCTGGCGGCCCCACAGTAACAGAATTCACCACATATACCCCATTCACACATGCAGAATTGCGGGATTTGGGGAAACAATGTCAGCAGCAACCTGGTGAACCGTTGCCAGCCTTGTTGCTGCGCCTTTGGGACAAGTGGCCTGTCAGTATTTCATACTGTCCTGACAAGATGGACAAATTGGCATCCATAACCATACAGCCCTCTTTATGACAACTTCTACAGAACAGTCTCCACTTGGCTCAAGGGCAGGGGAACCATACTCTGATGAAAAGGCTTACTGCTGCTGTGCAGACAGTTTGGAATGAAGCCAGAGAATTCCCAGACCATGTGAGTAAATGGCAAACGTATGCTGAACTAGTGCAGATAATTGTGAACTGGGTATGTGACAGACTATGTTTAATCTGAATATGCAGGGACCAGATGATGAATAGTTTATGACTAGCATGCAGGACCTACTGTTAGGAACTGCCTTGTCCTCTGCTTTCGGCTCGTTGATTGCTACTCTGGCTCTCTACATGGGGAACATATACATAAAGTGACTATTGCAATGGCTGCTCTGGGATATGTAGAGGGGAGAGGCCATGAGGCAGGGGCAGAAGTGTCTGGATGATAATGCCCAGATCCCTGAGGGCCAAGAAGAAAAAGAAAGGCTTTGTGTAGAGTCCTGTTCAGGTGACCTGAAGCCAAATGTGGACTGGTTTGCTAGCTGCAGAGTTGACCAAGACAAGATAGACTGCCAGCCTAAAGCAGTGTTGCTAGAGTCATGGAGGCAGTTGAAACCCAAGCAGCAATTCAGTTGTGGGCAAAAACCTCCCACTGAAAGAGCTATGCCTGTGTCCTGGAAGAACTTTTTGAAACCCCAGGACTCTCTGTTGTTCCTATATGATTAGGGGGAAGGCTGAGGTGCCCGTTTTGGGGGGAGGGAGAAGGTGGGGACCAGGGGCCGCACATGGAATTGGCAGTCCACTAGTCTCCATGCAAAGTGCAAAGCGTCCTAGCACTGGTGGACACACGGCATTTTTTATCTGTGGAAATCCAGAAAGATTCCCTGAACCAGCTGCTTATATAGATGGCTATGGGGGTAAGACTACTGAGACCAAGGCTGTGACTTTGCCTCTTGGAATAGGACGTTTGCCTCCATGTTTGTACAAAATGTACGTTTCTCCAGTGCTTGAGCATGTTCTAGAGGTGGATGTGTTACAGGGGCTCAATCTGCAGACCTCTGCTGGTGAATTCCATCTGCAAGTCCAGGTGGTGAAGACTATAGTGTGGGGACATACTCATCACTGGCACAGAAAGTGCCAGAACCAAGGTGCGTTGTCAATGTTAAGCAATATTGCTTGCCTGATGGACATGATGAAATCGGGGCTATGGTTCAGAAATTGGAGAAAGCTCAAATTGTGCACCTGACCCATAGTCCTTACAGTGCCACTGTTTGAGGGCTCATGGAGGATGACTGTGAACTATCGGGAATTTAATAAAGTGACTGAGAACGTATCATTATTTCTTGGATTTGGCTAACACTTTTTTTATCCATAAATAGCTCCTAAAAGTCAAGACCAATTTGCCTTCACGTGGGAAAGAAGACAATGGACTTTTGTGGTATTATCCCAAGGCTACTACGTAGCCCAACCATTTGCCATAGGTTGGTGGCCCAGGATCTGGCAACCTGGACCCAGTTGGCAATGGTGGAATTGTTTCATTAGTTTAATGATATCATGTTAACCCCTGCTTCCCTTACAAATCTAGAACAGGTGGTGACAGCGCTGTTGCAGCACCTGAAAATGTGGCTGGACAGTAAATGCAGCCAAGGTTCAGAGACCTGTTTTATCTTTCAGATTCTTGGGTGTTGTTTTATCAAGTAAGATGAAAGTTATCCCTGATGCTATAATTGATAAGATACAAGTGTATCCATGACCCACTACAGTTAAAGAATTGCAGAGTTATGTGGGCCTTTGGGGACACTGGAGAGTGTTTGTGCCTCACTTAGTACAGCTGGCACAGCTGTTGTATGACCTGATCAAGAAGGGAGCTAGGGAGCTACCTGGAACTAAGATGAAACAGTAGAGAAGGCATTTACTGCCACCAAGCAGAAGGTGCAGCAAGCCCAAGCCCTATAGGTAATGGATGTGCATGTAACAGCAAAAGGATATGGCTGGGGCCTATGGCAATGTTCAGAACAAACTAGAAACCCCAGTGGGTTTTTGGTCCCAACTATGAAAGGGCACAGAGAGTCTGTACTCCCTAATTGTGAAGCAATTAGAGACTACATATGCAGCCTTGCAAGCTAGTGAAGCAGTGACTGGCATGGCCAAACTGTAGGAGTGTACCACTTATCCTACATAAGGTTGGTCATGCACATGAATATAGGCCCCCAAAACAGGGTTGGCCCAAACCTCTACCCTGACAAAATGCGGTACCTATCTGGAACAATGGAGTGCCATAGCTTCTAGTCCTCTGGCCATGGAATTACAGATGGTTATAGGCCCAGTTGAGTTTATCAATGATAATACACTGAATGTTGCAGTTCCTACAAATTTAGAAGTGTCCCCCTACAAAGAAGGGAAGCTACCCATACCTGCTGATGTGTAGTACACAGATAGGTCCAGAGGAGGGCAGCTATAGGGTACGTGCAACTAATTACTGACCACATTTGGTATGATACAGGTATGAGCCAAAGCAGCCAATGGGCTAAACTTCAGATTGTATAGATGGTTACAGCTCATGACAATGGCCCCTTGATTATTTGTACTGACAGTTGGGTAGTGTTCAAAGGCTTAACATTATGGTTGCCTATGTGGAAATGGCAAAACTGGCAAATGGGCCATAGGTCCTTATAGGGACAAGCTATGTGGCAAGACCTATGGGAGATAGGACAAGGGAAGGATGTAACTGTACATCATGTTACAGGTCATGTCCCTTTGGTAACTCCAGGCAATGATGAAGCAGATGCACTATTGTGTGTGCAAAGGCTTGAAAAGACTCCTGCCACTGAAGTGGCACACTAACTCCACAGACAATTACAGCACATGGTGCTAAAATTATGTGGACAGTGAAACAACAGTGGAACTTTCCCCTGAAGTGGGAAGATGTCAGAGACGCCTCTGCCAAAAGTTCAGTGTGCAGACAGGATACTCCGCATCCTTGCCACATGAAGTGGAAGCATGTGCAAATACCAAGGGGAAGGTACACATGGCAGATAGATTACACAGGACCTCTTCCAAAAGCTCAAGGGGCAGTTATGCCCTTACAGCAGTAGAAACGACCACTGGGTTATTGTTTGCATGGCACTGTGCAGCCACAGACCAAAAAACATACTGTCCGAGCTCTCAAACACTTATATACATTTTATGGTAAGCTGTTAGTAGTAGAAAGTGACCAAGGGACTCATTTAGTCAGACATGAAGTCCAAACGTGGGTCAAGCAAATGGACATTCAATGGAAATGGTGTGTTCCATATAATACCCAGGCAGCAGGCATGATTGAGCAGTACAATGAACTGTTGAAACAATGCCTATGAGTAACTGTCAATCCCCCAGGACTGCAAAGTTTGATATTCTGCCTGTGAGACATGTTGCAGGTCCTAAATGAGCAACCTCGAGCTGGAGGACCCTCCCCAGTAGAGCGGCTATTACACAGGGCCACAGCCCCAATTCAATTACAAGTGACTACTACTGAAACTTTGTTGAAACCTGGTCATGGACTCAATGGTAACATACTCCTACCTGCCCTTACTTGTTTGAAAAGGAGAGAAACAGTGCAATGGATTTGGCCATGAAAAATAAAAGCTCTGCATAGGGATAGAGGTAAACTTGCAGGTCATTCCTTCGATAACAGCTGACTGGCCACCACAAATAACTGTGAGATATTCACAGGAGATGGATGAAGAATATACCATCTTAAGGGAAACCTTTGTGTTGTTACTGGGGTCTACCATGAGTTCTCCCATATTGTGTCATACTGACACAGTGGGATCAATGCCACAAGAGAACAGGTATGGTACCAATGGCTAGGCCGCCCCCCTCAGCGGCAACAATCTTATCACAAGATAAGATGCTATCATGTATCTTGCCTGATGTAAAAGACTTACCTGTATTGATACCATTGTCTTCCCTTTCTTTCCTACCTTAAGCCACTGGTTGATTGGGCACTTACCTATGCCACAATCATGAATGTCTCACACTTTTGGGTCTACACGAAATTTCCTGTCAGCACCTCTGTAGGACTGCCTTGGCATATACATGCAGCTGATGTCACAGCATGGGATTGGCTGACCCACTGGGGACCTCAGTCACCTGACTGTACCATCATCCATACTAGAGTGGATACATAAAGAAGGACTCAGCATGGACTGAATAAACGCTTTCTGGACTACTCAGTACATGATGGATGATCATGGGGTAAAGGTGAATAGAAATGTACCTTATTGTCCCGACTATTAGAGTGGGTGTCCCCTATGCCAAAATATAACTACTATCTCATCCACCACGCATTGGTGGACAGGACAAAAGTATACTGGCACCCACCCAACTATGATTTTGCCCCTAGGAAGCCTATGGGGCCCTATATTCCCTTGAATTTGAAAGGCCACTGTACTTGGGGATGCCCATATTTGCCAGCAACTGTGTGGTAGATACTCCCATGGCACCCCACAAATTTAGATGCATATTATTTGCAACAAGACCATACTAAATGGACCCCATAATGGTATTACCCCTTAACCATCTTTCTGCCTGCAGCAGGTGATGTGGTAGTTGAAATACAAGTGACAGCTTTGACAGAACATACTGCTTGAGTCTTGAATTATATTCATAAAACCTTTGGTCTAGTCACTGATGAAGTAGATCAAATTAGAAAAGTAATATTGCAAAATCATATGGCTTTGGATATCTTAACTGCCAACATTCTCCATACTGAATGTTGTATCTATATCATGGACCATGATTACATCTCACAAGCCTTGGCAGGTCTCTCCTAAGAAATATACGAAGTCCAGCAGCTCACTGAGGATACTCTGCAGCAGTGGTGGGCAAGCCTAAAGTCCACTAGGCGCTGGGTCTGAGCTCTCCTAGGAGGTGGAGCCTGACTCCTAGTGGCATGTTGTTGTTTCCTGTATTGTTGTTTTGGCCTATGGGTACAGAGCTCTGCCCTCCTGCAGCGATCACTTGCCAAGCCTATTAGGTGTAAGGGAGGAACCCTGAAGGGGTAGAGTGTGAGGAGAAAGAAAGATGGCTGTAGTTAGGCTCCCTCCCAACATCCTTTGCTGCTAACTTCCAAGCGGAAGTGAGTCAGCATTTCTCTCCTTATGTAACCATATGTTTGGTACACATGCGCAGGCTTCTGTAATCTGGCAGTGCGCCACTATTGTTTAACCTGTGTATAAAAAGATGCTGCCACCTTGCTAGGCTGACTGTGCCCTTACTAGAATAAAGAGCTATGTTGCAGTTGCCTATGGCTCTCTGCATTTTCTTCCAACTGCCTAAGTTTGTATCCTTTACCATGGTACCTAGAATCTGCAGCAACAAAAATACTTATGGATAAATTTAATGAAAAGTGTATAAAAGTTTATACTAAAAACTTTTAAAAAATTGCTGAGGCAATTTAAAGAAGTCTTAAATAAATTGACATGCAATATAAATAGCTTTAAAAACTTAAATATTGCTTATATTGCAATTTTTTCCAAATTAGTCTATAAATTCAAAATAATCCCAAGAAAAATAACATTAGTGTCTTTTGAAGAAATTGACAAGATGATTAAAAAATTTGGATGGAAGAGACTTTTGGTCAATGTGGCATAGTGGGTAGACACTGTGTTCACCTTCTCTTACAACCACATTAGAATGTAATTAAACTACAGAACAACCATTGGGAGTTGCTTGAGGTCTGGGTGAACAGAAGTCCTATTAGGGACATACAGAGTAGAACATCTTGAGACTGATGTGGCGGGGTGGAGATGTAAAATGGACTGGTCCCACAATCACATGTGGCAGTTCAGAATTCAGAGAGCTATCTTGGCTGCAGAGGGGTCTCATCTCCACACTGAGTTCTCTGACCCAGGGTTCCAGTCTCAAGGGGAAATATCCCCACAATTTCTGGCTTTGAAAACCAGTAGAGATTCTGGCTGAGTGAAACAGAGGGCTGCAGGAGTCAGAAATGTTCCTCTTAAAGTGCCTGCTCGTGGACTTACTTGGTGACAGACTCTCTCACTCTGAGCTCAAGTGCTGGGGCAGCTGTTCGAGTTGTGCCAGGGACATATGGAAAGGAACTGGATTGTCTGGCTTCAGTGGGAAGGCTGGAGGAATGGCTTTCTCCCAGACAGAAGTGCTGGCAGAAGGCATTTTTTCTTTGTTGAGTCTTACCTCACTGATGCAGGGACACAGGAGCCACCATATCTGAGCTCCATCAACCTGGCTAAGATGGGTCACTCCACCCAGATGACCCCACCCCTCCCAAATTGCAGGCCCATCCAGCTGCCTCCAGTAGTTTTTTCCCATACAAATGGCCTGTCTTGGTTCATGCTGTGGACTTTCCTAAAATCTCTCAAAGTTTCAAGAACCCAAACAAGCAATGTCTGTGTCCTGGACCTCTTGCTGAGCAGCCCCAAGCCCAGCACTAGTGACAGCCAACCTCGGTTTATGTCTTAGCCTTCTGAGGTACCTCTAAGCCCAGCACAGGTTATGGCCATCTGCAGATTGCCTGGTGACTATTGTCAGGTGGCACTTGGCATTGCACAGACTGGAGCTGAATCTGGCCTACAGCTGGGCCTCTCTCAGGAGACCCTTGGGCCTGCATGCCCAGTGGCCAACTTCGACTAGAGCTGGAGCAACACCTAGAGCTGCATCTGAGGAGGAGAAATCCAAAGGGCAGATGGGGCAGGCATCAGAGCTATACTAAAGTGAATCCTGTTCCGTAGGATCAGCCCATCACCAGCTAGTCCTCACAACCAATCAGCCCATGGGTCAATTTCTCCTATTGACATGCAAACAGAAACTAATGCTCAACTATAGCAGGTGAGCACACACAACCCGCACACCTATATCACCTGGCTCGGGTGATTAAAGAAGATTGTGCCACTGGGTTCCACAGGACACCTACTATATAAGTCTACTCTACAAAAACCTGGAGACTTAGGACTCCTTCCCAATACATAGAAAGAAACACAAGGAGGCAGCCAAAATAGAAATACAAAGAACATGTCTCAAATTAAAGAACAGTACAAAGCCCTAGAAAAATAACTAAACAAAATGGAGATAAGCAATATACCAGATGCAGAGTTCAAAACACTGGTTATAAGGATGCTTAATGAACTTAAGGGAAGAGTAGATGAACTCAGTGAGAACTTTAACAAAGAGATAGAAAACATAAAAATGGAGATAGAAAACAAAATAAAGTCAGAAGTAAAGAATACAATAACTACAATGAAGAGTACGTTAGAAAGACTCAACAGATTAGATGAAGCAGAGACCAAATCAGTGATTCAGAAGATAAGGTAGGAGAAAACACCTAATCAGAAAATGAACAAGAAAAAATAATCCAAAAAATGAGGATACTTTAAGGGGCCTCTGAGACATCACATGTAGCAACATACCCATCATAGGGACACCAGAAAGAGAAGAGATAGAGATTAAGAAATCAAAACCTATTTGGAGAAATAATGACAGAAAACTTCTCTAGCCTGGCAAAGAAAATAGACATACAAGCCCAGGAAGCACAGAGAGCTCCAAACAAGATGAATCCAAAGAGGCCCACATCAAGACACATCATCATTAAGATGCCAAAGGTTAAAGACAAAGAGAAAACCTTAAAAGCAGCAAGAGAAAAGCAGTTAGTTACATACAAAGGAGCTCCCATAAAACTGTCAGCTGATATCTCAATAGAAACTTTCAGGCCAGATGGGATTGGCAGGAAATATTAAAAAATGAAAAGCAAGGATCTATAACCAAGACTACTCTATCCAACAAAGCTGTCATTTAGAATCAACAAACAGTTTAGAGCTACCCAGACCAGATAAAGTTAAAGGAATTCATCAACATCAAATCAGTATTACAAGAAATGTTGAAGAAATTTTTTAAGAAGAATAAAAAATATATAAAAATATGAATAATAAAATGACAATAACTACATATCAACAATTACTTCAAATGTAAAAAAATTAAATGCTCTAATCGAAAAATAGGGTGCCCGAATGGATAAGAAAACAAGACCCTTACATATGCTGCCTACAAGAGACTCACTTAAGATCAAAAGACACACAAAGACTGAAAGTAGAGGGATAACAAGAAACAAAGAAGGACCCAATAGCCCACTTCTGGTTATTTATCCAAAGAAACCCAGCATAGTACTTTGAATGGACATCTGTATCCATATATTCATCGCAGCATTATTTATAATAGCTGAGATATGGAGGCAACCTGGATGTCCACCAGTAGATAAATGAATAAAGAAGAGGTGGTACATATATAATGGACTATTACTTAAGAAAAAAATGAAATCTTGCCATTTGCTACATGGATGGAACTAGAGGGTATTGTGTTGAGTGGAGTAAGACAGAGAAAGGCAAATGCAACATGACTTCATTTACATGTGGAATCTAAGGACAAACAAAACAGAAACAAATTCAGATACAGAGAATATTTTGAGAGTTACCAGATGGAAGGGGTGTTTAGGGGGATGGGTGAAAGAGGGGAAGGGATTAAGAAGTACAAATTAGTAGTTACAAATTAGTAGTTAGTAGTCAGGGGAGTGTAAAGTATAGCATAAGGAATATAGTCAATGATATTGTAATAACTATGTATGGTGTCAGATGGGTTTTATCAAGGTGATCAGTTTGTAAATTGTATAAATGTCTAGTCAGTATGTTGTACACCAGAAACTAGTATATTGTATGCCAATTATAATTAAAAAATAAAAAATATTTTTAAAAATTTATATGAAATGTCAAAAAGCTTAGAGTAGCTAAAAGAATTTGACTTATATTTCTTAATTGTAATACATACTATAAATTTACTCTAATCACAATAGTGTAGAACTAGCAAAAAAGATAGAAATGAAGATCAATAGAATAAAGGAGAGTCAAGAAATAGACCCATATATTTATGCCCAATTGGTTTTAGACAAAGATATCAGTGGAGAATATTTGGTCTTTTTGGTAAATGTTGCTGAAACAATTGGTTATTAATATGGAAAAAAATAAACCTACCACACATAATACAAATAAAGTAATTTAAATTAGATGATAAACCTGAAAATTAGATATAAAATTATATAATTTCTAAAAGGAAAACCTAGAATACAATCTTTATGACATTGGGTTAGGCAAAAATTTCTTTCCAAAGGTACAAAAAGCATTAAAAATTTGATAAAATTGGCATCATTAAAATGTAAAACTTTTGCTTTTTTAAATAACATAGTTGAAACATAAATACATATATTCAATATATTTAATATATCTGACAAAGATAAAAATGTCTTTACCTAATGCATTTATCTATCTATCACCGGTGAATTTAAGTAATAAAGGGAATTTATGAATAAGAATTTGTGGTGATTGTGCCACCAAATCAGACAACAGACACACCAGGCCTTAGAAAGGGCAGAAAGCATGGCATTTCAGGGTATTTCACGATGAAAACTTCTAGCATGAAGCTATTTCAAGATCTCAGTTCAGGTATATCCAGACACCACTCCACTGCTCAGTGTCTTGTTCTGGGAGAACCTAGTTGGCCTTATTTGGTCACACGCCAAATCTTTGGTCAGATAAATGGGATAACATGATCAACTGGTCTACTGGGCCCTCAGAGAATGGTAAAGGGGTTCTTTGTCAAATAAAAGTGGATTGTTACTTGGGTACATGATATTATGCCTCACAGATACAGAATCCAATTAATAATGGATGGCTATATTCATATTTAAATGGTAAAAATATTTCCCACTGAAATAAACCTAATTGTAGAGGGTACTTAGGACAACAACCAGGCAAGCTCTAACCTGTATCCAGGGAACAGTAAAGGGGGCAAAATAACCAAATCTAAGGAACAACCAACAATCTCAGTGAGAGTTAACTTACAGCAGGACCCCAATCATTGTTCCAGATGCCATTGTTATGCAGTAAAAGACCCAAGGGTCTCCCAAAAGAGAGGACTGCCAACCATGAGTTTGAGTGTTATTGTTCCAGCTAAGTAGGCAAGGAGGTAGGGTTCCAGGTTCTTCAAGAGCCTGTAGTGACAGAGAAATTAAGTCGGAATAGAGTGTAGTGAAAATGGCATAAAGTAGAAATGGCAGTATTTGGGGCTTTGAAATCAGGGAGACCATGATTTTGTTTTCAGCTCTTCCTTTTCCTAACCATGTGAACTTCAGTGAATTATTTAATCACTCTGTGTTACATATTGTCAGTATTATGAATAATAAGAATTACATGGCGATGAAAGTGGTTCAAAAAGTAGGTACTAGAGACTAGAACCCATCTCAGAAGCATAAGTACTCTTATTCTAGACTCCACCATCTAATGTTCTCCACATCCTGGTTATAAACAACTCAGAAATAAGATAAAATTGAGGCTGCTCATATAATATTTTGACTCCACTTGACAGAAGCTAATGAAAGCAATGAACGACAGAGCATTTTTCACTAATGAAAATGAAAACAAGCCCTGGAGAGAAAGTAAAAATAGACATTACCAGGTAAGCAAAAAACAGAAAATTTGTTGCTCACAGACTTGCCTACTAAGAAATATTAAAGGAAGTTTTTCAGGCAGAAAGTAGGTGACCCAGACAGTAATTTGGTATACAAACACATATATACATACACACATAAGACAAAGAGAACTGGTAAAGGTAAATAAAAAATTTGCATACTTCTTCTCCTTCCTTCTATTAACTGATTTTAAAAATAATAGTATAAAAGTAGGAATATAATTATATTTTTGGAGGTATAATATATAATATATGTTTGCCATTAAAAGCATAAAAGTGGTGGATAGAAGCAAAGCAGTACTGGAGTAAGAAAATGACACTACATAACAACAAGTCCATAGGAAGAGATGAAGAGAACCACAATTGTAAATATGAAGATTAATATAACAAACTATATAAATAGAAATGTGTGTGCTTTCATTTCTTCTCTCATCATCTGCAAAAGATATAAAATTATATAAATAATAATTACTACAATGATTTTTGCACTTGTAACATATATGTATAATATACATATGTAACTATAATAGTACAGAAACAGAAGAGGAAATTGAACTATATAGGAGTAATATTTCTATATAGAAATGGAATTGTTAGTATAAATCTAAAGTAGATTCTGATAAGTTAAAATGTATACTATGAATGTATACTGATAGACTTAGAGCACCCGCTTAAAATAAGTTGTTTTAAAAAACTGAGGGAATTAAATGATACACTGGAAAATATTCACTTAGTGGAAACGAAAGCACTAAAGCAGGAAGAGAGGAATGAAAAAGTGACATGAGACATACAGAAAACAAAAACTATAATGGCAGACATAAATCAAACTGCATCAATAAAAACATTAAATATGATTGGATTAAACAGTTCAGCATAAAGGCAGAGATTGTCAGACTGAATAAACAAACAAGACCCAATAATATGCTGCTTATAGAAAACACAACTTTAGATTCAAAGATACAAAAAGATCAAAAGTAAAAGGAATGGAGAAATAAACTTCAAACATCAATCATAGACAACTGGAGTAGTTATTCAAATATCAGACAAAATTTAATTCATCAAGAAAATATAACAGTTAAAATATATATGTAGCTAACAACTGAACTCAAAAATATATGGAGCAAAAACTGGCAGAATTGAAAGGAAAGATAAACAATTCAACAATAATAGTTGTAGATATCAATATTCCCATTTTCAGTACTGGACAAAACAACAAGGCAAGAGATCCATAAGGAAATAAAAAGACTTGAGCAACAATATAAACCAAGTAGAACTAACAGACATATATGAAACATGCAGAATACACTGCAGAATACACATTATTTTTAAGTGCACATGGAAAATGCACCAAAATAGTCCATATGCAAAGTTATAAATCTAGCCTCAATCAATTTAGAAAAATTGAAATTGTGAAGTGTGTTCTCTAATCACGATTAAATTATAAATTAATAACTGAAAGAAATATATTTATAAATATGTGGACATTGAACAACACTCTTCTACATAATTAATGTGTTGAAGAAGAAATCACAAAGAAAATTACAGAACACTATGAGATAGGAAAATGAAAACACAACATATCAAATTTATTGACTGAAGCCAAAACACTATTTAGATAGAGAGAAATTTATAGCTATAAATGTGTAAATTACAAAAGAATAAAAATCTCAAAGAAAAATTGCTCTAACTTGTGACACTACACACACACACACACACACACACACACACACACACACACACCCCAAACCAACCAAATAAAGACAGTAAACTAAACTCAAAGCAAGGAGAAGGAAGGAAATAAGCATTTGAATGAAAGAATTCTGAATTAAGATAAGAAAACCAGAGAGAAAATAAACAAAACCAAAAATTGGTTCTTAAAGGATGAACAAAATTGAAGTCTTTAGCTAGAATGACCAAAAGAAAAAGAAAACTCATGTTACACAAATTGGGAATGAAGAAGGGATCATGGCTACTGACCTGAAAGAAATAAAATAAGATTATAAGGGAATACTATTGATTTGTGTATGCCAACAAATTAGATAATCTAGATGAAATGGGAAAAAAATGCCTAGAAAGAAACAAACTAGCAAATTTGACTCAAAAAAGAGTAAAAAAATTCTAATAGTTTTAAAACAAGTAAAGAAAATTGAATAATCAAATAACTCCCACAAAGAAAATCCAAATTCAGAATTTAAAGAAGAATCAACACCAATCCTTCACAAACTCTTCCAAAAATAGAAGAAGGAATAGAAGAGATAATATTTTCTGACTCATTTTATGAGGGAGCAGTATTACAAAATAGTACATACAAAGAAAACTACAGTCCTATACCTACCATGAACTTAGATGCAAAAATCCTTTTAAAAAGCTTTACAAGATAAATCTAACAATGCACAAAAATAATTACACAATACAACCAAATGGGACATCATCAGAATGAAAACTTACATGATACAAAGGACACCATGAAGAAAGTGAAGATAACCCATAAATAGGAGAAATACTTGCAAATCTAGAGTATATAAAGAAATCCTCCAACTAGATAATAAGACAAATAACTCAACTGAAAAATAGACAAAATGTTGAACAGACAATTCTTCAAAGATATAAAATAGTTAATAAGCACATGAAAAGATGTGTAACAATATTGGCCATCAAGAAAATGCAAATTAAAACTACAATGAAATACCAATTTAAAAAAAAAACAGATAATAACAGGTATTGGTGAGGATGTGGTGAAATTAGAATCAGTGTTTGATGAAATATTACTCATGTAGATCTAAATGATGCACAAACTATGAAAAACAGTCTGGCAGCTCCTCAAAAGGTTAAGCATAGAGTTACCATATGACCCAACAATTCCACTCCTAGACACATACTCAAAAGAAAAAAGAACATATGTCCACGCAAAAACTTGTACACAAATGTTCACAGCAGCATTATTCAGAATATTCAAATAATGAAAATGATTTTGTTCATCAACTGTAAACTAGACATGTAAAATCTGGCATATTCATGCAATGGAATATTATTTGGCAATAATAAGGAATGTAGTATTGATGCATACTACAACATGGATGAACCTTGAGTACATTATGTAACCTTTTTAAACTCTGATGCCCTTGAAAGTAGGTTTCTTGTCTGATTCGTCTCTATCAAATCTCTGAATCCTCAGAGCTCAGCCTTGAGTGTGGTATCTGATACTTGCGTCAAACATATTCTGTTCTTGGGAAGCACATTGCATTAACATTCTGTTGAATGCAGGCAAAGCAAGCAGTGGTGGCACTAACCCTGTCAGTCAGCTGCAGAGGAAATTCAGTTTCATCTCTGGGTCCTGATATTTTCTCCTCCACCTTGACTTGATTGGAACAAATCAAACACTAAAGGCAGGGATAATAGAAAAAAGCTGACCTTTAAAACTCTGTTTTTTAATTATAATTTTTCTAGGATATAATTCAGTGTCTATCATATCTTTAAACTTGAAAGTATGGGATTAATGGACTTCCCTAGTGAGTCCCAGGTTTCTGGCCTATAGAAAATTTCTCTACTCATTATTGTGGTTTTGAAAAATATTTGATGATTATAAATTATACTCAGTTAAAAAAACAACTACCAAGACCCTAAGTTACTAAAATACAGAATAGTTGCTTGCTGAGAATTTCCTACAAAGAGAAAAACTTCTCCTATTAAAGAACTTTTACTAAATGAGAACACAAGCCCAAATGCCAAAAGTTCTTGCAAGCAAGAGTCATTATGCTAAATCTTAAACAAAAGTCACAATCGATGTGTCCTGCTCTGCTCAAGTTGATTACTGCTGTAAAACTTAAAACTTGATTGTTGTATAACTTGTTAAGTTTCATTTAGTTACGTATTAGTCCTCAAATGGTATACTGTACAGCCATTGGTTTCATTTAATTGCCCATTCAATAAATATTACTTACAAATCCCACTATTTTATATAAAAAATTAATTCAAAGAGGGTATAGATCATTGAGTTTAACCAAGTATAAGGTTCAATCAGTTAAATACAACCAAGATAGAAAACCAGGTAAGATACATAAAGATATTTCTCAGATTATAGAATTATATAGGTTTGGTTGTTAGAGAAGTGAAGAAACCAGGGAGCAGAAAGTTAGGAGAAAAAAAAGTTTTAGAATTAATGAATTGGCATTCACAATGCAATTGTTACTGGAGTGAATAAAGGAAATAAAGTGGAAGAATAGGAAGTGGTGATCAGAGGAAGGGATTCTTGAAATTGAGATTTCAGAGATGTTGTGTTGTTACTGAAAAAGATTAAACACGAAAGAATGGCTACAGTGTGGTGAAGGAAAGGATCATTGTTAGTAAGGAAATCAGGTCCGAAGATTCCAAGTAGTTAGACCACCACCAAATAAGGGGATATTAAGATCGAGGTAAATGATGACAAGAATAGGGATGAGAGGAAGACAGTCAATCAGATTCTCAAGAATCATTGAACAAGAGGGAGGAATGGAGGT
Organism: Macroglossus sobrinus; assembly: GCA_004027375.1. Taxonomy (NCBI): domain Eukaryota; kingdom Metazoa; phylum Chordata; class Mammalia; order Chiroptera; family Pteropodidae; genus Macroglossus; species Macroglossus sobrinus. The sequence goes on from PVKZ01002193.1 coordinate 94,843, forward strand.
AAAGAAGAAGAAAGAAAGGAGTCTGATCAGGTAGTAGGAGCTTCCCAGGAAAATGGTGTGGTGATGGCAATGCAAGAAAAGATCGACACATTCACCCTTGGATGATAAGAGAGAGAGCAACCTCCTCTTGAATGTGTGTTCCAGAGAATATTTCAGAAAGATTTGGGAGGCATGGGAAAATGGGTGGAGTTGAGTTGTATAGGGTAATACACAAGGAAGATCCAAGAGATGATGGATGTCTGGGAAGCTTGGGTTTTCAAGAGCCACAGGGATGTGAGGCAGGGTGAGAATAGTCTCCAGACCTTCTTAAATATGGAGGCAACCAGTACAGACCATAGCCCAGTGTTTAGGGATCATCTTCTCTGAGAGGATTAAACATGCTACCATGTTCTTATCAAAAAGTATAATTTAGTTTTCCCACAAGTGCCTATACAAACCAGTATTATCATTTTCAAAGAGAAAATGGAGCTGAACACAGGTTTGACACTGGTCATGGCAGAATACAATCTTACATGAGTGAAGATTTCTAGTAAATGTTTAAGTTCCTCAGTATACTTCCAGTGCCTAGAAGAGAATCTGGCACATGACAGAGGCTCAAAAATGAACAAATTTACGGAAAATATTATGAAAGATATTGGAATGTGTGAAAACTTTGCCTCAAGAGAGATGTTGAAGGAATAAACTCTTGTCATAAAGTTACCTATTTGGTGGGAAGGGCCACCAAATATACTGTGGGGCAACTGCGGGTACTTTTACAGCCCAGAGGAATGAGGTTGTTCTCCAGGAGTTAAAGTGTTGTGATTACTTTTAAGTTATTTAGTGTTATTTTGAGTCTTTTATCCTTTCTAGTGTGCCCCAACTCTCCCTCCCCCTCCAAAAAAAACTGCCAGAATTCAAATGTAAGTTTCAAAGACAGAAAGCTTGAGACTTAATACAGTGTATGGCTGGTGATTAGAATAATCTTCCATTGATAATTCTTACATTCAGCATAAAGTACACTAAGGGCTATCTGCTTTCCATATGCCAAATATTTCTTTCCTAGGGAAAATAAAATTTACAATCCTAAATTGATCACACTCCTGGTTATCTTCTATTATTTTAGTTACATGGCATTGAGTTCTCAAAACAAACTTAATTTTCATCACATAGAATAAAAAATACCAGCCATGCTGATCTCTTAGGAAGAAGGTAGGTTACACAAAACCAAATGGCAATATATAGCTGCTGCTCTAAAAAAGAATTGCTGCTCCAGAGAATACTCCTTTCCTAAATGGCTATAAAGGCCCCATGCTCCAGAAAAGTCAGAAGAAAAATTACCTCCCAGCTTGTGCATTTATTTTTATGGCTGCAGTTGATTGTTCCCTTCCACTCCCGCCTACAACATACCCCAGTGCTTGTCAATTCCCAGACCTAATCCTACACCAGTTTCCAAAGTCCCAACTGGGCCAGTTCGCTGAAATGATATGATACAGTTGGCTTTTGCCAGGCATCCAAGTCAAGGATTGTAAAGTAAATGAGTCTATCTGTCTTTATAAGTGCATTGTGAACTTTATTGTTTAATATTAAACTTGCATCATAAAAAATGGCTCATAAATAGCTAATAAAAGGCTAGTTTACAGCTTATAAAGTGCATCAGTACTTTATATGGGTTTGCTTAGGAAGATTTATGTGTGAGCTCTTTGTCTCCGGGTTAAAGATTAGTTTCCACTACACCTCAAAAAAAAAAATTAAAAATAACTATTGTAAAATGGCCCTTTGGTTGAACTCTCTGTGGTACCAAATTTGAAGCATCCAAGAAATTTAAACCCAGTGTGCTGGTGTATATTAATGTCACAGGAAATGCCTGGGTTCCAGGGAAGCCCAAGGTGGGTGGCACCTGAGGTCTACTTGGGAGACATAGCAAGCTCAGACAAATTGGCAGTAACCTTGACATCAAGTAATGCTTACTCAATCTTTAGTATGAAATCGAGTGTTAGTCTCCATCCTGAAGGCACAAAGAGCTTTGTGAAAACAGCAGAAAGGCCAATCCGCCAAGCCTTGAACCACAGAGAGTTGGTGAGCTCCCGTCAAGAGCATTTGGAAACTCCTTTAATGAGTTCTGGGAGATAGCTTCACTAGCTCCTCCTGCCTCTCCAACTGTCTTCTCCGCTTAATGCACTTGTGATATATGTGACTGCAATCTACTCACCCCCTCTACTCTGTTTCACTTTTTATTACCCATTGCCCTGCTTTATCCAGGTTTATATACTTCATCATATTCTCTGCTGTCACTTCTCTTATTTCATTTTTGATTTTCATTCTAACTCAGCGGCTGGCAGCTATGTTGCCACCATCTCTCCTGCTTCCTTGTGCCCCTCTACGTTGCCTGAGATGAAGGTCTTTCATTATGTACTCACTTCTAACTCTTGAGACATTGGCCTAGAGGCAATATTCTGTGATGCGAGGCCCTGAATGCGGGGTGGAAACCTGTGTTCCTGCATTGGTTTGCCACTGGGTAGCTGTGACACTTCGGGGCATTTAGTTAGCTTTTGAACAGGTCAGATGTAAAAAGGAAGTGATAAAACTAAAAAACTTCCAAGGTGCAATTTTCAGTTGCCACCTCATCTACAAAATGTGGATGCCAGCTTCTCTGCTTCCCACCCAAGGCTGTCATTAGGATGAAATAAGATTATGTCAGTTGAAGATCTCCAAATACTACCAAGCTCTTTCCAAACCTACAAAATTATACTAATTATTATAGGGTAATTTCAGCACCATCCTGTCAGCATACAGTTTTTTCTATCTCAAAATCAAGTAATAAAGAATTATACCCCCCCAGCTTTTTTTATGGAAGCAGTCCCTGTTTTCTCAAGAGAGGCATTCAATCACCCTTGCATTTAAAAAGCTAGGAGCTAGACAGAAGAAATCAAAAAATATAAAAATAAAGAACATAAATTCAGACTTCACTCAGTTTTCTAAAAATACAAAGGTACCAAGTGGTTACTTAAGAAATAGCACACATTAAGTAAGGCAAGAGGATTGCTTTGGGGCTTTCTTGAAGGAAAAAGACTTAAGCTACATCTTAGAGGCAAAAGTGGCTCTTCATAATCCTAAATAACTTTGAACAGCTTTTAATGTTAGTAATTTGGAAAGCAAGAAGTTTCTCTTTAATGAAGCACTTCATCTCTACAAATATTGGTATCTAGAGTTATTGGAGCCCCTCAGGGAATCATAAGAAGTTAGGTCCTTCTACATCTTTATTTCTCAACATTGAAGGAAAGCCAAATCTTTCTATCATCGATTGTAGCAAATACTATGTTAAGGTGCATCACAGGTTGCATTATTGTCCTCTCTGATCTGAGGAACTTCTTTCTTCAACAAAATATGGAGTTCAAATAAAAGTTTGACAATGACCAAAGAGAGAGAGAGGTCCAAGTTCTATTCTTTCCCTGGGATTCATTTACTTGAGTTTAAGATGAGACAGAACTTTCATCTGATGATAATAAAGCTGAGAAATTGACATGAATTGCAGAGAGGGCTTTGGTGGCCTAGAGTCCCATTATTCAGATTTTCCTGTTATTCTCCAGCCATTCCAGATTATATTGTCAAGTGACATCTCCATTCCACTTCAGCCAGGTACAGTGGGTTTCTAGCACTTGTAATCAAAAGCATTCTCAGTAATTATTATGGTGTCACAATTCATGAGAAGTAGGCTTCAGTCTCTCCCTCCCAACTCATTTCCGACCAATTCTTTACGGGCCACCTAGGCTCATAGTGGAGAATCACTGTGGTCTCCCCAACATCACCATACCTGCTCAACACTCTAAAGGTTTGTATATATTTTTTCCTCTGTCTGGAACATTCTCCCATGATTTATCTATGTGAAAATCCTCATGGCTCTCTGGTCACTCTGAAACCATTACACTGTAAACCACAGGTTTATTTGCACTGAAGGTATAATTGTTTGTGTCCAATGAACACTGTCAACATGATTAGCATTGAGTTAGACACAGAGGGAAATGCAAAAGTCTGTAAGATTAACAGACACACTTCTGCCATCAAAGAGTTAATAGTCTAGTTAAGAAGTAAGATTAATTACATGAAACAATATGAGAGAATGTACAATCAAGCCCCATTTTGAGCAGTACAGATTTTAAATGCCAAAGGAGTTGAGAGAAGGAGAAAAATCCATCACAGCTGATTCTGCAAAAACTCATGGCTCACATGTACATAGCAGCTGAAAATAGTGTGTTCTCACCAATTGTACTGCCACCAGCAAATTATTGAAATTTTCTACCCACCAGGGTTAAAGGAGGAAAAAAAGCAGGGAGGGAGAAGAAAGTACAGGATTATAGACGTTCTCACCTAGGAGGGGAAACAGAGTAGAAATGCAAATGAGGTTGTCAAATTTTGCTTCACTTTTTTCACCAAGCAAGTCCACTTCTGAGTGTATATCATAGAGAAATATTCTGAAGGCACACAGAGTCAGCATTGTTAGTAATAGAGAAAAATTGCAAACGAGTCCATCAGCAGGAAATTGGTTGAACACATTTTGTTATAGTTGTACCAAGGAATCCTATTGCAGCCATTAAAATAGAATGGTGTGTTTTTTTATGTACTATCATGAAAACATCATCAAAATCTATTATTAAACATAAAAAAATAGCAAGTTGTAGAAGCATCACTATAGTATATTTGAGTTCATATAAAACATGGACAGAAAATACTGTTTCTCTGTGCAATCATTTAGTCATTCATTTGACAATTATCTGTTGGGCTCCTATTATGTGGTAGGCAGTGTCCTGAGCATCCATAATTAACAAAATACAAAAGTCTTTATGCTTCTAGTGTTTTCATATAGTGGAACAAGACAGACATGAAGTACATAAACAAGTAAGATATGCTATATATCAGATGACGATGAGAGCATGAAGAAAAATAAGGCAGTGTATGGGAAAAAGAAGTGCCTGGGGAGGGGACATTGCTATTTGAATAGGGTGACAGAAAAAGCAGAGCCCTGAAGGAGGTAAGGGTATTGTGAATATCTAGGGTGAGCATGCCAGGTAAAGGGACTAGCCAGTGCTAAGGGTACCATGCTTGGCATAGGGCAGAGAGAGTAAAAAGGGAAGCAGAAGGATATCAGACAGAGAGCTAGTGGGGGCACTTCATGCAGAGCTCTGGGGGTCTTTATGAAGACATCAGCTTTTGTCCTCAGTGAGATGACAAGCCAAGGGAGCATTGGGCAGAGGCATAATATGATCTGAGTTATGTTTCACCTGGCCACTCTGGCTGCTGTGTTGAGAATAGATTACTGGGAAGCAGAGAGACCAGTTAGGAGGTGAATAAAATGATCCAGCAACAAGTGCTGATGACTTGGACCAGGATAATAGCAGGGGAACTAAGAAGAACTGATTGAGTTCTGACTGCATTTTTAAGGCAGAGTTAACAGGATTTAGCCACGGAGTAAGTTTGAAGTATGAAAAAAAGCAGTTGTTCTTTTTTTTTTTTTCTGAAGCAAATTAAATAATGAAGTAGCCTTCAATTGAGTTGGGAAAAACTATGAGAGGAAACTATGAGAGGAACGATATGTTTATAGAAAATGAGAACACAAGTGGGTGGATAATCTATATGTATTTCCCTCTATTCATTCATCTCTTTTTCTTCATACCCCAAACTGGTAGCTAAGCTCTGTAATTCCTATAGCCAGGAATTTGATTAGGGCAGACACAGAAGTAGCTTGCTGTCCAAGAATCTTTCTTATTGTGCCTCAATGAGGAAATATTGTGGGGTCTTTGAACAGAGGAAAAAGAAAAGTCACTTGAGGGTAGAGAGCTTTAGAAAGGACATTTCCTCCAGGCTGAGGGTGAAGGAAGCAGCCTGAGGTTTCCAGATTGGGAACCAGGTCCCACTCCCCATCATTCCTGCAAGGGATGCAGCAGAAACTTAAAGAGGCAGCAGTGTGGGCTGGTCTGGTAGGCTCTGTGTTTGCAGCCTTTGCAGAATTTCCAGCCCTGAGCAGTAAGGGGTAGCAGAGAGAGCCATAATTTAGGAAGACCATGAGGGCAAAGACAGTGAGCAGTAATCTGTAGGGAACAATAACCAAAACCTAAGGGCACCTGCCATGCTTTAAGCACAGGCTAAAACCCATCACTTGGCCCAATGCAATGACGGAACTCCAAAATGTCTGCAATTAGATTTTCTACCAATTGGACAAGGTGAAGGGTTGGAATCAGATATTACACTGAGTTACAGAAAATTAAAAACATTATATTTCTTGAACATTTGAGTTTGTGTTGCTAGATTTACACTCATCAGAAAGGAAAACACTTATCAAATGATCTAAAAGAAGACAGTTCAAACTGCTTTACTCTATAAGTTACATATTGTTTGACTATTTTCCACAAAAATTCACCTTAGCATACTTGTGTAATTAGCATTATTTTTTATCCTCGCCTCATTTTGAAGCCCAGTGGTTAAAATCCTGATAAGGACCCCTTTTAGACCAGTAATAATTCTTTTGTCATCACATTTTGCTATAACATAAATTTTATCCAATGCAATAATAAAAGGTTTCTCAGTAAAAAAAAATATATGATCATTTTTCTTATAAATGAAACTACTTTAATACACTAGATGAGTTAACTCAATGAAGAAATTTCACTAAAGCCACTTGTCAAGTGAACGTCACCCTACATACCACACATCCTCAACAATTCTGATTTGAAAGGTTTACCTGCTTGGTAAAGCTGATTATATGTAAGTACATCATATTTTCAGATGTATAGATCTATCCCAGCAATAGCTCTGTTGTAACATCATCTTGTTCTGGAGACTAAGAATCCCAAACAGGAGGGAAAGATGTATCGTTTGACTGCAGGTAGTTGCTGCATCAATAAGTATACACGTCAATAGTATACACATCATTTCAAAGTAGGAACTGCCTCACAGTAGCTGCATTGTTGAGTAAGGCAGGAACTTGAGATCTCCTTGGGTCATTTAAGGAGGGAGTAATGAGTAAACTCGGAGTCTTCAGTGATGACTCAATGGCCCTTGATATCCCCAGTGGGCCCAGGGAGTCCTCCGAGGCTCCCAGACCCACATTCAACAGGAATTTGGAGCATGAAGTGCTGTGATCTGCCAAGACTCCAGAGGCCCCATCAGTATCAGTGAGCTCACCTCCAGCACAAATGGCCAACTTCCCCTGGCTTCTGTGATAAGTGTTAGATCTGCAATCTGTCCAGGCTCAGAAAACCATGTGGGCCCTATCCTGGAAAGCTCCTTGTGCCAAAGTTGAACTCACTTAATTCTTTCTAATTAGAAGTCTTTCAAGTTTCTCCAAAGGGCACAAGACCATTTATAAACACCTGACTGTCCTAGAGGCTGAAGAACCTTCCTCCTTCCCTGTTTTCCACAGGGTCCTTCCAAGAGAAGCTCTGATCTGTGAGTTTCAGCCCCAAAGTCTTTTCCCACTATGGCTACCAAGGTGTGCTTTTCACTGTGAGTTCAAAAATAGCCTACCCCTTTATGCCCTCCTCCCAAGCAAATTCCGTCTCTGTGCTTAGGTTATTCAAGCAGGGAGTGATCAATAAATCCAATCTCACCTAGTCTTTACAATACACCTCACCCAGAATCAGCTACATAATTTTTGGGACGAAGTTCAAAATGAAAATCAAAATTTATTAAGAATTTAGTACACATTAAAAATCGTTAAGAATTTAAAGACAGCATTAGTAGAGTATTAAAACAATTGGGAGCTCTTTCTGGGCCCTATGAGACTGCACATGTAACATCCATGAGACCAGCCTTGCCTACTCCTTCTAATGAAGGCTCAAGGCCACCCCCTCTGACACCCCTACCCGTTCAGTAATGTGATGGTAATGCTTTCTTAGAGTCTCTCCTAAAAGATGTGGGCCCTGGGCCAGACCAGAGAACAACCCAGGCCCACCCAGGAAGGAGATGGTCATGCAATAGACTGACAAGGTCATCCTTGAGCAACTGCCATGTATAGGGAGGGAGAAGGACAAATTGCTAGGAGGGGATCTTTCGAAGTCATAGGGGAAAAAAATCTTTGAAGAATCATTTTAGGAGTTTAACAAGGTAGGGGAGGGAGGTAGAGTTGTCAAGTACTGAGAGTAAGCATGGACCTTCCTGAAACTGCTCATCGATTGCAAAAGCATCTTTCTTATTACACACTTGAGAAAACTGAGGCTCAGAATAAGGCATTTGCTTAAAGTCATACATGTAGCAAGTCAGGAACAAATGAGATGATACTGTGTCTTTGTCTTAAGAAAACCACTTTGAGTCAATTTTTTTTGATATCCTCACAAAAACCTTGAATCGTTACATTTAAATTACCCTAGTAAACAAATGATAACAACAACATGGACTACTCAATACATTTGACTACTATTCTGTACCGGTCACAGTGCTAAGGATGTTTTACATTTACACCTCTCTCAAACACTAAGATATGGCACCGATTTCTTTCTTATTTACAGTGACTGAAGGTTAAGAAAATTACTTGTAACTCACATATCTAGTAAGAAGCAGCCATATTTCAAATGTGTACCCAGAAATAGCTGTCTCCAAAGCCATTAGCCACTGGGCCCTTCTGCTCTATTTAACTGTGAGGCAAACATTCCTAGCACCAGATCAAACCTGAGAGAAAGTACAAGTAGATGCAATGAGCCTCCTATAAGATCATGACTCTGAAAGGTTAGAAAGGGTGGTTCTGCCTATATCACAGACAGTTACAAAACATAGTGTTCCAAATGTACAGAACTCCTGAGTAGTCCCACTGAGAGTTTGAATCTATATTAAAAACAAACATCATTAGAATGTAAAGATGGTAAATGTTAGAACTTTGTTAAAAGAGGCAGCAATAAAGAAACTCAAAGTAGGCAGGAGAGAGCTGGTCTTGAGTCCAGAAAGTTATCATTAATGGGTTGGTGTCACTAGGGCTCTTGGTTACTCCCATTGGTTAAAATGAGCTTAATTGGAAGAAGTAATTTCTAAAGGCCTAATTAAATTCTGCAATTTTTAGAATTTCTATTCCTTATGGAAGTCTCACAAAACTTGTGATATTGCTTATTTCTTTCTTTATTTGTTCATTTATTTGGCTGGTTTGATTCAAAGGCCTTCCTGGGAAATATTTATGATCAACTGCTAATAGCAAATAAAGACATCCACCAACTAAAACACTGGATAACAGGTAAGGTATTATCTAGCCTATGCCTGCTCTATAGCACCAAAACTTTAAGGGCCTGGAAGTCTCATTTCTATCCTAAAAGTTATAAATGTGATACCATTGCATTTAGCAAGACCATTTAAACCAGGCTGATCCATCAGCGAGGCCAGGACTCAAAAAAAAAAAAAAAAGTATGGATATCCTCATACAGTTTTAGCCCAATATCAGCACACAGACAACAACATTCTTCTCTTGCTCCTTGTATCCTTCTCTCTTCTTTTGCTGTTTTTGTCTTCTGAACTTTTCTTATCTGAGTAATTCTTTTCCAGGCTCTCACTTGCCATTGGTCCTGAGCACACAGTAGGCCTCTATATTTCTGACCCTCAGAACAATTTCTTGCACAAGATTCTACTTGTCCTATTGGCTTCACCAGCTTCTAGCCACCCCAAGGAGCCACCCACCCCCTCGAGCTTATTCTCCCAGGATACCACTTGCTCAGGGCCTCAGATAATTTGACCTGGCCTATTACAAGAGAGGTGTGGTCTTATTGAACATCAGGAGAACTTGGGCTTATTTCATAACACTGCTTTTGTTTCCTCATAGAAAATTGGAGACCATAGTATACTACATTAGTTTGTTTTAAAGATCAAATCTCTGAGATTTATAACTTGGAACTAAAATGCCAGTTATTGAAAGCGATGAAAAAGAGGAGGGGAGGTGAAAAGGAGGAAAAAGGAGTGAACTCTAGTGATAAGCCCTAAGAGTTAGCATACATCCAGAAAGTTACCCGACTACCATGAGTACCAAATAAGGAAAATGAGATTGATTAAATTCACCAAAATTTGAGATCAGTAATTTTACAAAAAATGATTTTGATGAAATAAATTCAATCTGCAATTCTGATTTCTAAGCAGCAATAATGATCCCCTTGGCTAAAATCTTGGGCTTTTAGAATGGGAGGGAAACTTACCAAGTAAGGTATCCCCCAAGAGTTCTGATTTAGATCTGTAGTTGAGCCAAGACATCTGGCAATTTCAAAAATTGAATGGGATCTTTAACAAACATAGACATGAATGTGAAGAACATAAAATCACCCTTCAGAATGAGCCTTAATAGGCTGCATTGCCTTTCAGAAACATTTTCTAATGAGCCTCCGGAGTTTGTTGTACCCAGTGATTCCAATTTGCAATGCATTCGAGGCAAAACCAAGAGGAGAAATTACATTTGCTTTTCTGCACTAGGTTGTTAAGGGTGCCCAGCTGACAAGCCTTGAACACTCAACTGTGGGCAACGCTCTTCTTCGTCACTTGCTGGGCTGGTACCAGGAAGACCCAAACACAACGGAGCCCTATGGAGCTGTTACAGACAACCAATCCACAGACAGTCCAGACAGCAAACAGGGAGGCTTTGCTAAGCACTGGCTGGAGAAAGAGGGGAAAAGGATATGAAGATGAAAGAGACACAGAACTCATGGGCCAGGAGTGGATGCTACACACACAGCCTTCTAAGGTCCAGGTCTCCATTCACCCAAGTTCTTTGGAGGATTGGCCTTTAAGAAGCAGGCCTCTGGCCTTGGAACCCCTGCAGACTCTCTATTAACATGTACCCCAGGTATTTCCTGAGTTTCTCAGGGAGACATGTTCTCTGACATGTGACAGCCTCACATTTGATTCTCGTTTTGCTGATTCACTGAGATGGTGCTAGTGTATTAATGTTTATGTCCTTCCACAGACTTGACATTAATTTAACCTGGGTACAACAAACTCTAAGTTTGCTATGTGGGTTTTTCCACAGGTCATCAAATTTAGAGAGACCCAACACAAAACAGATTTTAAAATTCTGGGCCACATTTATTATTATTATTGTTTATGCCTACAGCATCTGGTCTTCCTTGGTGGTCTCCCATGCAAGTACTAACCAGGCCCAAACCTAGATCAGACATCGAGCTTATTCAAGGTGGTATAGCTGTAGGCCATGGATCATGGTTCCACTGGGGCATGAAACCAGGACCTTCATGCATGTAAAGCAGACATGCTAACCACTACACTATGGAACTATGTCCTCTGGGCAAACTTTAAGTCTCTTTCTCTTTAATTCTCTCATTATTTCAACAGCTCTGGTTTAGGAGGCCATCACTTGCCCCCAGCCAGGCACTTAAGCTACCAATAAAGATAGACTAAACTAAAGTGTCAAGATCAAACAAAAATAATTCTTAGGCTTTGGGCATCTTTGTAAGTTCCAGGGGAACAGCACTCTCTTTGGCAGGTCTGGGCTAAGGGCTAGTCCATAGGATTCTATTATGCAAATTGGAAAGTAGAACCCTTGGGACAGATAGAGCTCCAAGGTTCCGCAGCTTGGGGAGCCTTCAGTTCTTTGGATGTCCTTAGGATAGACACACAAGTACAAATCTTGGAAAGCCAAACCTGGACTAGACTTTAGCCCCATTCAGCCCTAAGCCAAGTGTCTTTGTGCAGGTCACAGCCTATTCAACTGTAAGCAGTGGCCCTGTTTCAGGAAACTGCTGCCCTTCTTGGCTCCTCCTGGACTCTTTCCCAAGCATTTCCCAAGCATTTGGTCATTGTCAGAATGCCTCTAGCTTCCAAAATGACTTGGGCCTCTCCTCACCAGTAACCTATTGCCCTACCTGGGGCATGCCTACCTGTAGAAATTCATCACCCAAGGACAAGCCCACCAGGCTGCCTTGCTTTCAGTCCCCTGAGATGCTAGTATTCAGTATCCTTGAAAGTTGTTAATAATTGCTCATAACCAATACAGTACAGGGGTCAAGAAACTTGCTCTTCAACCAGACTGTCTACATTGCCATTTATGTTTCATTCTTTCTTAGTTGTATAAGTTTAAGCAATGTGTGCCTCAGTTACCTCCCCTATGTAACAAGGATAATATTAACTTTACAGTGTTGTTAGGAGGATTAACTGATTTAGCACATGAAAAGCACTTAGAGCAGTGCCAGTTCCCATTTAATAATTAGCATTTGTTAAGTGCTAAATTTTAACTATTATTATGATGTTCATCCAATAAAAGTTGTTTTATAATAAGAGATGCTCACAGCCCAAACTGTCCTACTATGTGCTCTCAGTATTCCTGTGTGGTTGAAATTTGTTCAAAATAAAGTTTTGGGAAACCACAAAATAATTTAAGTGAGGGATATGAATCAGCTCTTCCTGCTTTGCCATCGTGCTAAGAGAGGAGTTACATGTAAACAAGTTCATATCACACATGTGTATATTTATGCGTATACCACAGGTGCATAAATGGGACCATATTTTACTTGTGGAAAGCTCCTTCTAAATTATTTGAGCTCGTTCTCCATATCTGTGAAGAGCAATAATTACATGAGACAATACATTTAGTGTGTCTGCCAGCTCTTCCTCCGCTTTCTAGGTCTCCACATGAACTCATGTTCTTTCACCCTCATCCTCCTATTTCCCTTCTCTCTCCCCATCAGCCTCAGAGCAAAAGTAGGAGGGAATGATCTGCTAATCAGAGAGGGTCAATAGAAATGTTGTGCTGTGTTTACTTTTTGACCTCAGTTATATGCTCTGTGTAATGAAGATGGAAAAGAATGTGAAGATCAGGCTGGTAGCGGTCTCATGAGTTTCATATGAGATTATGTATATTTAAGTGCCTGGCACTGCATTCAATAAACCTTGGTTCTTCTTTCTAGCTATGATGCTACTTAGAAGGTTGATCTAAATCAGTGCTATTTTTTCGAAACTCAGCACACATTGTCCTGTGTATAAACCTTTTCTGTTTGGTGTGATTTATCTGCCTGGCATCTCTCCCCTGTCCTTCCCTACTACTCTGCGTTTTGCTGATGGCAAATCGATGGCACATTTTTCTTAAACAGCCTGCATGTGGTATTTTACTACCGACCATGAGGGCCCCTGCCTTTTAATTACTCCTGCTGAGCCCGACACTATATATAACACTAATGTTTCTGGGACTGCCAGCAATTAAAACCAAAAATAAATAACACGTTACAAGCTGCAAACCAGCTAGGCCCTGGTAATGCTGCGGATGGATAGAGGCTTTTATTTATAATTGCTTAAGTTTCTCCAGGCCTGTAGAATGTAAACACCTGACAGACAGCTGTTTGCTGGGGATTGGAGCAGATGAGGCCTTGACTTCAATCTCTTTACCAATGTTCTTTTCCTTGATCTGGGTCCCAGGGAACTGCCTGCCATTCTTCTGCCTCGGTGTTTCATTCTGCAAAAGGAAAGTGCTCAAGAACAAAGCTGATTGTATGCATATACATTGATGAACATGCTGTTCCTGGTCATGTATCGAACTGGAACAAGGTATATTGATTTTTGCTGTTGTCTTGTCTTTATAGCTTGAACAGAATACTGAAATAATGGTTCTGATGAATACTTATCTTATTTCATCTATTGAATGTGAGAGTTTCATATCAGAGATTGTCCATAATTAGAACAATTATAAAAACAAATTGTTAAAGCTCTCTTTAAAGTCTGACTTGGAACTTTAACTATTTTTATTTTTTCTAAGGGAAGTCTTTGTGCAGTGCCCACATGAAAAAATTGGTTATGCTGCTAATAGTTCCCAGTTGTGAAGTGTAAGAGTACAGATTCTCTAAGAAGGACCCTGAGTCTCAGCCAGCCACTGCCCCTCACCATACTTTTGAAGGAGCTCTGACTTTTTTCTACCTGATAGATATAAGATTAAAGTATTGAAGTGTCCTGACATTATAAATGCATCTCATACATTTTGCAAAATTGTTCTTGGAAAAATTGCATCAGTCAAAACTCTGGTTTCAAGGTCAGGAATCAGTCTCCCTGTTGGTGTTGTTGGATGGCTCCTTAATGGTTCCTCACAGCACCAAGAGTCATGTGGATTTCAGACCAGTTTCCTCTCTGCCCCAGATCTGAGCTTCCTCTTTGGTGTAGCTGAGAGAGGACAGGAAGGTAAGTGCCGCTGCCGATTGAGGCAGGGCTCAGCACCTGCCTTGCCAGCCAGCAGATGGCTGCCTTGCAGTTGCCCCACCCCTACTCTTATTGACTAGTAAGGCATGATGTAAAATTCAAACACACTGTGGCAAATCCACATGCATTTCCCTTCATCTGTGGGTGTTGGTGGCTTTGCTGCAAGCAAAGCACCTCTCTCAAGGGCAACAAAAAATGGGCCTTGACAGCAGCAGTACTGAACTAAAGCTGAGTCATGAATGTCATCATTGTTCTTCCCTGCGATGGGCATTAGTCCATGTTCAGTCCTAAGCCAGAATGTCTGCATAGAGAATAAAGCTGATTATCTGAACCACAGCTTTATTCGAGACCTGTTGCTAATGCAGACAAATAAGTAAGTGCGAGGCCTGGCCACACTTTTAGGAGAAGTAACTTCTAAGGACTAGATGCCAAGAGGGCCTACGATTACACTATTTGTTCCTATTGCCCATTGCTTCCTCTTGATATTTCCCTGTGAAAGGATGGAGGCCATGAATAGCTTTTGGTTCTATGAGAAGTGTCAGCCTACCTTATTCATGAAAATCAAGAATCATCATGTGCCAACAAGACAAAAAAAAAAAAAGTACTAGCTCTCTCCTTCAACTCCATCGTTGCTTGCACCTGTCAAAGTTCTGGGCACCAAACTCCCTTCCCTGAGGCAGGGCTAAGGGAGAGGACAGGGGACATGCTATATCAGCAGCCCAGCCGTCTGGCACAGCCCAGCTGTCTGCCACAGCCCAGCTAAAAGTTCAGGTTCATTGCCTCGCCATCTCTTTTCAAGTCACATCCATCAACATCCTTTTTTCACCCTGTCAGGTTCCTGGCCTCCACTCCCACCTCCAGCCCAGCCTCGATTGGCAGCTTTCCTTGTACAAATGTTTTATTTCTCATGTTGATGGATATCTTGGCACTGCTGCTCCAGTTATATACTGGATTGAACACCATACCCAGTTAATTTGAGGGATAATCTTTTTTCTCTTATAAATGTAGAGTGTAGATGGGTAAGATTCCTACCTATAGCCTATGATACTATTAGACATTTTGGCCTCTGAAAGAAGTGTTAGAAAGGGCCAGAGGAGAACACAAGAATTCTTTCATTAGAGTGCAAAAATGGCACAGGAGGAAAGTTCCATGTGACTGCTAGAGGGAAAATGAAGAGGCTATACATCATATTCCGCAGAAGGTGCAAATATACCTTCAGGGCTGGACAGAAAAGACAAATGTGGGAAATTAGCCTTTGTAAAATAACAAGGAGTGGTAGGACCCAGTGGTAGATGTGTAGAGAGTACATACACCTCCAAAGGACATTGAAATTCAAGTTGAAAAATAATTGCTATCCAAAAGCACCCATCTACAGACCACTTTATGAGGCTGTTAGTTTGCAGTTCCTTGATAGTGGTAAGTACCTGTTTAGAGTGACAGACACTTGAGCATCAATCCTCAGCTCTGCCACTTACTACCTACCTGACTTTGGAAGCACAACTTCACTTTCTGAGCATTCATTTCCCTGTTATAACACAGAAATGATAATGACACAGTACACTTGGGAGGTTACAGGAGCTCTTCTGTAATGAGCCCAGCACGAGGAGCAAATAAGCATTTGGTTCCTTTGCTCTGAAGTCTTCTAGAAAATTCACTTTCACTGGGCAGACAATAGTAGTTAAGGAGTCATCCCCCAATAGGTCAGGTAGATGGGTCTCTTACAAATGCATCGAGTTATTGAAGTAGGTAATCTGGGGACATCTGGTCAGTGAGAGAACCTCACTGTTGTCTAATAATCCTCAATGAAAACTTCTTTCTCAAGCAAGAGGCCTTGGAAATAGATAAGAGCTCAGTAGTATCACTCATTTATTCACTCATTTATTCACAAACTCTTATTAAACACCTATGAGGTACAAGACACTGTGACTTCTTTCTGTTTTTTTCCTTCTTGGTCCTTTAACTTCAACCTCAGAGCTTATTACAGGCAATTCAGATTGGTATTCTGATTTTGCTAAGATCACAGAAGTACAAAAATAATTTTTGCTTTATTCAGCCATAAATATTGATTAGATGACTTTTTAAATCATCTAATTGTTAACTGTGCATCGGCTTAGAAATGTCCTTTGTCTGATTTTACCTCAAAACAGCTGCACAGGAACCTGGACTATAATTTCTCCAACATATCTGTCAACATTACGCCCAGCTCTATACCACCTAAAAAAATGTACAAGGCACTTAAAACCACAGCTGGTTTTCAGCACTCACACTGTAATTCGCCAATTACCAAGGCTTAAAAAATCATTTCAGGGTGGACCAGGCAGTATGTAAACCACAGATATAACAGTGATTATATCTTGCCCTTCTGGGTGGCTCTCACCTCAGCCACAGGAATCTCTTTGCTAGTACTAATTAGTTGTATTTGTTTGGGGATGCCCCCTGTGGAATGCAATAGGCACTGGAAAGTGGAAGAGAAGCCCTGAGCCACTCTATCAATTGAACAGGAAGGTCAGTGGCTCTGAGCTCAACTTTATTCCTCATAGTGCACCAGAGAACAGAATAGGGCAACAGAGGTGGCTTTGGCAAAGGTTGCAGGTACCAAGGGAAAAGAATGGAATAATGATGGCCTAAGGGTTCTCTAAATTCATAGAGAGGAGGAGAAATTTGAGTTGTGATTGGGGTAGTGAGGAACCGAGTCAGCAGCTAACCTGACTGCCTGCACCTGGTTTTGATTTGCCAGACCTCTTGACCTGAACACCAGGATAGTTGTTTAACTGACCCCCTGCCTCTGGCCTATCTTTTTTCCGAGTAAACCTGCTCACTACTATCAATCTTTCCATATCACGGTTTCAATCAGGTGATTATCTGTTAGGAATCTCTAATAACCTCTAACCCAACTGCCTTCTTATAAGGGTCAGAGGGAGGTCCAGCCTGCTGCTTATTTTTATAATAAAGTTTTATTGGCACATGGCCATTGTTGTTCATTTATGTAGGGTCTATGGCTGCTGTGGTGCTTTAACAACCAAGCTGAGTAGCTGCAAAAGGGATCATATGACCTACAAAGCAAAAAATATTTACTGTCTAGCTCTTTAGAGAAAAAGTTTATCAATCCCTTTTCTATGGCAGCACTTTTGACACTTTTCCTCCAATGCACTTTAAAACAAAAAGCGTATTCATTGGCTTCTTACAAGTGAAAAAATACTCTGAAGTCTCTTGCTTTATCTTAAAATCATGTGACTATTCCACTGCAATGTATTCATGTTTGTCTTAGTATAAAAGTCATAGTTATTTTGTTTATCTCAAGTCTACAAATAAAATTGATGACCCAAGAAAATATACAATGGTTTTCTGCTCCAAGATGAGAAGGATGGACTCTTGGGTTAAATTCCAAATCTTTCAGGCTAGTATTTGAAGGTCCATGGTGTAAGCAACCTAGAAATAGAATGGAAGTTGATTTAGTCAGGGCTTAATCAGGAACACAGAAGCCAATCCAGGTGATATAAAAAGAGAAAATTTTACAGAGAAAATTGATTATAAAGAAGGTGGAAGAACAAAGATGATGAAGGGACAGTGACATCTAAGAACCTAGCACAGCAGGAGGTAGCTACCCCTCTCCATCACCAACCACCCAGGACTGGAAACAAAAAGAAGAAGCAGAATCACTAGAACTCTGGAGCTGAGGTGCATCCTACAAAAGATTGACCAGTGATGGCCTTGGACTGGAGTGATGGAGGAGCAATAGTATCAGTTTCTATACTTCTCTCTTCCCTTCAATCTCCCTTTAATCTCCCACTGACATTCCCTACTG
The DNA here is from genome assembly GCA_004027375.1 of Macroglossus sobrinus. Classification (NCBI taxonomy): domain Eukaryota; kingdom Metazoa; phylum Chordata; class Mammalia; order Chiroptera; family Pteropodidae; genus Macroglossus; species Macroglossus sobrinus. Next base: position 112,775 of record PVKZ01002193.1, read on the forward strand.
GCTTAACCCAGCTAGAAGCCTGGGAACTGAAGTTTTTTAAAAAGATTACAGAGTAAGAGAAGGGTAGGTAATGGGTCTGAAAGCAAATAAGCAACCGACTGGCACAGATGGCCATGAGACCACAGAGAGGACAGGGCCTCAGTGAATTCTTTACAGTGCAGGATCTGGTTCACAGAGCTATGACCCAGAGCTGACCTCTGACCATAAATTATTTACTCATAGGAAGAGTCGCTGACAAAATTCATCTAAAAAGTGGGTGTATAAAAAACCAGAGAAACCATCTAGCCAATGAGCCATTGAGAGGCCTGGACACTATTTCCCCTTATGAAAACTGCAAGGAAATCAAAATCATCTGCAGACTCTTTGGATCATAGAGGAAGAACCAAAGGCACTTGTTTTTATGATCACTACATTTTGGAGCATCAGGTTTTCATAGGCTGAGTGATCATCTTCATAGTAAGGCTACACATACCATCAAAACCAGATCCATTTCATCTTTGGGTCAAGGCCCCTCTCCACAGAACTGTGCCTACAGGAGCACTGCCAGCATTTGCTTAGTGACTAACCATCATGCTTACATAACTGGCTAATGGGAAACTCTTTATTTAGATAGGATAACACAATCAATCATGTCTTAATCTGGCATGGGAGACATTCTGCCTCTTTGAGAATACACATTTTTTTTGCTTTTATTCATTGCATTTTGCTATAAAGACTTAACTCAGAAAACAATCATTTACAGAATATTGGCATAGTGGAATGGGGGAATGAAATGACTTGTTTAATATTGCCCCTCACATTCCATATGCAGACCCTCTCTATGTTGTTTCCCTATGTGTTTGTCTGTTTGTTTGTTTGTTTTTGGTCCTTGACCAGCTGTAGAAGACATTTCAGTACACTGACCATGTCCCAAAATTCCCACCCACAGGACTTTGCTGATATGCCTTTTCCCAAGGAATGACCATTCTCAAGCTTTCTCTAGTGCTCAAGGCCCAGCTTGGTGCCCATGTTTCATTGGTCTGTCCAAGTCAAGCTAACACAATTGCTACTCTTATAAGGCCAAAGTATCTTGTTTAAACCCTCCTTTTTGTAAAATATTCTACTATTATTATGGCCATAGGTCTGGTGTGACTTACAAAATTACACACCAAGGAACAGGAATCATGTCTTCCTCACCTCTATATCTCCAACAGTGTTTGGTATACACTAGGAGCCCGGTTAACTGAATGAATAACTCTGACAGATGATTTCTCCAAAGACTTTCCCCTAAATCATGTTGTTATTAGATAGATTTAGTTTTTAGAATGTTCTTTCTTCTTTTGACCTAAAATCTTGTCATGTTCATTAATTTGTCTTAGGTCATCTTCCAGAATTACACAGAATAATTCTATTCCTTCTTCCATGTGATAACTCTTTGGATAGTTGATTAGAGGTATTAGATTGTGCCTGAGTCTCTTTTTCTCTCAATCATACTTTCTACACTTTGGGCTATCTATAATGCCCATCATTTTGGCTCTGTCCAATGAGTGTCCATTCTACTCTCCACATCTACTGGAATTTTATTTAAATTATGTCTGACATTGAACATGATTCCTAGGTAGTCATATATCTTTAATCATTGTCATGTGCTCTTGAAAATCATTTGAGGTAATCTAATTCTCCCATAGTCCCCTCTCTAACATGAGGTTTTCAGCTCTTCTGAACTATGTAGGCTACAGACCACTTTTTTCCAGACTAGCTCTATATTATTGCATTTGTGGGTTCAGTCTACAGATGCTAGGCCCTCTTTTAAGGATTGAGCTGTCCCTACCTAGCTATCCTCTCAGTTTCCACAGAGATCTTAATTAATATTCAAAGCACATTGATATAAATGTGTTCAATCTTATAATAATATTCTAGAATCTGACCTTGAGACAATCCATTACTGCTATGTACAGTGGAGAGAGAGAGAGAGAGAGAGAGAGAGAGAGAGAGAGAGAGAGAGAGAGACTGAAAGAGAATAAAGATCTCTCAGACACCCAGCCCCAACTGCCTGTATGCCAAGGACTAATAGCTCTTCCAGGCTCTCCTCAGACAACTACAATAGCCTGCCTCCAACCTATTCTCCACACAGTGTCTACCTTGAATTTTTCAATGTAAATCTAGTCAAAATACTCTCTTACTTAAAAGACTCTGATGGTTCCTTTTTGTTCCTGGGAAAAAGACAAAAATTTCTAATATGGTCTGTGTGGCTTTCCATAGAACCTTTAGAAACCACGTAACTGTCCCTTGCTTCCCCACCACAGCTTAGATAGAGCAAACCCCTCTATTATGCAGTCTTGTAGCCCCATGTATCAGTATCATGGTCATGTAATTTTACATTTATTCGTGTGACTCTTTGATTTATGTCTATGTTCCCATCTCGAATGTAAGCTTATGGGGCAGACACCTTGTCTGTTTCTGCTCATCACCACAGCCCCTGCATTAGGCACTGGACCTGACACATAAAATGTCCTCAATAAGTATTTGTGAATGAAGAGAAAGAAGAGTAATATGGATGGCTGATTCCTAACTACCCCAAATTTATCCATGTTCTAATCTCCAGAACTTGTGACTATTCCCTTATATGGTAAAGGGGACTTGCAGGCATGATTATTAAGAATCCTGAGATGTGGAGATTCTCCTAAAACATCCAGACAAGTCCATTGTGATTGTAAGGTGCTTATAAGATGGAGGAAATGAGGTCAAAGGAAAAAGTAGGAGATGTGAGAATGGAAGCAAGAGGTTGAAGTGATTCAAGGAAGGGATAATGAGCCAAGAAATACAGACAGCTTCCAGAAGCTTACTTTTTCCATGCCCAGTCTCTACCCCCAGTGACTGCCTAAACCCTGGTAACTCAGAGGGCTTCAGAAGCCCCTGTGACCCCCGAGCTACTATTCATGAGTGGTGGTGGGGCACCAGCCCATGTCTTTCTAGGTCCTTGTCCAGTGCTCTGTCAACCACTCACAATGCCTCCCTGTCGATAGATCAGAAAGATCAGGATGCTCCAGAGCTCTATCTAGGGAGGAAAAAAAATGACTCTTACTAAAACTTTGACAACTCAAGGGTTGCAATTGTATTTCCACCCAAATCCTACTCAAATGTACTCCAGAGCGTGTCTTTTCAACCTCATTGCAGGCCAAGGCTTGCTTGGCATGTGTCCTAATTTCTCTCTTCCTCAAAGAAGCCCCCTGACTGAAAGAGGCAGTTCTCAGATTCAAAAGAGTGCAAACTCCCTGCCTCAGCAAATGGCATGACATTTACATAAAGCCTGAATTGAGATGCTCTGGAGCTGGTGATGCATTTAGAAAGACCCTTGCTCTGTTCCTGTCCATCAGCCTTGCCAGAGATCATCTGGCCCATGCCTCTGTTTCCTCACAGCCAGCCTCACAGCCAGAGCAGGGAAGCAGGAATTGGGCCAGCTGCCTGACGACTTTAATGTTAAAATGTGTTGAACATTCACAGGCCACAGAACTCTGCTAAGTGAACCAAATGGGCCTCCCTAAAGCCATATGCTCACTCTGTCGCATCCCAGCTGCAGCCCTTCTGCAAACAGGGAGCAGACTTGCTGGGGAAGCTTTGTGGGTTTTTTTTTTCTCTTCCTGTTGAACTGCTAATACCAGATGCTGATGTCACAATCCAAGAACTGGCAGGGAAAAGTCAGCAGCAAGTGGAGCATCCCCGGAGAGCAAGAACCTACCGTTTTCTAACAAGCACTTTTTAGAGTCATCTTTAGACTGTTACATCTCCTGTGCATACTTAAAGAGTGAAATCATTACTGAGTGGTTAGGAGCTGTGGCAGAGACTTGCTAGCTCATCACTAAGACATTTTTTCTCTTGGCCACACAGCTAGACCACATTTGTGTCAGCCCTCCCTGTAGTAAGGTTAGCCAATCACTGAGTTTGGGGCAATGGAACGTACTACATGCCACTTCCATTAAAAATGAATCTTCTGTGATTTAGGTTGACCAACCATCCCAATCTGCCAGGACTGTCCCATTTTAGCCTAAAGGCCTATCTTCTGAGAAATCTTTTAGTCCCTGGCAGATAGGAATAGTCATGGTTATTTATGGTAGTGGTCTTTCCAACCCCATTATCACAAGCCAAAGGCTCCCAGGCCCTAGATCATGGTTCTCAAACTCCAGCAAGCATCAGCATCACCTGAAGGGCTTGTTATAACAGATTGTGCTGAGCTCCAGCCCAGAATTTCTGATTCAATAGGTCTGGGGGAGGGCCCAGGAATTTACATTTCTAACAAGTTCCCCCAATGAGACTGGCTGCTGGACAAGGGACCACACTTCGAGAATCCTATCCTTAGGTCAGTGGTTTTCAGACTTTACTACATCTCAGAGTTATCTGGAAACTTAAATATATATATATATATATATATATATATATATATATATATATATATATATATATATATATATATATATATATATATATATATATATATATATATATATATATATATATATATATATATATATATATATTCTATTACCTGGGCTGCTAGGTTGTAATGGAGCTACTGGTCTGGGGAAGCACACCTGGAGTAATGAGGCCTTAGCTCAGTGGTTCTAAGACTTTAGCATGCATCAGAATCACCTGGAAAACCTTATTTGAATGCAAACATTGCTGGGCCCCACCCCCAGAATTGCCTACACAGTAGTATCTGCATTTTAAATAAAGAAAGTTTCCAAAGGAAGTTCTGGCCACTCTTACCAAAAGAAGAAAAAGGAATGGATTTCACCACTGGACCAACAACAAATGTTAACTACCTTGATACAGATCCTGATATATTTTGGGGAAGCACACACACTCCTGAAATTAACAATAAACACTGCATCTGCCAAAGTTCTCTCTCTGATGCTGGGAAATGGTCACAATGACAAAAATCCATTTTAATCTTAGTATTAACTATATAGCTTCTGATAGAGGCCAAACCAGTCCAGGTTAGAAATATCTCATTATCAATACTATCACTACTACAGAAATAATAGTGACAGTGATGGCTGCTGCCACTAGTAATGCTATTAATAACACTGAATAACATTTATAGATTGCTTCCTATGTATCAGGTGCTGTCATAAGGACTTAAATTTTTGTCCTTACAGTGATCCTGGGAGACAGGCACTATTAATACCTTCTCATTGCATTTGAGGAAACTGAGGCACAGAAATTAGTAATATTACCAAGGTCATGAAACTACAAACAGGATTTGAAATCAGACAGTCTAACTCCAATATTCACTGTCCTAATTATTGCCCTGTACTGTCTTCTTTGGGGACTGGGAAAAAAAAAACCTGAAAAGAAACATACAGATATTATTAAGATAATTATCACTAATATTCTTGCCTCTTTGTCATATCTTAAACTTCTGGTATTCACTAAGACTTTCATTTTTTACAGAGAAAATATAAAACCACAAGAAAAAAAGGACATAAAATAGTCCACCAAAACCTCAAGGATCACTGAAGATCTCCAAATAACTTCTTCATAGAAGTCTTGGAAATTTGTTAGCAAAGTTTTTATAGCCTCTATCCTATGGATATATTGTGCTTGAAGAAAACCAGAAGCATTTTCGTACTCATTTGTGACTTTTGACAAGTCATTTAACCTCACTTAGCTTCAGTTTCCTCATCTACAGAAGCAGTGTTAAGAACAGAATCTGCCTCATAGAATTATAATGAGAATTATACAAATATTACATGTCAAGCACTGAGTTTAGTGTCTGTCCCATAGTAAATATTAAAGAAACATTAACTGTTATGAGTTATTATTATCATAAGTTAAAAATTCGACTTTGAAGTATTATTATGAGGATTCAAAATAATATATATGTCACATTAGTGGCATATGCCACTAAATAAACATAAAAAGTAGTAGTGATTATTAATATCCCCACCATGTATCATGTTACCTTTAAGTGAATCCATATCTATGGAGCACTTATCATGTTTCCAGTATTTATTCATTCAATTGTTAGTGAGAAGGGTCACATTCTGCACATATTTTGATGGTGAAGCCAAGAGAATTTATCGATGGATCAAATGTGGGATGTGAAAGACAGAAGTCCTATTCATTACAGAACAGAAAAAGAAGGATGTGAAGCTGGAGATAGGTCAAAGTACAGATCATAAGGAAATCTGCATATGAGAAATTTGTTCTTCACTCAGAGGGTAATAGGGAGCCATTGAAGGGCTAAGAGTGTGGAGTGCAGCCTTGAAGACTAGCCCGAGTACAGTAAAACCAGTAGAAACTCTTACATAATATAATAGTTTGGGTGAAACATAATGGGGCCTGAACTAAAGCAAGAGCAGAAGAAATGGTTAGGAGGGGAGACACATAAGTGAAATGTTCGTGTATTGGCATGAATTGTAAAATTGAGGAAATAGAGGAATTCTGATGGAGTTCCAGGTTTCTGGCATTTTAACAGAGATTGTCACTTACCAATGCTTCTTAATTCATCTCTTCTTCATTTACATCAGAAACCCAGCTACTTGGTGCTCTTAAAAAAAAAAAAAAGAATTCCTTGCAGATAAAGGTAACCATGTGATGTCAGCCTAGCCAATGAGAGATGTGTTGAATGAAACTTTCTGAAAAACTCCTTAAAGGAGCTCACTCAACTGGACACATCATCTCATCTCATCCTTCTTCTTTCTTCCTAACTGGAATATGGACAGGGAAGTAGGCGGAGAGAGGGCATGCAGGAGCTGTAATGAAACCACAGAGAGGAACACACATGAAAGACAGCTAAGCAAAAGCACTGGATTCCTGATGATTCCATGTAACCCCGGTGCTAGCCCTGGGCAGCTAAATGATGGCTGAGCAAGGAGAAGGTTGAGGGAAGAGCTAACATTGTAATTTCATAACACAAACAATGATTTTATTCTGGTCTCAGGTAGAGAGGAATGTGTGTTATTTTCTTTTGGCTTTTCATCATTTGCCACTGAATAGAACCATAGAACCATAGAATTTAGGGGTTGGCAGTTTTCACTTTTAAATCACTCTTGTCTGCCAGGGGAAATAAAATGATATGGAATTGCCTCTGGTAACTGATACATCAGTCCAGCAGAAAAATCCTCTCTGAGGCCAAGACCCTGCTTCCAGAGTTTGTCTTCATCCATGCCCAGACTGCACTGAGATGTCTTAATTCAGGTTCAGACATCAACTATTAAGTTCCTTAGCACTTTTTACATACATTTTACCACAGCTGCCCCTTCAAAGAATAACTATGAGTGTATTTCTATAGGCAATTTTTTGAAAGGAAAAAGATGTTTCACTCTTCACCTCAAAAGGAATGAATTAGCATATGTTCCATTCCACGGAAGCCAGGATGGTCTTCCTCCATGGAGGGTCCCCATAGTGTGGTTATCTTAACTTTGTGTAATGTGCCACCATCCAAGATCTTGCTTCTGCCCTCCTTTCCTGCTGCCCAGAAATGTGATACTGTTGGTGCATGTAGAGCATATCTCTCTCTCAGAGGAAAATTCACATTAACCAAGTGTGCAGGCCCAATATCTAAAACCAAATGGCAGTTTCTCAATTTACAATGAGAAAATTTAAGTGGTACATAAAAAAAGTATTTGAATAACATACCATCAGAGCAAAAGAATTTGTTTAATCAACTGCCTGTTTGAGAGCCTGAAAGGAAAGTGCAGTTGGCCCTAGCAATGGAAACAAAACGCTTGGACTTGGTGAACCACAACTTTCACATCTATCCCACATTGGTGGCGCCCATGACTCCAGCACTAGAATCACTTACACACCTTTGCTCAATGTCTTGCGCTCTGAGGGGACCTACATTTTTGCAGGGATTCTATCGATTGCCAAGGTCTTCCTTTGAACATGTGAATAACTGTAGAAAGGTGGCCATCTATCCCTCCTGTCTCTTTAAGGTGACTTTGTCATCTTCAGCTCTGATCTATTATGTATCCATATTAAAGTTTAATGTTCAGAAGGCATCCTTATTTCCCTCATTTCTCAGTTCTTAAGCAATGACTCACGTTAGACCCCAAGGACTGACAAGAGCAATGAAATTAGACTGATTTCTGCCTGTAGCAAAAGGAGCCATTCTCATAACTTCTTAGCCTAATGTTATGTTTAGTACCAGTGAGACTTTAAATTCTAGGCCACAGGGAAATTTTTTGGGAAGGCCCCATGTAACCCTTCTGCTTAGTTAGTAAGCCACAATTTCCCTAGAAAGGAACTTTAAAGCAAGATATCTCTGGAATTCCAAGGCTAGTTGGACATAATTATGCCTCTGTCAGTAGGAGCCAGTGCAGGGCTTAATTCATATTTGAATCTTATAGGGCAATCATTGGCATGGTAACATAACTATTTCTCTACTGTTGTCACTACCTATAGTTCTAGCCCTCTCTCTTCTCCCTAGCAGGCCAGATTAATCATACTGTATTTGGACAGCTAAATGGTGAGCCCGCATACAAAAGGGGATTTTTGGCAGCATAGGTGGGTTTCAAACTGGCACTGGCATGATGGAAACAACTTGCTGTTGACACACAAGTCACCATATGCAAAAATATATCATTCCAAGCCATTTACATGGGTTGATGCAGCAGGGAAAAACACAGAAATAAACAAGTCTCTTGGCTCCTTCCTCCCTCTAAACTGGCACCCATCTCCAAACAAAAAGCACCAAATCAGCCATTGGCCCTCTACCCCTGGCAGTCCAGGCCAGAAAAATGGAGGGGGTCAGAAGTAGCACACTGCTGCCTGCTCCCAGCCTGCTCCCAACTATTCCCAGGGCACACCCTCTGGACATCACCTACAAAACGAGATGGTTTAACTCATCGGAATCTAAAGCCCCTTCCAATTCCCATATTCTATTTTAATTGGAGCTTTATTATAAAATCACTGCCTTTTAGGCAATAGGGAGCAATTCACTTTCCCTTAGGATATGTACTCCTCTGTGTCACTTATAAGCCTAGGGAACCTAAAAATCTTGGTGCAGCAGATAGGGATGTGATACTAGGCTGCCTATGTTTCAACCCTGGATATGCTCCTTACTAGCTGTGTGATCTTAGGCAAATTATTTAACTTCTTGTGCCTCAATTTTCTCAGGTGCAAGATGAGGTTAATAGTACCGATAGTATTGTAGAGGTTAAATGAGACAATGCAAGTATAGCACATAGCCTGTACTCACTGAATGCAAGCTACAATAACTGCATATAAATATACAATAATATAATATAATATCCTCCAAGCTGGAAATGCATGGAATATTGTGTGTATTGCTATCAATTCTCTGAGCACTGCTTGTCACCAATGACAGGCCACTAGAATAAACTGGAGATTTAAGGTGTGTTCAGATTAGATTTTCTTTTCAACAACAAATAAAAACAGCATTTTAAAGAATAATAATTATCTTTGAAACTAATTTCAACCTCTTGGTGGTCAACTTCAGAGAAACAACAAAGATGACAAGATGATGTTTATTGAGAACTTACTATGTTCCAGACACTGCTCTAAGAACTTCAGATATAGCAATTCTTTCTATTTTCTTCACATCCTTATGAGATTTTATTGTTATGTAAATTTTAGAAAAGAGAAGCCAAGGGTTTTTTTAAAAGAGCTTTTTGTATCTAACCTGGGCTGGCCCAGCATGAAATAGGAGCTCATTTCTCAAGGCAAGGAGGCTTCCAGAGTATTCATCTTGAAATTTGCTTCAAATTGTAAATATGCCACATATGAGAATTGCTGACTCTCATGACCACCATCATCAAAAGAAACATTTGCCAAGCTCAGGTATCTCTCTAGGCTGATGCAATCAGAACAGCCTGCCCAATAGGTGGTGGGCATCCGTGGCTGGTACCACTGCCACTCCATGATGAGAGACTCTGTGATTTCCCCTTCCTAGAAACAATCAAATAAACAAACAAACAAAACAGAAGATTCTTAATCTTTCAAAGGGTCAAAACTAGACTGTCTTTTTCAGCAAGTGAGAAGCCATGGGGCCATCACCCTGGATGACCATCAGCATCACGTCCCCTGTGCTGAATTTGAGTTCAGAAGCATCTTCATGGAAGGTGCTTGGTTTCAGACAGGAGGAGAGTTCAGATTTCCCAAGAATTTTCACTCACAGAAGCTACTCTCTATTTTGTCTTCATCTCTGTCACTTGGTTTTGTTTACTCTCTTCCCTATGGGACACAAGCACCAGATCCCTTTCCAGAGACAGACAGACAGTCAGATACTGACAGATACAGAGATAGAGAGAAATGATGGTTTGGAAATTTCTAAGAAAAGGTTTCGATCTGGAAAAAAAAATAGAGGCTGTCCATTTATTGATCTATATCTCCTCTCAACTTTCTAAAAGATTTAAAAGTTTTTCATTATTTATCATCTATAAGATAAGCTTAAATTTACAATCCTTCAACCCTAAACCATACATTCAAACATATTCCAGTGATCTCACTTGAACAGCTGCTCAAGCCCAACTGGTCAACTTGGAGCTTATCATCCTTTTCTCTTGGTGCATGGATCCTTTCTTCGGTTCCTTCATCAGCACAATTCCTCCTGCTTGCGATACCCTTGCCCTTCCCATCTCCTCTTCTTTCAGGGACATGCTCATGCCCAGCTGCCTTAATAAAGACTGCTCATACTCTGCTACACAAGAAAGATCCTTTCTTTCCCTCAGGAGAATATTGCCACATGCTACACTGGGCAGGCATAGACATGCTGCCCTTTTGCTGCTAGTTGACAGTTCACAAGTTTATAAAAATTTAACATTAAGATATTTTATTGAGTATTCACTAAGGACAAGCAAAATATTATGCTCTCTCTACCCTGCTGAGATGCAAAAACATAATCCCACCCTTCAAGGAGTTCACAATCTGCTAAGGAGGATAAACTCATGTGCAATGAAACTCGGCAGCTAACAGAATAAAACACATGCTCTGTAGATGTATGTGGAATGGGTAAATCATAAGAAATGGGTAAACTATAAAGAATTCTGACACATACCCCTCCTACAAGGCCCAAAACTCCTACTAATAAAGCAGGTAAGGTGCTAGACACAAACTCGCAGTGCATCCAGAGGACACTGTAAAATCACCCAAGATCTATCCTATGAGTTCAGACACTTGTTTTTCTTTAGAAACTGTCCACTTGGGAGGCATACATATGTCTTCACTCAGAGATGTGGTACAGGATGGTTCCATCCATATGAAGGAAGAAGGGAAGATGAAAGATGACATCTACAAATGAGTGGCCAGAGGAGCTCTACGAAGCACCACCCAAGGAGGGAGGAGGCAGAGTCTGAGGCAGGTAGTTCCATATATTTCATAAATCAGACTGGATTTGAGCAATCTGGTGTCAACCCAGTGTAACAGCTTCTATGGGGTAGGAGAAGACAGGACAGGTATCCAAGGTCCAGGGTCCCCAGCAAGACAGGGGTGAGGCGGGTGTCAAAGGTCACAGTGGCAAAAGTCACTGTCAGGGGTCAGACAAGGCTTAAAGTTCAAACATCAAGGTCTCAAATACAGTAGCTGGTGAAGGTCAGTACAAGAACACAGGGAGAATCCTGCTCATCTGCAAGCAGAGTCTTTACTCAACGTCCAGAGCTTCCCGCTTGGCCTAGCTCCTCAGAGTGCATTGACATGCTTCTGCAGCCAGCAGAGAGTCTCAGTCCTTGTCCTTGTCAGGGTCTGAATAAAAGGATTCCCGCCAAAGTCCTGACAATATTGTTCTCTTCATTTTGTTAACACCAAAGAATCCCCAAGTTTAAAGGAAAAAAATATGCAGTGGTTAGAGTTGGGTAATTTGCAGCCATAGTTTAGTCAATTGGCTGCAGGTCTTTTTGAGAGTCTTCAAAATCAGTTTCTATCTAAAACTGGAACACTATGGTAAACCTGGAGAAACTGGTTCTTGGTGGCCCTCGTGATCACTTTCCCATAGGATTCAAGGACTCTGCCCCACCACTACACATGCTTATAAGAAGCCAGAGTTAGACCCAGCTGACTCTCCCAGGAGGAGAAGCAGAACAGCACCATGGTATGGCATTATTTGCTGTTACTTTAGACAAGTTATTTCATTTCTCTGTGTGTTTTTCCCATCAATAAAATAATAATGACAATAATAGTACCCACTTCATAAGCTTGTTTTAAAGATTAGATTAAATATGTGTAAAATTCTTATCTCATAAGTGCTGAATGAATTGTAGGTATCACTAATTTCTTTTAAGTGGGCAACATTTTCTTCAAAAAAGTGAGTTTTCCAGAGTTGATTGAATTCCATGCACTGAAACACTGAGTGATTGAAAAGAAGCACAAATCTCAAAGTTCTACATTTCTATCATGTAGAAATCTACCCACCACTTCCCTGAGTAGGACAGACCTGGCCCCAAGTTTAATTCTATCAGTCTGTACCCAGCCTGCCTCCTCCATTGTTGTTTTTCTTTGTGGTCATGTGATATCTGTATTCCTTCTCTCTATATAAATATCATTTCTGTTTTCTGTATTTACTACTCAAAGTGATACATTATACCACAAGCTGTACATTTGTCTTCATTCAGAAGGGGTAATAGTTTGGGTTTGGTTGTTTTTTTTTTTTTTTTTTTTTGCAATTCAATATTTTTTTTAATATATACAAAGCAATTCAGTTTCTATTCTGGAGGGAAGGGGAAAAAATAAACAAGCAAATAGTACTACTTCAGTATAGTGAGGGGAAAAAAAAACACAGAGAGACACAGTTTGACACTGAAACCCTGAGGGTGAGAGAAAGTGCAATTTCACAGGGATAAATTATCCTCTCAAACATGTGAGGTCTTTCACACCATTTGAATCCCATGCAACTATTATTGGCAGGGGCTGGTTAGGGCATGAAGACAGTTAACAGGTCTGAACAGGGTGCTGTAAACCAGCCAAGAGTCCTCTTTTCCAGATGCTCACAGAAGCCAGGAAAAAAAAAAAAAGCTGTCTGAAATTTGTATCGGGAATTGGAGGGCACCCAAGAGTCACAGGGACAACTGCACACAGGAGACCAGGAGGAAATCATCATTCTCTTGGCTGATGGATGAGGTGAATCTTAACTTTTCTCCAGCAGCAGTCAGTGGACTGGAATTCCAGTCCAAGCCAACCAAATATCACTTTGGTTTTATAGACCACTGGGAAGGTATAGTGGCTTCAGGTGACTGCTGCCACTTTCCAGCTGTGTGTCATTGGGCAGATAACCCCTCAGAGCCCATTTCCTCATGCATAAAACAGAAATATCAGTGATACCTGCCTCACACCACAGTAGTGGTGTGAGGATGAAGTGCGGTGATCTCTACCAAACCCTTAGGCCCTGGCATATGTTAAGCACTTAATATATAGCAGCTATATTTTATAGAAGAAAACTCGGTTCACATTCACTGCCATCCACCAATACAACAATCCTGAATACTTTATGTCATTCCTATGAATCTAGTTGCAGTTGACTGCATTTCCCACAAGCTACACCCATACTTATTTCATGTCAGGTCTCTCTTTCCTTTGGGCTCCAGGTAAGGCTGCTATAAGGCCACACCTTAAAGATTCTTAAAAGCCCTCTTTTCAAATCAAAAAGTTCTACAAGTCACTGTCTTAAATCTTTGTGAACCCTTTTTTTCCCCAGCCTTAATGAGATATAATTGACATATAACATTGTATAAGTTTAAGGTGTACAACGTAATGATTTGTATATGTATATATTGTGAACTGACCACCATAATAAGTTTCATTAACATACATCACCTCATAGTTACAATTTTTTTCTTGTGATGAGATCTATTCTCTTAGCAACTTTCGAATATACAATACAGTATTGTTCACTATGGTCATCAAGTTGTACGTTAAATCCTCAGAGCTATTCATCTTCTAAAATTTGTACCGTTTGGACTCTCATTCATTTTCTCCATCCCCCACCCCCACCTCTTACCTCTGGTAACCACCAATTTGTTTCCTGTTCGTATGAGTTTGATTTTTTTAGATTCACATGTGAGTGAGATTGTACAGTATTTGTCTTTCTCTGTCTGATTTATTTCATTTAGAATAATGCCCTCAGGGTCCATTCATGTTGTTGCAGATGGCAGGATTCCCTTCTTTTTTATGGCTGAATAATATTCCATTTTGTACATGTACCACATTTTCTTTACCCATTCATCCATCAGTGGACACTTAGATTGTTGTTATGGCTCTGTTTTGTAAATAATGCTGCAATGAACATGGGGCAGGGTACAGATATCTCTTTGGCATAGTAATTTTTATTTCCTTTGGATATAAACTCAGAAGTGGGACTGCTGGATCATATGGTAGTTCTACATTTAATTTTTCGAGGAACCTCTATTCTGTTTTCCATAGTGCCTACACCAGTTTACACTCCTACCAACAGTAAACTCTTAGGGTCTTCTTACTGTCATTCCTTTGATTTGACCTCATACTGAGGCTGTTACTTTGAGAATTTCTTGCTGTGATGCACCATGGAAGAAAATAGTTTTATTTTCCAATGTAGTACTTTCTGGGCTTTCTATATTTCCTCCAAATTCTTCATAAAAATTAAACATTCCTTCTCTGGTTCTTCTCTTTCTTCCTATATCTTATTACATGCAGACAAAATTAAGTAGTGCAACTTTGATATTGTGGCTGGAAATTTCCTTAGCCAGGATCTCAGGCTCCTGAGGTACCTTTTCCATCTCACAAGATACCTCAGGCTTCAGCTTTGCTAATTGCCCTACTACTCTGTACCATAGGCTGCCCTTCCTCCAGCCTCCACCAGCCCTTCCAGCCTCACTGACAATTTCTTTCACACCCCACAGCTTTCACACACCAACTGGTCCCAAAGCCAATGCTACATATTTTAGGTTTTTGTTATGACAGCACTCCATTTACATTTTAATTATCTGTTGTCCCAAACTTAAAATTCCAAAAATTTATTCCTTTTGGGATTTCACAGAATCACGATGAGCTTGGCTATGTTGTTCATCTGCTGGTTTCTCCTGGACTCACTCACTCCCACAGCTGCATTTAGCTGGAGAGTTGGCTGGCTGAAGAGTCAAATGTGGCCTCACTCATACATCCTGCAGATATTGCTGGCTTTTGGCAGAGCTCCTGGTTTCTCCTAATATGTTTAGACTGGGCTTTCTCAAAGTATGGTGATCTCAGCATTCTAAATGAGCAAAATCAGAAGTTTCTAGGCCTATTAAGAGCTAGTCTTGGATGTCATCAGTGTCATCTCCATCATATTTTTGTTGTCAAAGTAAGTCACGAGACCAGCCCAGATTCAGTTCAGGAGAGAGAAGATAGGCTCCACCTCTTAATGCAGAGGGGAACATGAGATAGAATTAATTGCACATAATCTGCCACAAATCTCACCACTACTTCAGGCCTACATTTATTCTCACATGAAATGGGAACAATTGGCAGAATTTGGCTTTTCATTAATCTCAAGATGATGATGAAATTAAGTGATCATAAATAGGGCCCATAATTAGTTCATTTTGTTCTGTGTAGAGGTGGAATTCTGTCTCCCACATCCAGGTCTTCTAAGCTCTGGCTATCACCCATAGGAAAGGAATGTGTTCAGATGTTTTTAGAGGCATGAGAGTTTTGAGGGAGCCATGGGCTGAATTCCATCATCTGATGCTCCCTAGCTAAATGACTGGGCGAGTTACTCTCTGAGTCACAATCTTCCTGTGATAATTAATAAAATACTACTCTGACGATTCAACTATGTCTTTAATGAGATAATGTAGAAAAAGTATTGTATAAACAAACTCTTGAAGGCTTATATTAATACCACTTAACTTATTACTATTAATATAATAATTATTATTAACAAAAATAACATAGGAGTATCTTTGCCAATTATTACTGGGAAAGCAAGTGTCTAAACTCAGACCACAGTTTTTTGGTACAGCTTTCACTTAAGACAACAACATTCATCCTCAAATAATGTAAGAGCTTTCTGACTGAGTTGAGTATGATTACCAGAGTTTCGGGTAGTTGGGTAAGCTCTCACCTGGGCCTCTGCCCTCTTTAGGAACTGGTTCCAGAGCTTTCACACATGGGAGGGAAGAGAGAGAATCAGAGATACCTGCCTTCCTGTCTGGCAGCTTCTATTGAGCAAATAACTCTTGGAGCTCAGCAATGAACAAGGCCTGAGGTCTGCGCCCAGATAAAAAACAGCTCCAGGTAAGCAACCTGGGCTTCCCACTTCCCAAGTGACTATAGTGCCATCCTCAGAGCCCAGAATCAGCACCAGACTTTGGGAGTGAGAGTCTTGCTGAAATAAGTCTCAGGTAATGTCTACAGAGGTGGGGGCTGTGTATGTGTGTGTGTGCGTGCGCGGGGTGGTGGGGGAGGGTTACACTGAGGTCCTGCTCCATAGAGGACAAAGTCCTGCTCTGGTAGATCCTACTGTTCAGTGTTTAACCACATAAAAGCCTGTCTTTCAGTGGCTTCAAGTCTAACCTACACACCCTAGCTGGAAGCATTCTAGTCCTTATTATGTAAGTGTTTAAATGTGTATATATGCATATGTATATGTGTGTGTGTGTGTGTATGTGTGCATCTATATCTCTAAATTATATTTTTTGAGGTGAAAAACTTTAAGAATTATCTATTTTTTTTGAGCTGAAGAACTTTAAGAATTATTTAATGCTCTTGTTTTAGAGAAAAAAGGAATAAGCCCTGGAGCTTTAAGAGACTCGCTTAAGAGAGGGATTTGAACCCTACAAGACACCTGACATTGGACCCCTCAGGGTGTCCCAGAGGGGACTTCTAAAAGAGTGAAAAGACTTATTTTTATAAGATAAGCGTGTTCAGTGCAAGCTCTCCAGATACCTGAATATTCATCTGAAAGATCTGCACTCGAAGCCCTTTTTCCTCCTCTATACCTTCACACCTGCTGCCTGAACACTTATGTTCCCTCCTCAGTTTATACACCTTGGTATCCCCCACAGTACTTAGAAATGGAAGCTGCTCAATAAATGTTCATGAATGAATGAACAGGTGAGTAGGACACAAATAATGGGACTTTGCAGGGAGGTCTGGGGAGAATAAAGATTTTCCTAACAATTTATGTTGCTTTTGACATGCCATGCTTTTTCCTTGCCCAGGAGGCCGATAGCACAAATACATGCCTTCCCATGAAAAATTCACAACCATACATTAGTCAGATACCCTGGTGACATGACTTGCAAACCAGAAAGCCAAGGTCACAGCACAAGCTGCCATAAATCAAATGTGCCTTAAACACAGCATCCTGTTGGGAAATCTACCCCCTTTACTATGTTTCCATCAGGACAAAGGCTACGTAGGACACCTCCTACTTAAAGAGAGAGAACGCCTGACACTCAGATATATGTGATGCCACCTGCTACCATGGCTACTGGCTCTGAAGCAGCCATCCTGTCTCCCTGACCATAGTTCAAGGCAAAGTTTATCTTCTATATGGTGCACTTGGCAATTGCAGAAGACATGAAAGGCTTTAAAACAGCATTTCCCAAACTGTTTCACATGGCGTTTTTAGATGCTGGGCGAATAAAATTATTCCATGGTCAGATAATTCAAGGATGCCATGTATACCATGTCCCATTCTTGAGAGTTTCACAAAGTGTCCATGAAAAATCCTGCAAGAAAGAAACCTGCTTAACATTGCTTACCCAAGGTCCCAATCATTGACAACAAACCCTTATGTAACTGCAGCAGCAGTTCTGTGGAACTTTCAGTTCTACAGTGATAGCTATTTATAACTCTAGAGGCCGTGTGGGTCCTTGTTCCAACCACCACCACCACCATGTCTATGGATCTTTCAGGAACAGAATAATCATAGAAGAGGACTGACCACACAGGAGACAAGGAATTCGGCTTCTCCTGGCAATAGAGATAAAGAGAAATCTTCCCCTAGCCTTCTTTTTCATGAATGTCCTCCAGTGCCTATTCAATGCCCCAATGTTTAAAGACTGTCAAATTAAAATAAACCTGAACTTAGGAAATACAGACTTTTATTCAAAAGGATTATTGAAGAGTGGGGGTGGAACTATTACAGTAGTGGGGACATTCTAATCCTCAAATCTGCAAGCAGCTCAGAGTTAGGCAGACAGGGGTTCTCTGTTATGCCGAGGGGTAAGCAAGGCTAGAAAGAACCAGACATGGGGGAGTAGGATGAAAAGGTGGCATGAATGCAGAGTAAATCAGAAAATGTTTTACCTGGGGGCCAGCCTACTCTCAGGAGGAGCTATCTGCTGGCTCTGACTGAGGGTGGGCCAGAGGTCAGAGCCCTGGAGGAAGTAGAGAAGCTTAACCAAATTTGAGTAACTCATTTTGTTCCAGTTCATCAGTGTGGATAATACAGTTTGGCTAATTATTTATGGGGCAAAGAATGGAAATTTGGAGGGTCTGTGTCTGGCTTTGTCATTGGTAAGCATGGAGGGCATCAGTGGATGTTATCTAAGGTATATATAGATGGTTCTTTTCAGGTGGACATTTCCCACACCACAAAAGTGAGGAGAATTCTGTTAACCCTTGCTGTTTTCCAGGAGTGCAGGGTTCAGGTACAAGTTGATGTTGTCAGGGCCTATTCAAAGCTATATTAAACCAGCACCAATAGTATCTGAGTAACCCCACTCTTCACTGGAGTCTTTGCATGTAAAGGAGTGTTTCTTTTAAACCTTCAGGCCCTGTAGTGGAAAGGAGAGTGATATGGATAGTCATAGAGAGAGTTTGGGCTCTAATACCGTATGGCTTGGATGCAAGCAAAAGTGTATGATGGAGACACCTGGTTGCATAACCAATATTATTTTTTCTTCACCCTCAGTACAGAACCCCCATACTCCAGGTTTGCTGGAAGCTAGGTGCAGCTATGTGACTTTGTTCTGATAAGCAGAAATACATGGAAATTACATAGAAGGACTTCCAGGAGTATTCCATAAATAGGGACAGAGAGCTGGGCAACATTTTTGTCCATCTGCTTTTATTCCTGTCTCAGCCTTGGCTGTGAATTGGGTGACTGGAACTCTAATTGCCACCTTGGATCATGAGATGACCTTGAAGATGAAATTTAAGCACTAAGGATAGTAAAAAAAGAAATAGAAGGAAACTGGCTTCTTGAGGATGAGTTGAGCTGCCAGCAAGCCCTAGACTATTTCTATTTCTTAAACAACAACAACAATAATAACAAAAAAAATCTAAATTTTTTGTTGTTAAACCATTGTAACTTCTGGTATTTATAGGATCAGCCCAATGAAATTTCTGATACACAGAGATGAGGAAACAGGAAAGTTATATATTAGTAATATTAAGAATACTTTCCACAATTATCATCTGAAAATCTGTACCCCCAGGCTAAGCTCACTAATTATACAATTTTCTAAAAGTCAAATTCCACCAGAAATACCTGCTGCATACTTGTGTAGTGGTCCCCAAGGCACAAGCAGAGCTAAGGGCTGTAATGCCTTTCAAACTCCCTTTCTTGAAAGGCCAGAATATGGTGTGAGGGCTGCAGGTGTGAGTCAAATGGTTCCATGGGCTTTGTCTTGCTAATGCCAAGTTCTCAGAGATACCCTGCTCATAGCCATGTTTCTATGGAAAACAAAGAGAAGTTCGGGTAGAGAAAAGATATTGAATAGAAATTCCCTATCTCAGGCAGAAGATGATGGAATTCCTCAATAACCAGCCTCAAAATTGGCCTGGGAATAATATATGTAGATACGTTCACCCAGACCTCTGCTTAAATACCCCTGCACACCCAGGTTGTACCCTGATTGACTGTGACCCATGTCCCATCACCAAGTTAGCGTGATAACATCTGACAGAGAACGGAACTATGAGAAAATGTATCTTACTGGCATGATCATCATGAAGAGTGGTTGAAAGCTCTCAGCTACCCTCAGAATGGATTATTCAAGCACTCCTTCTCAATGACACACAGAAAAATCACTGTGGTGATAATCAGATAATCACTGGAGTTTTTGTTGATATTGATATTAACCTATTGCATGACCTTGAACAACACAACTATTCTTGAACTCACATTTCTTCACATGTATATTTGTGCCCTATTGCTGCTGTAACAAATTACCACAAATTTACTGGCTTAAAAATGCAAATTTATGAACTTAACAATTCTTGAGTTCAGAAATCTAAATAGGTTGTCAGGGCTGTGTTTCTTCTGGAGGCTCTAAAAGAAATTTTATTACCTTCCCTTTTTCAGCTTCTAGAGACTACCTGCATTCTTTGGCTCATGCCCCCTTGTTCTTCCATCTTCAGAGCCAGCAGCGTAGCATCTTCTAATCTCTCTCTGATTCTGACCCTCCTGCCTCCTTCTTATAGAACTTTTGTGATTACATTGGGCTCTCCCAAACAGTCCAGTATAATCTCCTCATCTCAAAATTCTTAATTTAATCATAATGACAAAGTTTCTTTTGCCATATAAAGAAACATACTCATAGGTTCCAGAGATTAGGATGTGAACATCCTAGGATGGGAGTCATTATTTATGTGAAAATTTGAAGGTTAGGAAAGACATTCTAAAGTCCCTTTCATCCATTTGCATCTTATTCACCATCATCATTTCTCTTTGGGTCAGATCCATCTGATCTTCACAAACTATTGTAGTACCAGATACTGGACCTTTTCGTCAAACAAATTGGAGATGCCTTGATGACTTTTATTCATCTATTCAATCTTCAGCAAATACTTATAGAGCACCCACTGTGCACCAGGCACTCTGCTATGCCCTATGGGTATACAAAGTTAAATAAGGCATGGTCACAGCCCTCAAGTAGATTTTAGTAGAGCAATTGCAAGGATTTAGGAGTGCTGCCTCCTGAATATCTGTCCATTACTTTATAGATTTTGGTTTATCAGGCAAGCATGAATGGAAGTTTATTTCTTTCCAATGCTATACTTGTAATTTGGATAAGGTGGATGGTGTTCTCAATAGGGTGGCATTTTAACAAAACAATTCTTTGTTTTCTTGTACTGTACCATGAATTGTAGGACATTTAGCATCTGACCTCACCAAATAAATGTCACTAATGCTCTCCAGTCACTGTGACTCACACACATAAACACACAAACACATTTCTAAATACTCATGGAGAGGTGGGACAATTCCTAATTGAGATATACTGAGTGAAAAGTTGTGAGCAAAACAAATAGGACTTTCTTAGGCATCTCATCTAATTCTTAGATTGTAGCAAAATTCTAGTAATCTATGCCTTTTCTAGTATTTTAGGATGCCCAATGAGCACATTAAAATTATTTCTTTTATGATTAACTATTAACAATTTAGCCCATGATGACAATAATAGCCATCTTATCACTATTTTGTGGTTTTAGAATAAGAGTCAATCATGTCTTTTTAAATTCTATTCATAGCTGGAGGCTGAAGGCCACAGGGATCTCTGAGAGCCAAGGTATACCACAAAAGTTATATTGGGGATAGTGAACCAGGGACAGCATGCACTGCTATGTTTTGCTTGGTGGTGAGTATGAATTAGATATTTGACTATACAAGCTCTGCTTTTCAAAAGCATTGGTTCAGTCACTACCCTGCTTCTTTTTTGCCCATATGTAAGGATTACTTACAAAGATTATGGTGTTTGTTTGTTTGTTTGTTTGTTTGTTTGTTTGTTTTAGCATCACTCCTTAAAATGGTTTTCAATGCTGAAATCTAATACTGAGAACTAGAATTGATTCCTTTATAAGTTTGATGTAGCCATGAGCGATATTATTGTGTCACTTACTAGGTTTACTGGTTTCCTTTACCCAATCTGTTATTGGCTTCCATCCTCTTTTTTTTTTACTTCAAAAGCTTCACCCTATCTTTATTGCACATCTTTCAATTTTATGCCTAAAAAATATCCTTATGCTACTGTGTATTTGGAAAGAGTTATGAGCACCTGGCTGGCCCCTCTGACTATCCATCTCTTATTCTCCTGATCGTCACTTAATCATTCAACCTTCTCTCTTCCTCTGATGCTTGCATATGGCAAGCCCAAAGGGTATAGCTTTTACTTTATCCTCCCCTTTTCTGGTTCTTACTGCCGATATCCTGGACTCTACCATGCTCCATGCACCATCCAGAGACAACACAGCAGTTCAATTTGGGGCTGACAGTTCTGCCCTGGATTAGCCAGAGTATGCCTCTTGCTGACTTCCGCAGCCACTGCTCAAATCCCTCATCTTCTGAGTCTGCACCCTCTTGCTTGATTCTGATATGCCATATCCATGTCTGGCCTTCCCCACTGTTTCCAGGTGCCCACTGGGACTCTGTTTATTGGCAAACAACCAACCTGTCTGCCTGACTTTTGGTCCTTGTGCTATTTTTTTTTAAATACATGTGAATATATGTCTGCATTTCTGTTGAGTCTATACTTAGGTATGAAATGTCTGTATAATAAGATGATATATTCAATATCATATTAGTAGATACTGCCAAACAAATTTCCAAAGTGGATGAACCAATTTACATTTCCACCAGCAATGTATATGATTTTTCAGTTGCTTTAAACCCTTGCCAAAACTTGGTCTTTACATTTTAGCTGTACATTCCAGAAAATGTATAATGAAACTACATAATAGTTTTTAATTTGTGTTTCTCTGATTACTAGTAAGGGTTAGCACCTATTCATTTTTTATTGGCCACTTGAATTTCCCATTTTATAAAGTTCCAGGTCAAGTCTCTTATTTATTGTTCTTTTGAGTGCTCTTTTTTTTTTTTAATTACTTTGTGTGACCTTATGCTGCTACTTTGATTTTGATATCACTGAAAAATTTGGGTACAAGACTCTCTGTCCACATGGCTATCTACCCCCTAGCCTCTCTGTCAGGCCTGCTGGCAGAGGAGGATGTGGAGTAAGTCAGTCCCTTGGAAACTGTTATCCATGTGCTCTAGAAACAGTATTCTAAGCCTGCTCTCTGCTTCTGTGTGACCTTTGGAAAAGCAGCCCATGGTGAGCACAGGCCCCTTGGTTCCACCTCTGGCCTTTCATGAGACCCATGTGACTGATTTAACCCTCTGGACTCCATGTATTTTGTCTGCAAAATGAAGATGTACTGGTGCCACTTCATACTGAGAGAAAATAAGTTATTTAGTGTAAGATATTGAGAGCAGTGCCTGACACTACACACTAGTTGCCCTCAATACACACTTGTTGTTACTACTTAGACACATCTCACTGGCCTCATTTGCTAATGGCACAGTCATAACTTATGTGCTTTTTTTGATTAAAAGAATTGTAAGAAATTAAAAGGCATCAAGTACTAGGTCTGTCTTTGTTGTCATCTCTTTAGGTAAGTCATTTAGGAGTGAGTCTGTAGGCTTTCGTTTTCTTACCTGTGAAACAAAGGAGTTGACCTAGATCATCATCACAAAAACCTTTCAGTTTAAACTTTCCACCATTGCTCCATTTTATTGTAGCCAGGGATGGAAGAGAAAAGGTCAGAGCATACATACAAATGCTCCACCTGGCTCCCTTTACAACAGATCTTGTACCTGCTGTGTTCTCCCAGGTGCACAGGAAAAAGGTAGGTCATGAGGAAAGGAAATGAATGTGCCAAAAGAATGTGGCTTCTCTCTCTCTCTCTCTCTCTCTCTCTCTCTCTCTCTCTCTCTCTCTCTCTCCCTCTCTCTCTCCCTTCCCCCTCCTCCTCCTTCTCTTCTTCCTCCTCCTCCTCCTTCTCCTTTTTTTCTCTCTCTCTGTCACACACACACACACACACACACACACACACACACACACACACACACTTCCATGTAAGCTCTGTACAATTTGCCTCCGTCAGTGTTAAGCTCCATAAATGTAGGAACCTTGTCTGATTTGTCTATCCTGCTAGCCAGGGGGCCTGGCACAGGGTCTAGCATAGCATAGATGTAGGAGAGGTAGGTAGAGAGTGCACATCTCGCCTTCATAGCAGTTTGCAAAGCTCCATCACCCCACAGGTCCAACAGCTTCAGGAGAGTACCTGGGCCTCTTCGTTGTAACTTCCTTTGCAGGTCCTGCAGTGCACCTTCTCTAGGAGAGTTTGAATGAGCCTCTGTGAAGCTTGGTAGAGCAGAAAGAACACTGGACAGGGATCCAGAAGACAATTTCTAATTCTTTGTACCAAAATTTGCTTTCTGTGTGTTCTTAAACTTCTGGTTCTCGCCTAACCCTTCTGCCAGATGAGGGTGATATTGCACCCCACCCCTCCAAAAAATGTTAGGGATTGAGACTAGAAAGCATTTACATTAAGTAGCAAGAGTGTTTATTTCTTAATGATAGAATTCCAGGGGATGTTTAATTTCTACATCATACTTTTACTGTATTCTCAAAATGTCTAACTATTAAAACATATTTGTATAATAAGAATAAATAATGATATTATTAAAATGTAAGATAATTCTAGGCCCTTTGGTTGGCATATTTATAATAATTATAATAATAATAATAACTATCATTTTTAAACACTTTCTCCCTTTATTTCTAACCTAACCTAACCACATATTCACAATTCAAAGAGAGTAATCTTCTGCTGATAGTTTAAATTGAGTTGTGATGTGTTAGAAATGTTACCAAAACCAGTGTGGCATTAGTTAAATTGTTTAGCCTTTCAAGAACTTATTCTTCTCCATTACAAAGTGAAGAATTTGATTAACATCCTCTAGTCCTGAAACTCAATGCTTCCTGACGCAATCAGCCTGACATGACATACTTGGAAGGTGCCCCTAGGGGACTGAGATGTATATTGTTAGAACAAGGGCGGCAGTGCCACAGAGCCCAGTTTACTGGAGAAACCTCTGTGTCTTACAAGGCATCAAATCTACTAGAAAGTGAATGCAATAGAAGTATTTGAAACAAGCTGGTTTTATGAGGGCACTGGGGATCAGTATTAGGCCCTTAGGTCCTCATCAGACTGTCTTGGCTGTGGCAGAATCTCCAAATAAAATCTATAGTTGGCACTTTGCAACCAATTTTCTGGAGTCAGCAGTTTGAATAATCCCAGAATAGCACAACAACAAAACACATACCTAGCATTATCTTGGCCATCGTGCTCTCCATTCCTTGCCAAACACGGAAGAAAATCTTTATGAGGAGGAAGAAAGCATTTTTTCTTTCTCTGTTCCTCTCTTTGTCTCTCCAGTTGGCAGTCACAAAGTAGAAGTTGGCCTTCAGTCAGTTTGATAATGAACAGCCGGTTCTTGTTGGCAAGCAACAAGGTCTTCACGGTGACTTCTAAAATTGCAAGAAACAGCAAACAGTGTCTGTTGCTGTCCCCCTCCCACTGAAACATTCTGGTCACCCAGGTTCCAGAAGGGAGGTAACACCAGCTAGCAGCATCCTTTCTTAGCAAAATAAGGATGAAACATTGTTCAAAAGAAAAATTCACCTTAGAAGACATTTTGTCTTTCCCTTTCTTGTTTCTGGATAGTAAGGGTGATTGTGTAATTTATTTATCATCAATGCAGACTGCAGTCAGCATTAATAATTAAGGAATATAGCCAATGCCCAAGAATGGGGAGAACTTTTCTGTAATCTAGGGTTTTTCGAGAGCTTGAAAGAGTTAAGTAGATGCTTTCCATGGGGAGGCCTCTTGTCAAAAGAAGTCTGGGTAGCTCCTTGCTAGCAGTCTAGGAAAGTCATCCTCAGCCAACCGGTCATTAATATGGGCTCATAACCAAGTTGGATGAGACTGAGCACCTAAGAAAAGATTTCATACATCCTCATCGATGAGTGATGGGGCCCTGCGTCTTTTCCCAGGCCCAGAGTGTGGTAGCTCGTAGTGACTCCTCCTCCTCTGGCCTTCTGCACAACTCAGCATCAGAGCAGGCCAACTTCTGCCTCATTGCATCAAATATCTCAGACACTGATCCAGCTCTCATATGCACAAAACATTGGGCAAGACCCAGAATAATTAGCAAAATAATATTGTTTGTGCCTTGAGCATAAAGCAAATCACAAAGAGGCAAAGACGACAATATTCTCTCTGCTATCATATAGACATAGCCAGAGATGGTAGCAAGAAGCACAACTACAGAATCAAAACTAGAAACAAGTAAATGCCATTCAGTATAATTGGGTCTTATACAGAGGCTGAATACAAGGGAACTGAAGATCCAAGAGAAAAAGTAATTATCTGAACCTGGAAAAATCATTCCCAGAAATGTGATTATAGCAAGACAGTGGTAGTAGAGATGGCTATTAGTGGACATGATCATATTGATTTGTTTATGTTAGAATAACTTGGCGGTTTGCTGATGGAGCAAGAAGGATAAGGAATAGTTAAGACTAACTGCCAAGTTAACAGCTTTTATAACTGAATGATAGTGGTCCACTTACTAACAAGGGAAGGACTAGGGTTAGAGGGCTTTATCATATTTATGCTACTAGCACTGCTCAGAGCCCCTGACAAGTGACAATGGATCTCAGTACTCAGGTATGTTCGTGGCCCATATGGAAGTTTATGAGGTCCAGGAGTGGTGGAGATACTGCTGCACTGCAAGAAGTACCACTGAAGTTCAAGTGTCTAGCTCTGTGCTCTTGCTGAGCACGAATGCTGCTTCTCGAAGCTTATATATTTACATCAACTGTCCTCTAGGCTCCACTGGAAGTCCAGGAGGAAATTACTTCTTTAGTAATTCCTTAGAAAGGCATGTCATTGACAGAAACAATGGGAAAGCAAGGAGGAGTGAGGAGGCCACATCCCTCATTCTGCAGGTTTCCAGTCTTTACGTAGTGCTCCTACTGACGGAGCCTAACATGAAATGAGAGGCACAGCTGAGAGACCCAGCATAGCAAAATAGAACATAGGGTGGGTTTGGGGCTGAACAAGAGCTTAAACATGATCATACTATTAAGAACCTCCACTTGCACCACTGATACCTTGATACCTAACCTGCAGAGTCACAGATATATACAGCTATAAGGTGCAGACAGCTGAATATTAATGGAGAATGGTGCTCAGTGAGTAATGAAGCTGAAAGCAATTAACCAAGACACAACTTGAAGCTCCTGGGGCTGATACCATCAAAAATTCAATCTCCTTTCAGGGTCTTCTTACTGCACACCCTCACTTAGACCTCCCGAAGGGTATCAAGTGCTGAGTAATAGTTACCCCACAAAAAAGCCTTAGGCAAGAAAGAAATGCATGAGGAGAACTGGTTATCTCTCTTAGGAATGATCATGTATTCTTGTCATGAGATGTGACAGTAGCCCCACTTCTCAGTGCTTGGGTCCCTCTGTGGCCTATAGCTCTTGGTGACCCCTCATTGTCACCCTGGTTTCCCTTCTGGCAACTAACCTTAATATTATCTTTGATTCTGTACTCAGATGATGGATTGTGCTTGAATGGATGAATATGTAGTCCTGATCCTGTGAACTTCTTCGACTTTGAACTTTGCCCAATGTCAATAGCACTTTGCATCCCAAGAGCTTCCAAGTAAAGAAGTACTGGGCAGATGTATGGCACTGACCACAGCCAAGCAGAGATGGGATTGGTGTAACTGGTAAACTCAACTTCAAGGCCATACCACTACTCTTTCTGAGAAACAATAGGGCCCATTGGTGTACATACTGTACACCAATGTCTAGAGTCCTCTGAAGAGAACAGGCCAATTCCACAAGAGCAAATATGGAAAAATATTAAGTACACAGAGACCTGGAAAATAGGTATAATAATACCTACTGCTCATCCTCTGAGGTAAGATGAATTGAAAACAGAAGCTGTCTATGAACTGGATAACACATAATATCAGTGGGAGGATAATTTGTATCATTCCTGCACTTGATCTAAGGCCATTTTCAAGTTTATAGAGAAGACAGGATGGGGAAAGCCTTAGAAGCAAATCTGCTTGGCCTCTTTTTTTTTTTTTTATCAATGTGTTTAATCAGCAGCTCTGTACTTCCCCTGCAGAACAAACCTTATTTCAGCTCAGAAGACAGCAGGTGAACATAGTTGTGTATGTGTTCCAGAAGCTCTCAGACTGATTTCAATATACCCTTAGAACAAGCCTAATTTTATCCAACTGAATAATAAAGTTTCCCTTCTGTAAGCAAAACCATGATATATAGGCAAACTCCACATTAATTGGATAAACCAGTGGTAAAACCCCAAAAGAACAATTAACTTTCATGTGAAATACTCCCAGCTGAAATCTTGGAAAACTTGCATGTAATTAGTACTCTCTTTCAGCTCTCCAAAGTATAAAATACAATACATTAGGGCTTGTAACACTAATACCGCCAAGAACACAGCTAATGTGGGAAGTTTAATTTGCCACTAATATGCAGATGGCAGGCTAGATGGTGCTTTCACCTGTTCTGGCTAATTCTTTTCAATGTGATTTAGAAACTCCATGCTCTATAATACAGTGCTCACAATGCATCATATCCCCAGTGCTGGACTGTGGTGAGCCATGAAATTCAGATTACAAATTCAGAAGTGATCTTAGAGGTCATTTGGTCCAGTTCCCAAGCAATGGCTCACGAACCTGTTGCATCGTAATCAGCTCAAGACAATTTACAAATGATAGTTTCCGGGGCTGCACCTTCAGATTCTCATTCATCAGGCCTTGGGTAGACCTCAGAAATCTCAATTAAAAATAAATAAATGAACACCTTTCTGAATGCCACCAGAAGATTCTATGGTACAACCATGCTTGGAAACTACTGTTATCCTGAACCATCTACTCAAGCACCAATTCCTTTGATAACTTGAGTTACCAGTGGGCATCTAGTTTCTGCTTGAACATTACCAGAAATATGCTCAGTGGCTTAGCTCCAGTCAATGGTGGACACCTGAACTACAATGCTAAGAAGGCTTCTGGGGCTGTGTCTAGATACAATGGAAGAGAGTGACAAATTGATTCATGCCATCTGCCCTAGGCATAGGTGAGAGAGGTGTGCTAACATGTATTTACCATTCCTGGTGAGAGGTATCTATTCTGAATCCCTTCTAATAACTTTTTGTTTATGAGGATTGAAAATAGGTCTAGTTCATAAGTTAGGTTTATATCAGAGCACTACTAGAGAAATGACCAGAAGGTTAGAGTCTTAAAACTTGGGTTTTAGTTGTGGCTTCACCAAAATAGTACTACTTTGAGAAATTTGCTTTCCCCTCTGAGTATCAGTTGCCTGTTTACTAGATAAGGACATAGTATTGGCATGAGAGTGTTTTTAGACTCAAATGCACTTATGAATGTGAAGAATCTTTGAAAAAGCTTATCTATAAATAAAATAAAGTACTCTTATTATCAACATACTATCAACCATCAGCAGTATTTTCCCAGGAGCACAGGTGCTTGAGCAGGTAGCCAAATATGTGCATGTAGTACTATGGAATTAGAAATACTGAGCCTTTCTTCCTATAATGATATCAGGACTTCTTTTATTATCAGAACAAAGGCTCATTCAAACCCAGAGAAACCAGAAAGTGATTTTGCCTGGTTTTCAAATAGATTTTGTAAACATCTACTTTTCTGCCTTTCCCTCCACCTTCTTTACAACTCTTCAGTCTGACCATTGATCGAAATTTAACTGACCTGCCATTGGCTTCAATTCATTCAATAGAATTATGTAATTCAAAAGGTGACTCTACCTAATGGGCCTAACTGACCCATTATTTTGAATTAAATAGACTTAATTTGTTAAATGTTAGATGAGACAGACACTCATAAGACTAAAAGATATCAGATTGTAAAACTGATCGATTTCTTAATTTGTTAATAATCTCCTTAAGGGCAAAGAATAGGTCTTCCGTACCTCTGTACCACACAGTACTTAGTGTTATTGTACATTGAATGAATTCAAAATCTCTTTGTTGAGCGAATTAGTAACAGATGGAATGAATGAATAGTTCACACATGAGTTCCAGATGAACTGGGGCTGCCTGTGCTGCTATGACAACTAAAGTGTGTGTGTGTGTGTGTGTGTGTGTGTGTGTGTGTGTGTGTTATAGAACTTCTAAGACATTCTTGCTTTAGAATTAAAAAAAAAACTATGTCTACCCATCTCTAATAAGACCACCTGATATGTCAATCTGTTGTTGTTGTTTTTTTAGATATTTAACAATTCAGCCAGTTGTTTAACCTTAATTTCTGCAAGATGCCTCTGGTGGTATCTTTATGATATCTTTACTCATTAAAGGAAAGAGAGGATGGTAGTTAGCGGGAACAGCTACAGCCCCAGGTGACCCAGTGTGAATTCCACCTGTGCCATAACAGCAATTAAAAATATTATCTCTGTGTTTCAGTTCCCTCTTTTGTAAAATGGAAATAATTGTATCCACATCTCAAGTAAATAGGTGGGTTACTGTTATGAGGATTACTTGGAAAAGGCTAAGACCCAGCATTAAGCATATGCTCACTAAAAGTGTATTTAAAATTATATGCTTCCATATAATACTAACACAAGCCATCAAATCAAGAAAAGCACCAAACTGATTAGTAGGATTTATATCCCATCCAAAGGAAAATATTGTTCCACCAAGATTCCCACAGGTCAACATTGCAACCTGTTAATTCTGCTAAAGTATTTAATTCTATAGGAACTTTAGGGAAGGGAGGGTTGAAAGGAGTGGGTAGGATTTTAACAAACTGCCATTTATTGAAAGCTACCATGTGCTGGTGTCTTAGTCAAATTATAATAGACTAGGTGGCTTATAAACAACAGAAATTTATTGCTTACAATTCTGGAGGCTGGTAGTCCAAGATCAAGGTAGCAGCATGGTCATAGCCAGTGCCTTCTCACTGAGTATTCACATGGAGGAAGGGGCTACAGATCTCTTTTTTTTTTTCCAAAGGCATTATTCCTATTCATGAGGACTACATCTTTATTACTTAAGCATCTCCCAAAGGCCATACCGTAATGCCATCCTCTTCACAGGGACACACACATTTAGACCATAGCAGCTAAGCATTCTTCTTGTCACCAAAAGAATAAGAAAGTTTCCATTCATATGTACTTTCATATTTAACCCTCACAGCAACCCTGAAAGGTAGAATTACTTACCTCAAGTTACTGGTAAACCAAGGAGCAAATAAATGAGTTTAGTAGATTTCCTAGCTAGAAAGTAACATGCTTAAAATTTTAACATAGACTATGATTTCAAACCCTTCCATTTACTCATTCAATGGTTATTATGTGAAAGTCCTCACATGAGATGCAGAGGAATAAGAGAGCTATCCTCCCTGCTTTCATGAATTTTAAGCTTCATCCTGACTTTTCAGCTATATCAAAATCATCAGCGATAGGATAAACATATAGACACATTTTGAAATGAGCACAAAGTAACCTATGTTTTGAAAATTATTGATTAATTTATCTGTGGTTTAAAACATAACTTAAACTTAGTCATACTCATTGTATGTGCAGTATGGACATATACTTCTGTAACTGTTATCAAGGATTTCTGCTCTTGGAGCAATATCTTCTGATTTAAAAATAAATGACATTGATTTATCATTAGAGCCTTTTTATACAAAAATTTCTCAACAGAACTTTTAAAGACATAAAATATACAGTTTATGTAGCCTCAGGTTTCTTAACAGAACCAAATCAAACCGAATAATAAAGTAAAACGGAATAGTAAAATGATCAAATAGTGTAAGATCAAGTCAGAACTGATTTAGAAGCACCTTTATAATTACTAGGCTGGAAGCAGTCTCTGTAGATTTGGCAGAACTGAATCATGAAATGAATTAGACCATACCAAATTATTAATACTTTTCATATGCTGTAAAAAGTCTTCCTTCATGCCTCTCTGGGAACTGGAGCAAAGTATCTCAAGCAGCAGGCAGGGAAAATTGAAGAAAATTAATAAATAGGATATTGCTTATAGTTCTCTAATATCCACTCATCTAATTCTTTTAACATTTATGAACATTTATTTTTTTTCAAAGAACTTTCCAACACCATATTTGGTTTAATCTCGATAAGACTTCACTCTGTTAGATTCTTGATAGGGATCTTCAGGTGCAATAAGTAGTTAAGGGCTTGAGAGTTAGATCTCAGGCTCTGCCACTCCCAGTGAGGCACCTACAAGTAAGTTCCTTAACTGGTCCATGCTTCCCTAGCCTCACCTGGACAGGGAGGATAATAGGGTTGTGGTAGACTGGGTTATGCAGTAAAGAGTGCAGTTGCTTAGCTGACAGCCTCCAATTGTTAATGCTTCCAGGGTCTGCCTCAGCTTAAGGAGCTGAGGTCATACTATTCTCAGGGCATCTACTGGCCAATGGCTGAGTAAGACAGTGGGACTAAGGCCACACCATTTTCACCCCAAAAGGGACTCCTCGAATGAGCAGTCTGTACTCTAGAACTCTTCACTGGGCTGGCAGAGATATGTCAGCTCTGCAATGGCCGGACAGCTCCTCTGCCCATTCAGCTTCCTTCTACTTTGCCTTTTATAGATGTTACTCCTAGTAAACCTTTTACATTCTTAATTCCCTCTCAGCATCTGCTTCCAGAGAGCTCAGGAGCCTACTTACTAATAGTACTTACCTGGGAGGCCCATGATTAGCACTCAATAAATATCACTTGCACCATTACCCCTGCTTTGTGCTTGGAAGAGTAGAGGCAGTGCTGTTAAGAGATTAACCAACTAAACTTGTTTTCTCTCCCAGTCAGAGATTTTTAAAAAATGCCATCTCAAAGGAGACTTTTTGACAATCACATTATTTGACCTTGTCTGTTAGTCATAGCCAAGAACTCATATGTGGGTCACTATCAAGGGGTGAAGTATTTATCTCTCAAGATGGCATTCGGCTTGCATGAGAGCATAGTGTGTAAGAAACCCTAGCTCCTCTGGGACTGGTTCTCCAGATTAGAGGCAGAAGTCCCAGAAGCTGTCTGCAGACTCTTTGTCTATATGATAATAATCCATTTGTTTGATCTTTTTCATTGCATCTCAACTGATTAGCTTTATCTTTTTTTTACAGTTGTATCTCAATCAATTCTCTTTATTGAATGAGTTTATATATCACCTTTCTAAGGCAT
Organism: Macroglossus sobrinus; assembly: GCA_004027375.1. Classification (NCBI taxonomy): domain Eukaryota; kingdom Metazoa; phylum Chordata; class Mammalia; order Chiroptera; family Pteropodidae; genus Macroglossus; species Macroglossus sobrinus. Next base: position 145,744 of record PVKZ01002193.1, read on the forward strand.
TTTGTGCTTTTCAAAATGTACAAACAACTCTGAAATGAAATGCTTTATTCCTGCTTCCATGTGCCATTTTACTTCTGTATACCTTTGGCCATTTTAAGATTTTAATTCCTTAATGCAGGACTTATTTTATCCTCCTCCTTTATCTGACATTTATTAAATATTTTTTAAATGCCAAGCCCTGTACCAAAATCTTTACACCTTACTTCATTTATCCTCCCCAAAACTCTTGAGACAGGTGTCACATGAATGAAATGAGACCAGAGAAGTTCAGAGTCTTATCTGAGGTCACACAGCTGATAGAATTCTGTGTCATTTGAGACTCATGGCTCTAAGTAATGAACAGCAACTGTGGGTGAGCAGGAAAGTGATTTATGTAAAAATGTGTTGAAAAAATAACAAAAAATAATTTGAGGGACAGTGTTGGGAGACAGAAACACCAGCCTTGAGTCTATGAAGCCAATAAAATGCCTCAGACTTCTTTCAAAACCCCCCTCCCTTATTCTTGTGTGTCCCAGGTCAAGTTCAGTGTGTGGACCTCTGAAGGACTGAAACTAGATCATAAGCCTGGGTCTGAAAAAGCAAGTGTCCAGCCCTGTCAACCCTTGAAGTAGAAGGCAGTCTTTGCACATTACCAAATCGCAGAAGTTGGGAACTTTCTAGAACATAGGCAGGTATAGAAGGCAGAAAAATGTCCTCCACCCCAAAGATTTCCAAAGAACCTATGAATATATTAGGTTACATGGCAAAGAGAAATTAAGAAAGCAGATGGAATTAAGGTTGCTAATGAACTGATCTTGAAATAGGATTATCCTGGATTATTCAAATGAACCCTATGTAACCACAAGAGTTCTTATAAGTGGAAGAAGAATACAGAAGAGTCAGTATCAGAGTGAAGGAGTATGAAAAAGGCTCAATCAGCCATTACTGGCCACAAACCAAGGAATGTGGGTGGCCTCTGAAAGCTAGAAAAGGCAATGAATTCTCTTCTAAGGCCTGCATGTAGGAACACAGCCCTACTGATACTTCAACTTCACCTACTGAAGTTCAGCTTGCATTTCTGATGCCCAGAATGGTAAGATGATAAATTTGTTTTATTCTAAGCCACTAAGTTTGAGGCAATGTGTTATCACAGTAATAGAAGGCTAATACAGCAGGTACAATGTTGGGTAGCCAAGACCAATTTCCACTGGGATGCAAAGCTAAGATTCAAAACCAGAACTCTCCATTTCAAAGGCCCACCCTCATAAACACTAAAATAATGACTTGCACTAGAGACAATTCAAAATGAGGGTACTGAAGGCCAGGACAGAGCTGTGTGGTGAAGCAGGTAGCATGGAATGTGTGTGGAATATGTGGCACTAATCTGAGGGAGACACAGAGAAAATGGAGAGGAAGTAAGCCCAGGCCTTAGAAAAGCTGTCTGGTGGTGGAGAATGAGCTGAAATGGAAGTAGATTTGCCAGCTCGTGTTTTAGCTCTAAGTTACCATGTAAACCTGCATATGAGGAGTGAGGGTTTTAGAAAGACTGATAAAAATTTGAGGCTAAATAAGGTTATGCACAATTTTGTCTGTCTCAAGCATCCAAATGACTCAGGGGTTATAGTGAGAGCCAAGCATATAGAATCAACCATAGCAAAATCAAAAACACATTGAACATTTGGATAGAGAATTAGGCTTGGAGTAAGTTCCTTTAGCATGTACATTAACTGCAGCAAAGCAAAACAAATTCATTTAAGACTGTGAAGAAGGGAGAGTGTTTAACATTTTTAGGACACAGAAGGATGATAAATGAAAACTGCGATATTACTAAATGAAGACATATAAAATTAGATTGATATTCTCTATACTCAGTATGCTATTTTTCCTTTAAAATATTTCTCTGGATTTCTGATGTTTGCTACTTATCTTGATCTATTTTTCCCCATGAGAATATAGAAAACTCCATTGTAAATCAACCATGGTTGGGGACCAGATGGGCAAAAACATAAGTCCCATAGTTTGAGAGACACTACTAGAAGTGACGTTTATAGAACTCAGCATCTATTTCCCATCCCCAACATTTTGAGGCTCACAGCTGTGGACCACTTTTTCTGTCTCTGAGTTCCCATAAGTGTCCTTCATTAAAGGAGAAACTGGCTACGGATTCTGTCATTTATCTGTTCTGAGCTGACCTTCCGAATGAATTTTGACGCACTCCTAAATCCAGAAGCCGAATCCTTCTGGCCTACACCTGGTTTTGTGATCCCTGTTTAGCCCTGTGTAATTTTCTCTGCACTCTGTGTGGCCCCCTTGGAGTCCTAGCCTAGACATGGCCCTGAAGTCCACATCCAGCTCTTGGCTCCTGTCTGCCCGTGACTCCACACACTGAAACTGGAGCTAAGTGATGCCTACACCTTAATCCACTCCTGAAGACTAGCTGCCAGCTTATCACAGGGGAAAAAAATCCCATTCAACTTCCTCTTCCCAGGCTCATACAGATTCTATGAGTATCCAGTTTCTGTTTGTCTTTAGAATTTCTAATTTCTTCATCATCCTTTTCCGATTCGGTCTTGATTTCTTTCTATACTGCTTTCTCCCTTGGGAATATGTGTTCAATCCAAGCATCTGCTTACAGCCTCCTTTTGAATACTCAGGGAAATATTCATTGAATTTCTGTTGCATTGTTTTCCTCCTCTCTCAATAAATTATCCTGTCTCTCTTAGAAGCCACCATGTCTCCTTTTACTGAACTCTGGGCTTTCCAGGCTCTGTGTATGCATGAAAAAAATTCCTCTGAATTTATCTTCATCTCCAGTGAAACCTCACCTCGATTATTTTCTATAGTCTGCACATTCTTGCCACTGTGATATTACTGCATTGTGAAGCCCACAGAAAAGTTTGCTAACTTTGTCTCTTTCTTGCTTGTGCTGCTCTGCCTCCTGAGTCAATAAGCTATAAGGGACTAGATGGCTGCCCAAGAATAGATCCCTCAGGGACTCCAGTCCCTAAGGGCCCCATACCACACATTGTTACCAGTCCAGAGCCCTGCCTCACAACCCCACCAGCCTATTTCTGCCCACATCAGGAAGAATGACTTCAAATCTGAACAGAATGGTGAATTGGTCCCTACTGGCCCCAGCCACCTTGTCTGGGCCTGGGCCACCCTAGAACTTCTCAGTTCCAAGATGAGTCCCACAAGCCTGAGGCTGATTGAGGCTCCTTTTTATACACTGAGGATCATTCTGGTTGAAATTCTGAGAGATAATATGAGTAGGAAATAGTATAACATACTTGGAAGAGGAAACGTAAGCACCATACAAATATCAGGCATTACTCTTAAGGGCAAACTCCATTCACACTCCATGAGAGCCCTCACACTCTAAAGACACCAAAAGGAGAAATTTAATTCTCTGGCAGTCTACATAGAGTCTAAGGGTAAGAGAAATTTTCCTTGTTCCTACATACAACTAGAGAGCATTTCCCTGTGATGTGGTCTCAGGGAAACCTTCACCTGGGCAAGCTGGGAGGATCCCCAGAGCCCCTCACTGGGAGGCCAATGGGCCAGAAAGCATCAAAGCCTCCACCTTTTTTAGCTGCACAGTCTGGGGCAAGTTGTTCGATTTCCCTGAGCCTCCATGTATTTTTATATAAAATGGAGACAATGACAGTTATGTAACAGGATTGCCTGACAAAGAAAATAAGATGATACATTTGATTATGGTATCTGCCCTCTCCCTAGCTTCTGATGACCTTCTGGCTTTGGTACTATAGTTGGTTATTTTGTGAGGCTTTTACCAGTATAGAGAATTCTCTAGGCATCCTGGACTTGGGTGAGGCCACTCTTCATACAGGCATGGATCCATAGACTGTGGTAAAGCATCTGCTTCCAGAGAGGGACTGCTTGGGTTCAAATCTTGCTTCTGCCCTTTGATTAGTGAGTGGCCTTAGGAAGGTGATGAGTATAATAATATAACTGATAATATTTTGTGAGAATTAAAAGAGATGATCCATGTGAAATATTTAGCAAATATTTTAATAAATATTTATTTAAATCAAGTCCTTGATTATTTTAACATAATTTTTCTAGGAGTATAGGGATGGGGAATATGAAGTTATTTTCAGCTATAAGAGAAGAATATATTAAAGTTTATAGCATTTCTGCACGTTCAGAATTTTTTATACATTGATCATAAAAACTGTGAGATGAACAAGGCTATCATTACTGCTCCCAGTTTACTGAGGAGTATTTGTGATGTGGAGAAGTTCAATGGCTTTTCCAAAGTCATACACAGTCAGTTAGCGAGAACACTATTCCTGACGCTTAGCCAAGTGATCTATAGGCCACTGACCCTCTCAGTGAAAGTCAAGTCAATGAGAGTATATCCTCTAGGATGAAGTTACAACGACTTTCTTTTAGACCTTTAATAAAACCATTTGTTTGTTTTAGTGCCACATGTAGCTTCTCTCCTTCTCTGCCTGATGCTTGTCTCTTAGCAAAAAAAAGGACATCAACTCAGTTATTCAACTGGTCTTTGAGATTCCAGGCATCAAGCAGAATCACTCTCTGAGGTCAATCCAAATGATTATTTGAGAGACTCAATTTCCTTTAGAGAAGGCACATTGTCAGTTCAATCTACTGTGGAATTTGTAGTATTAATGAATTGAAGTATACTTTAGGGATTTCTCCCAGATGCTTATTTTAATTTAAGCTCTAGGGGTTTAACTTTCCCAAATACTCAATTTTGTTCATTATGAAAACTAATAACTGGCTTATTTCACTGCTAATTTGGGTACGAAGGTTAATTATCTATAGTGGAGTGGTCTCGAGCTAATCTAAAGTCTACCTGAACACAGCACTGTGGCTAATTGATTCTGCCATGCACTGAGAAATGAGCATTTCATTGTGTGTGTGTGTGTGTGGTGGGGGCGGGTGGTGAGGGATTGGGAGGGGGAGAATTTCCCTGACTTGGATTCTTTTTGCCTCTGTCTTTATAAAAGGAGCAGTGTCTCTCCACAATGGTGGTAATCTTTCCCTTTTTAGGGTGCCATAATCCATTTAGTTAATCCTGTGAGAATGTCCTATTCAGTTCCATCTCTGCATCCACCTTTCCACAACAATACATCAGTCACCACTCCTATTATTGTTTATTCACCACAAGTTTAGGAAATGTGGGTATATATTTTCCATTATGCTAACATGATCTTGATCAAATCAGAATGTTTCATCTTCTAAAATACATCAAAAATAATGACAACAATAATAATAATGTCATGCTCTCTTTATAATTTCAAAAGGGCAAAGGGTTTCACATGCATTTCTGCATCTTCCTAAGAATCCTATGAAGCATGTAAGACATTTAGTTTATTTCCTTCTTTAGTAGGTAAAAAAATTGAAGCCCAGAGAGACCAGGTTCACATAAGAAGCAGGTGTAAGGCATGGGAACAGAACCCATGTTTCCTAATTGCTAATTCTGTGCCTTTTTCTACTTTACCACACCACTTCTATGATCTGTAATGCACTCAAAAGCTATGTTATTTTTAAGACTACCTACTATTTAGACACGTTATTGTATAATTCTGTTTTGTGTACTCCAAGGAATATAATTTTGTCTCCAGGGAGTGAGATGGGCTAATACTGCCCACAGGATCCTAGAGAAAATGCCATCATTTGACATTCACATTTTTCCTATAAGGACAGTCCGTCTTCCTTCTCCTGGCTCTGTTAGGACAAAAGACAAGATATCTGAGTCTAATTGATGCTCCCACTCCTCTTAAGGACTAAAGCCCAACTTAGCCCTGAACTTTCTGTGCACATATTTGTCTTTCGAGCTCTCTTTTCACCATCCACCTCTGATTTATTTAAAAATTACTTTCTAAACCAACTTGAAGCAGCTCAAAATTAATTTAAACTCCCCCAAAACTGAATTTGTCAATGTCCACCATTGTAATTTGTTACATTGCATTATAACCTACTATAGAACCGTGGCAATGTCAGAACTCCAATGATGTAGTGTGGTCTCCATCTACAATATATCATAAGAGCAGTTTCAGCTTGGATGATAGATGGAGCAAGCCTGGAAAGAATTTTAAAAGAGACCTAAATTTCTAGAATTTTTTTATTCCCTTTGAGTGGCTGAAAGTGTCACCCACAAGAGATTACCGAAAATCTAAATCACTTTTTCTCCTTTTTGCTCTGCATCAAACAGAGGTCTGCAAAAGCAATTAACCCAGCATGTTGGCAGAATTGCTGAGGCATAATATGCTTTTGCTATGGCCTTGTAGCATTGGCCTTGACATTGCCCCATTGGTTGGAAACGGAAAATAAATCTGGTTTGGCTTAAAGTCTTCACTAATTATTTACAATATGGTCCACCATCTCTTTGGCAGGCTCCTGGTTGCCAGGTCTTTGGTAGTGTTGATCCCCCAAAGAGTGGGAAGAACTCACAGTCTGCAGACCACATCCTGGACTCCTCTTTAAAGCCAATGCCTGTCAAAAAACCTGCCGTTTTAAACACATCAATGCCAGGTTGAGGCTCTACTGCCATGGAGAATCACCAGGATGTTCTGCCATGAGATATACCCTTTACAGCAAACATCAAAGACAGGGCATCCACAGATATGGATGACAGGACTCTGGTCCTTACCTAAGTCCTAGACTCTGCTAGTTTAATTTCTCAATAGCCCAACCATCTCATTTTATGGAAGAGGAAAATCAGGCCTACTGACTCTCATAGAGCTTAAAACTAGATCTCTTAGCCACTGTACTTTATACTCTAAACCAGCAGTTCTCCATGGCAACTGCCTAACATGCTTGTGTGTCCTGATAAACTGTAAGCTCAGTTGTAAGTAAATTTTTATTTAAGATAAATGTAAAACTTGAGTATTATTTTGCTTTTAAAAAATATGAATTAAAGTAGCTGTATCTGTGATGACATCTCTGCTTTTTAGCCATCCTATTTGCTTTCTTAAGTGAAAGAGATAAAGGAGTGTTATAACTATTGCAATTGGAATTGTGGATATCCATTGGGCTAAAATTCATACTAAAGTTCAAATGACTTGTATAAGATCTTTATAGAACCTAAAGAGGGAGGCAGAGGTCTGGGAAGAATTAGGATATAGTTTTGGCCACTGAGGATAATTACTTAAGTGTCATAATTTGCCATGAAGACTACTCTTTCTTTGCTGTGTTCCTTTTCTCTATTTCTAGGATGGTGTTTCTCCCAACTAAGAACACATACATGCAACATGCATATGTGCATGCATATATACATACATATAGACAAATAATGTGGGCATATGAACACCTCAGAGCAAACCCTGATAAAAAGAATGTGCCAAGGACTGAGTCATGGGCAGAAAGACATAAGTGGGTGCATACTGACCACTTGATGGTGTGAATCAGCTGTGGTTCTCAGTCTCAAAGCCTTACACATGCTATATGCAGAGTCAAATGAGGAATGTTGAGAAGCAAATTCAGCTTTCAAACAGACAGAATTATGTGGAAGGGCAGGGAGGGAGGTGGCCAGAATGTGATACAACAGAGGGTTGCCCAAAAATTTTTTCTGAACTTGCCTGATTTGGCTCCAATGTCTCATCACTATGGTCCCAAAGCTGCTGTTTTTATCGGTCTTTTTTGAATGTAGCTGTTCTTGTGATTGCCCCACAATCTGGCTCCTGTTACAGAGAATGAGATGATATGGGAAGGAAGATTATAGTCATAACTAGGGCACAGCCTCTGGAAAATGATACCCACTATCTAACCTTGGGCTCGTCACTCATCATCTTAAGCATCATCCACTGCTCAGCTCAGGACCTGACCCATAAAAGTGTTTAAAAAATGCCAGCCCTCATGTAAATCAAATTTGAAAGATCCAGCTACCTCAAATATGGCATCTTATAGTTCAGTTCTAGACTAGCTTGATTATAAAGGCTCAGTTTTTTCTTATAACTTCTAAATCATTGGCAGCATCATGTCCCCATCCAAAGAAAGAGACAATAATTTTATGCTTGCTGAAAATCTGTTAGAACTTTTGATGCAGATGATGAATACACAGTACTTGAACAAACAAACTGGAATTAGTCACAGTTGCTCTGTTTCTCAGCAACTACTATGCAATTTACCCTTGCCATGGGCTCTTTTAAAAATGGAAATACTGAGCTTAAGCATTGAGAAAAATATCATTTAATGAAAAATCAAAATTTAATCTAAAACATGGGAAAGAACTGAAAATACCCGTGTTTCAAGAACTAAGTATAATATTTCTACAGGTTGAGAGGATTTTTTTTAACCAAGAAATAAAATGTCCATCATATGTTCAGTGTTCCCAATAATCATACCAAATCATGTTTTATCATGTTGTGACTAAAAATGTATTTTAGTGTATATTCTTATGTGCCTGCCAAGTTCTAAAACTGAAATATATTTCATCCATTTCTCCCAAACAAAACCACTGCATATGTAAAAACAGCATCATTCTGCACCTTGGTATTTACTAAAATGGGGCCAAATTTTACTTGTTTTACTTACTTATATACGCTACAGGCAAAGTCAAATTGGGAATGTGAGAGGCGAATTCAGGCCGTTCATCTGGGAGCTGCTTTAATTCATATGAGTTTCCAAAGTAGTAATGAGAAGATAACAGTACACTGCATCCTAGATGAGACTCCCTGGGGCGAGGGCCTGTATACCCTCTGAAAGAGCTTTTTTCCTGAGCACACAATGCCATTCACAGATTTCCTGCTGTGAGTTTTAAATGGAACTTGTCTTCTTCACCACCACCCCTTCCTGGAAGATAATGAGCAAGTGCAATGGGTTTCAAAATGTATTCTGCAAAGCCCAAGGCAGGAGAGAGGTCCCAGGGAGTGTTGGAGAGGGAAGAAACTCTGGTCATGGAAAATCAAACCTGTTGTTTCTTCTGTCTGATCATCCTCAACAGATAATTTTTTTTTTCTGCCCCAGATACTCCATCTACAGCTGCCTATGTTTTCTGATGTTGGGGAGGAGAAGATAGAGTAGGGCTGGGGGTAAAGAGAAAAATCTCCCTAATCCTTCCCTTATCGTCATGGCTATTGTTGCTCATAGCTTTAAATATATATGTAATGTTGGCCCTCAGCTGACATCTGTGAACTCAGGTTTCGGGAAAATTCTCACCACTCTTTAACTGATAAACGTAGCCCACTATACCTAAAATGTTTGTACAATGCTGTTTATGATAAACCCTTGCTTTCCTTCTAAGAGTCTAGAATTTTGTCGTGTTCTAAGCAGGGGGGCCTATATGGCATTCCCCCATAAGAAACTTGGATACTGAATCTCTAAAAGGCCCCCTGGTATATAGCATTTCGCACATGTCATCACTGGAGGAACTCATTGCTGGAGGAATTAAGCATGTCCTGTGTCACTCCACCAAGAAAAGACTCTTGGAAGCTTGAGTCTGGGTTCCTCAGAATTCACCCCATATGCCTTTTCACTTTGATTATGTTTTGTATTCTTTTACTTTGATAAATTATAGTCATGAGTACAACTGCATGCTGAGTCTTCCCATTTCTGCTAGTGAACCATACAATCTGGGCTTATCTTGAGAATTCTCAACACAGAGGCTATAAATTGAATAAGGAGTATGCTGCAGAAAGTGACTTAGAAGGACCAAACATCAAAGACCAGACAGGTAGGGGAATGTTTCAGGGAGTGCCACTCCAGATAGATAACCATCAAGGCCCCCCACCTCCAGGGCTGGTACCACCAAGGCCCCCCTTTACACACATCTCACCCCAGAACAGACTGGAGGATTGTGAATTGACCACACCCCTGCCACATGGCAGAATTGAGTCTTGTGAGAGAAAATTAAGTTTTAATTTTGAAAACTCAATTTTATTTCTGAATTTGATACTTGTTCTTGCTACATACAAACTCTCTAAAGATAAAATCCAAATCATATAAAATTGTGTGGAGGCAGTAACATAAAGGTGTGTTTCACCCTAGTCTAGCTAACTTACTCCCTTGCACTGTCCAAGACAGTGGGATCACAGTTTCAGGTTTCTAGACTGCCTTCTTGAAGAAGATTTGGTATGGCAGTGTCTATCTCCATGGGCCTCTCTTTGTTTCTCATCATTCCTCTTTCGTTTCCGTTCTCTCCTTACTTCTTTTTAACTCACCCCTGACCCACAACCTTCCATGAAATTTTTCTCAAAAATAAACCAGTCCGAATTGTCTCTTTCTGATGTACACCTTCATAGCCTTGGGCCTGAGCCAGATATCCTCCATGTGGCTCTGTTCTCGACAGATAGATCTGGAAGTGGATTGGGTTGAAGGAAAACTGGGAAGTAGTTTGGTTTTCACTTTTTTTTTTCATTTTCATATATATTGTAGGGATGAAGGGATTTATCTTGTTTCTCAAGAATTAAGATTCTGCTAATCATCATTAGCAAGTCCACACATGAGATTTATAACCTACCAGCCCACTCAGCTTTGGTGTAATACTCAAAGAACATTTACTGCTTTTAAATCTTCAAATGATTTGCAAAGCAGCCCTTCAGTTTCTCATTAGGAAGACCCAGGCCTCATTTCTCTTCCTAAATCCTGGGTCTTCCCCATTGTCTCTCACTCAATCTGTAGAGATTAGTAGAACAAAGGGATGTCCCACCATGTATTAAAACAATAAATTCCTTTGAAGTTTTCCTTTGTGGAAGAGTCCTGAGGTTTTTAATCTATCAATCAGAATATTGTTTTATAATTCTCGAGTCTGGCTAAATTTGAAAAGCTAAAACTTAAGAACATCATAAGTTTTCTCCTATTTTTCACAATCAATACATTGGACTTCCTATCTAGTGCTCCCTCTTCAACAGGGCCCCCACAAATGTTGTGTGGGAGTTCTTGATATCAACTCAAAGGTAGCACTTTCAACATTTCAAATTTCCCCTTAATAACATGCAATAGATCTATTATTCGCCAGTTTATCTAAACCTTTTCTTCAAGCTCTTTCTATTTTAACCTCTAATGTAGTCATATTTCTCAGAAGATAATTAAGTATGAAGGTAGTTTGAACCAGTATACATAGTCCTTAGCCAAGTAATTCCATCATGGGTCTCCCCCAGAGTTCAATAATGTCTCAAGGTGGAGGCCCTCTGATCAGGCTTGACTGGAGCCTCTTTTCCTCCATTATGACCACACCCTACCTTCTCCATTCAGAGCAGGTCCTTTTCAGCTCCCACTTCCGACTTACCTACTACTATTCCTTTCAGCCAACAGAACGTCTAATGCTGAAGAAATCAAAATGGAATATTGAAAAGAATGTCTTTCTATTTTGTCTCACTTACAGTGGCTGTTGAACCCGAAATGGTATTCCAATTTAATTGCTATGAGAACATCTCTAACAAAAGCTTCAACACTTTGCTTTGCCTGAACTTTCTTCATTTCACTCTTTAATGTTAACAGGGCACTTTTATTTTCTATTCCATTGAGTGTTTTATTTTAATTATCAGATGAATGTTTTTGTACATAAAAGAAAATGGAAAACCAGGCTGAAAATGTCATTTTTTCAATAGCATCAGATGTGATAAGCTTATTACACTAAATAGAAGTATAATGTATTATGTTTGATAAGAATAGAGCATGTGTCTCTTAAAAGGGTGATATTCTAATAATAAGGACTAATTGTATACAGGGCTTCACATTTTATAAATTGCTCTTCTGGTCATAATCTCAACCCTGTGAAAACTGAAGGTCAATTGAATGGTAGTTATTTTACAGATGAAGGAATAAGCGTAGTACTTGGGGACATTCATAGCAAGTTCCATTCTGTGGTTGTGATGACATGATGCTGTCAAATCAGACAGATCTAACATTTAAAAGGTGTCCACACTAAACCTGATTCCAAGTGTAAAAACACTTGATTTTATACAATTGAGTGCATGTAAATTAAACAACATCAGAATAAGACCTGTGGAATGTTTTAATGTCAATTTCCTGATTGTGACATTGTGCTATGGTCACGTGAGATGTTACCACTGGAGGAAAATGGGTGAAGGATACATGGTACCACTCTGTACTATGTTTTGCATCTTCCTATAAATCTATAAATATTTAAAATAAATTTTAAAAACCTATATGTTAGTTAAATCTAAATTTTTAGAACTTTATTTTTCAAGGATGTTTAATTTTAAAAAAATAATGTACTATTCTAATAAGGACACCAGGAATATTAACCCACTCTACTCTAGTAAGAACTCATTTTAATTAACTACATCTACTTGTAGACCTTATTTCCAAATAAGGTCACATTTTGAGATTATAGGGGTTTGGACTTGAATGTATCTTTTTGGGGACGAAGAGAAGAGACACAGAGACAGACATGAACACATAGAGAAGTCCATGTAACAAAGGAGGCAGAGATTAGGGCAGTACATCTGCAAGTCAAGACACACCGAAAACTACTAACAACACCAGGAGCCAAGAAAAAGGTATGGAATAGACTCTCCCCTAAATCCTTCAGAGGGAATATGTCCCTGGTGGCACCTTAGTTTCAGACTTCTGACTTCCAGAACTTGAGAGAGTATATCTCTGCTGTTTTAAGCCAAAAAAAAAAAATACAAAAAACAAAACAATTTACTAAATTATTTTGAGTTAATTACATATACACACAACAATGCATTGATCCACAACATGAGGAAAATAATGGCATACTTTTGTCCTATTGTAATTGTTTTTTACAGATGGCTTCTAAAATTACTACTACAATGAACTTCTATGATGAAATTCTATACAATATAATAAAAAATTATTTCATAAGATTGGAGCAAGGGGTGACATCTTATAAGATAAAATTTAGCAAGGCTATGTTTGAAGTGAATATACGTGATTTTGAGTGATTAAAGTCACACATGAGTCACTGCATTAGGCAGCTGCCAGAAGGGCTTGTCCAGAGCAAGAGAAGTCACAGCCTGTTTACATCCAGATTGGCCAGACAACACACACAAATCACTATGCTCAATTTTGGGCACAATAGTTTAAGAAGGACAACAATTAATAGAAGCTGAAACCAAGGAGAATGACAAGATAGCTCACCATGAGGAACTGGTGAGAAAATCTTTAATATGGAGAAATGAAGATGTGAATGGGGCTTTGAAGTTGTCTTCTCATATTTCAAAGGCTGTCATGTGGAAGTAAGATTAAATCAATCTACAGAAATTAAAGCTAAGATCAGTGATAGATTTTAGACAATGGGCCATTAAGCTTTATATAATGAAGACTGAGAGTCTCATTAGATCTTGCCTGCTTCAAACATATCTCCAATAGCCTTCTGCTGCTTAAAGTCCTCACCATTCAGGTACTCTTTCCAGATAAGGGTCGTTTGCCAGGGGTGTACTATTAATGGTGTTTGAAAAGGATAAGACCTAAAACTACTAGTAGCTACTAATACATTTGCACAGATTAGTTTAATAAACTAGTTTTCACCAGGGAGCAAGCCTCTAAAAGAATGGAACTTAGAGGAATCTGCAAAATAGGGTTTGGGCAGGTCAAACTGCTCAAAAGTAGGGTGGAAAGAACACATTCAATAAGAAGGACACATTGAAGGTTCTTCCTTCAAAGTCTCATTTGTAAAAAAGGGGGCTTCTGCCATATCCTCTTCCTTTCTAAGATGAGCTGTTCTACCTTCTTGGCTTTACACACACACACACACACACACACACACACACACACACACACACAAGTATGTACTTGTGTAAAACAGACAAAATCTCAGGAAGGCCTGTGGATTATTCTAATGTCAATTTCCTGGATGTGATGTTGTGCTGTAGTCAAGCAAGACATTATCATAGGGAGAAACTGGGTGACAGGTACACGGGCCTTTCTGCACAGTTTGTGATAAACTCCTGTGAATTTAAAATTATTTCAAAATAACAAGATTTTAAAAACTTTGTTTTTAGTTTAATCTATTTTTTTTCATTTCCTTTATCTTTCAGCAGAATGTTTACAAAGTTTTTGACAACCTATAGATTTGATTACCAATTACATTTATACCCCAAATATGTGGCCAGGACAGGAAATTAGAAAATCCTGCTTTCCCTATCCACTCTTTTTTACCCTCTCCTCACTAAATAATAGATCCAAACATGGAGGGAAGGCATGAAGGCAAAGAAGGAAATAGATCAAGCATAGAAGAAAAGAAGGAGGAAAAAGAAGAAAGAAAAAAAAAAAGAGGAGCGAAGGAAGCAAGGAAAAAAGAAGAAAGGCCAGCATTTGTCATTCAAAAAGATAAACATTTTACAGCCCAGCTTGACTGTGTCAAGAACACTTGTGTTTTAATAGTATGCCTGCAAGCTTTCAAAACAAGTGTTTACCTGTCACAATAAATAGTTATGAGTGAGGAACACAAAACAGAAAGAACCAGGAGCTGGCAGGCTGCCAGCCCTGCCTTATGCTGCTTAGCTCTGAGATTGTCATCCAGGCGGCAGCAGCTCAGCATCTCTGCTATCCCCATAGTGAGGACCCATTATCACAGGTCTAACAGCCTCTGGGCTCAGGGAAGAGTCAGAAGAGGCTGGTAGATCTGGCCTTTAAAGTAAAATTGGCAGTAGCTGTTGGCCTGAGGGTGACACACATGGGCCAATGGGTGCCAACGGGACTTAAGAAATGGGAACTTCCAAAAACTTCTGAAAAGACCTCTTTATGAAGAGCTAGAACACAAAAATGCTGCATATTTTCCATCCTTCTTTTATCTTCACAAAGGGCTTACACATGAGGTAAGTCAATAACAAGTGCCGTACCTCTACTGATATATTTATAATTTGCTACTGGGAGCTGGTAGTCTCAAAAAACTAACTTTTATGGAATACTTTATGTTTAAAAAGCTTTCAAATCCATCTGTCTCAGTTAATCTTCATAATAATCTCCTGAGGCAAGGTGGGCAAATATTATTATTCCCATTTTGAATAACCTGGACAAGTCACTTTACCTCTGAATCTCTAAGTTCAATATCTAGTAAGCGAACAAGCAAGAACTGGAACCCCAAAACATACATCTCAAACAATCTATGACTCTCAAACCTGGGTGTACAGCAGAGTCTCTTTAGCCCTAGTTTAAATGGCAAATTTCATCGCTCACTCCTAGGGCCTTAGATTCAGTAGATGTGGGCTGTGACTCAGACATCAACATTTTTGAACAGTCAGGAAGCTGATTGAGAACTAGGTGGTTCTGCAGCTCGTAGTCAGGAAAGTGCTATTTGAGAAACTTTGTCTAGAATCAGGGGTACTAAGAAGACAAGAATACATACCAGCTCTTGTGAATTTCCTATCTAGAAGGGAGCTGTCTGACACAGTGGCTACTGAGCGCTTGAAATGTGGCCAGTGGCACATATTAGAATGATATTTGTATCTCTTTGGTTAAATAAAATATATCACTAAAATTAATTCTACCCCTTTCTTTTTGTACTTTAAAATGTGATTAATGGACAATTAAAAATGACCAGTGAGGCATTCATTATATTTCTATTAGATAGCACAGGCCTACAGGAGTCCAAGAAGCACATGAAAGACAAATTTCAATATGTTATGGCAAATGGCTAAGATAGAAATATAGCAAGTTGAGTCTAGTAGTTATAGGAAACTCCCACAAGGTGTTTCTCCTAGCCCATCTAGTCTCAAAGGCTGAACAAGAGCATATAAGGAAAGTGGGGAGCAGATTGCAGCAGAGGAAACAGCACTAATTTATGATGTGTTCAAGGTAATCACAAAACCATTCGATACTTCTCTGAAAGGACCAAAGATGAAGCAGGAGTAGCAGGCAAGAGTCCATCAATGAGATCTTAAAAGCCATGCCAAGAAACCTAGGGATGATCTCGAGTAAAATGGATGTTCAGAAAAGGCATTGAGGGGAAAGAAGCATGATCAAAATTGACATTGAGACCACCCTGGCTGCTGTGGAAAGAATGGATTTAAATGCAAGAAAATTCACATCAGGAAACCAGTTTGTCAGTGACAACAATAGACAAAGTAAAAGTAATAAAAGCCCAAATTAAAACAGTGTTGGAAACTCAGAGAGTAAGTTATAGAATCAGAAATTCATGATATGTCCAATACATAAAAATTGGCAGAGTTTCATGATAACTGGATCTAGGGGAGCAGGGGAAGGACTCTAGACTCTGTCAATGATGAGGGTAGCTGGTGACTCAACCTAAAGCTTAGGAGGTAGATAGTTTATCTGTTCATTTGGAAGGAGATAATTAATTTAGTCATGTGTAGGTTGCACATGGGGATTAATATTTGTATAGAGAGTAACAAAAACCATGAGAATGGAATGAAATCAGAAAAGAACAGGACATTAAGCCACGTACAGAATCCTGGGACTAACAATGTTTTATCCTGAAACTTAGCACTGTTTAGTCTACCTATTTGAGACATACTCATTTGAATCATTCGTACTCCCCATTTCCACCACTACCAGGCTAAATGCCTTTTGCTTGAACTGACTGGCTCAGGGGAGCTCCCAGACCCAAGACAGGAAGCTACTTCTGAGACCCTTGACTGTGTTGTTGGCTATAGGAGTGGTTTGCAGGTATGGACTTGCCTAGGCAAACTCAAGAATTAGGAAAAGACATTATGTGCCTCTGCTTCTAGAACTTTTATACATTTTTATTTTGAATGCTGAAGTTACACAGAAAAGCATACTTTTACCGAGCTTTTTTTTGTGTGTGTCTTTTTTAAAAGCCTTTTAATAGAGTAAGTTCCTAAAGACAGGTATACATATTCAAAATTCTTTTGCATCTTCATTCCATTCCTGCTCTCAGGGATTAGCAGAATGCCTGACATTTAGGAACACATAATCTCTTGAAAGTAGGCTTTAAACAAATATTTTCTGAACGAATCTATACCCCATCAAAATACGTTGAAGTATGGTGAATGAATAAAATATGACTATTCAGTTAAGTGGCCTTGGGCTATATCAATAAGAGTATTAAAAGAGCTGCCAACTATTAAAGTCTTCCTAGGTAAATTCATGCTGCCCCATGGTTCAAATTTCTTGAACAGTGACTTTCAAATTTTTGTTTTTGTGGTCTCTGCTTTAATGTTCCTTCATGTTCCAAACATGTGTTCTCCGTTGTCTACTTGAGATGTCTAGTTCCAGTTAAGAAGAACCTTCAAGTTAACATAATAAAAACAGAACCCTGGATTTTTATCTTCAAACCTGCTCTTCCTTCATCTTCCATAGTTGCTCAACTAAAAACCTGGGAGTCATTCTTTGTTCCTCTATTTCTCTTAACGGCCCTGTATCTGCTCTAGTGCCTTCCCGTCTGTCTGTCACAAAGCCTCCTTGCCAATACTGAATCCCTTTTCCCAGTGGCAAAGTCCTTCTAACTGGCCGCCCTGGTCTTCTGACTCCTAGAGTTTATTCTTCAGCCTTCAGTCTCAGGGATCTTTTTAAAAATGCAAATTGAGTCACTTCTCACCACGCTCTCTATACCAACTACCTTTATTTAAAACACTCCAGTAATGTAAGATTGAATTTGAAATGAAATTTAAACTCCCAAGCAGGGCCTTCAAGTCCCTATAATATTTGACCATGGCTTCAATCTTGATATAATTTCCAAACATTTTCCCTTTTTCATCTCTTCCCTCTGTATAGAATAGCTTTTGTTCAAATGACTCCTTTTTGTTATTCCTAATTCAACTTAAATAACACTCTCCTTAGAGATACTTTTCCTAATCACTTAACATAATTTTAGTATATAAGGGCCAGCTCTACCTTGTATTAAAACATAATGTAAAGCTTGCATAATTAAAACACTGTGGTTCTTGCAAATGACTGCAAAGACCAATGTACCAGAAGAAAAAGCCTAGAAATAGACCAGGCTACATATGGTAATTCAGTAGATGATAAAGACCCATCTCAAATCTCTAAGGAAAATATGGTTTTATAAATAAGTGATATTAGAAGAACCAGATTGTCATGTGGAAAATAATAATTGTAACATTTTGCATGCTCTTCCCTTTGATTAGTTTGTCAGCTCTCAATAGCAAAAACTTTGTATTAATCTCTGTATTCTCTGTAGTAAACACACAATAAATATGTGCTTATTGCATGGTGGTTAGGAGCCTGAGCTCTTGAGTCTGGTTGTTTGGGATCAAATCCTGGCTCTTCCATTGACTTTGGCTCTGAGCAAGATGTTTTACATCTATAATCTTCAGATTTTCTATCTGTAATAAGAAGGGAGAGAGAGAGAAGGAATTTGTCATTTTTGTTTGTGTTAGGACCAAATTAAATAAAGCATGATAAATGGTTAGCACAATTCCTGGAATATTGTATGTACTAAATACATATTAGTTATTATAATTATCACAAGGCCAGAAAAAGTATTGCTTTGACAATTACTTGTTATTTGTTGTTATTGTTTATTGAAAGACTAAAATGTTTAAAAGAACATTTCAACTTTATTATTCACTGAGTATGACTTTAAGCAAGTCATCCAGTTTCTCTGAGCCTCAGTTTCTTTATTTATTTAATAGGAATGATAACATGCAGCTTATAGGTCTTGCAAGTGTAAAAAAGGACATGTATTTAAAATCAGTGTGTGGAGCATAACAATTACTCAATAATTAGTACTTACATCTTTTTCCTTCCTCCACATCTCTCAACAGCATACTCTGTGTCATAAACAACTGTCTGCTCTTCACTGATTCAGGTTTGAAAGCTAGTCCTGCTCTTGGTCAAAGAAAACTCAGGGAATCCTAAATCTCTCACAGCAGCTGAGCATTTCCTCAGTGTGGATCTAGTCCCACTCTTACCACAGTTCACTCTCTCAGTAGTTGATGGCTTATTACTGCCCTGGTGGACATAACAGTCTTCTGCCTGCTTGCCTCCCTGCCTGGGTTCTTGTCTTGAAAATCCCATTGGCCAAATCAGTCTATAGAGTCCTGCTCAGCTCTCCCCAGCTATTTCTGAATCTAAGTTTGGCTTCTAAACTTTATCCCCATATCCCCCTATGCCTAACCCTATGCCCATATTCACTCCTGCTGCAACCCTGCAAGCCTAACAGCCCAGCTGTACCCCTCCAGCCTCTGGATCCTTGTGCTCAGAACCTGGTTCTGAGAAGGACAGAATTCCATACTTTCAGGACCTTTTAAGATGGGTTTTCTCTAAAGTCTTTTTTAAGAAGATTTGAAAATCTCCTTTAAGTAATCCAAGAAAAAATATCTCAGTAGAAGAATGTTCCAGGAAGTTTGCATTGTGGTTCCCAATAAGAGCATCTTTCTGTACAACCAGCTTTAGTAGAGCTCAGCATCAGAGCAGCAGAGATAAGCAAAGACTACATAAACCAATAGGCACAGATCTAAAAGGCAGAGCCCTCAACCATTTGCATATGCATTACCAGCCCAGAACAGATATTGCTCTGCTCTGAGTCACTTAAAAATGTACTCCAAGTCACAGAGAGGTTCTACTTTTAGGAAAGCAATTGAGTCCAAAGATACTCGAAGAGACCAAAGACCACTGTTTGTCCTTTAATGAATAAGCTATTAATGAATAAGAGAAACCATTAAATTCTGAAGTGATTGAATAATGCACTGGCATGTTTTCCAAGAGGCTGCACATGGACCCATACTTAGAAACTGGAGAAAACCCAGCAGCACACGTTTTAAGGAGTCAGAGAACAGTTTGCTACAAAGAATATAAAATAGTTGATCTTCTATTGTTAAGTCTATGGTTCCCATCAACTTGTTCCCTAATTGGAATCTTTCAATGAGTGCCAGCATGACTGGGAGACATTTTGCCCTTCTCAACATGTCCCTTGTCCAGTAAGTCCCTAACCATTATTATTAGATGTTATTGAATGGCTTGTGCAGTTCTGCCATGATATAGTGAGTATTGGCATCACATGGTCTGCATCATTTCCACCCAGTTCATTTCACCTTGAAGCACTGGCAATTTCAAATACACTAATGTTATCAAGGCAGAGAGAGTGGAATAGAATGTATTGAAAGCAAAACCAGAGGATATAGAGAAGTAGAAGGTTGAGAAGAATGAAAAAAAGGAAGAGAAGACAGAACAATTAAAAGAGACAGTTTTATATGAGGTAACTGAGAGTATGGGGCTACTTCTGCAACTGAGAGAATTTCCAAGAATTTTACGTCCAGCTCAGCAGGTTACACTTAATTTTCTGCCATCACCACTGGGTGAGTGGTCTGCCCATGCATATACAGCATGAGTTTTTCCAGGTCTCTTGGTCTTTGGCTGTGACAAAACCAGACAGATATCCTCAGGAGAATTTTCTGGCCTGAGATGTCTAGGGTGCAAGGAAATAATGGAGAGAGGCTTCAGCAAAGCATTTTGCTTAATAGATGCTGGTTCTAGAATATTCTGGAAGTGTGTGTGTGAATTTTCTGGATCAGCAGCTGCGGCAGCACTAAAGAGTATTTGCTACTACTTCCAGGGACCCTGGCACTTTGCCCAGCCAGTCCCAGTTGCCTGGATCCTTCACCCTTCTTTTCTCTCAGCTGAGCAGAAAACTGGAGACTATCTTTAAACTAAACGCAGAAATAATGAAAACTCCATGAAATATGTTCATCTTTATGCTGTGAAAGAGACAAAGACAGGAAGAAAGTAGAGGGGAGGGGAGGAGATGATAGAAGAGAAGAAATCCAAATAAATTTCCTAAACTACTACCTGATCTCTCAGTCATTTTTACTGCCTTTACCTTCAGGGTCTGTTATATTCCCAAATAAGAAGGGCTTCATTTTACAGAAAATGAATGAAACAAAAATAGATTAATTAGGCTACAATTATTCACATAAAAAACGATCCCTAGCTTCATAAAAGGTTTGGCTATGGGGTTCATTTAAACAGAGAAATTTCCTATTTTTCAAATGTGATTAGATTTACATACAACTTCTCCCAGGCGAAATGAAATACAACTATAATGGGATTTTTTCAATATCTCTGTTGAATTATAAGTTGCCAGAATTTATAAACTTTGGTGCTTCAGGGTTCAGATCACAATGGCACCGGATTCATACATAAAGTTAAAAGATGGGGAAAGAACTAGATCAATAGTCCTTCATGACACAGCAACTCATGTGGCCTTGGGCAAATCACATCTCCACTGTATGCATCACTCTCCTTATCTGTAACATTGTGAGATAAGGCTAAATTTCTTCTCTGGATTTTTCAGGCCCATTAATCAGTGAATTATTCTTTTAGTTTCTCTGTGTGATTTTCTCCCTTTTGGATTTATTCAGAAGAACTGGATACACTTAATTGTATCCATTTCCAGTCAATAGAATTTGCCTAAAATTCTATCTGTGTGATAGCAGGGTACATCAGAAAACATCCGAGCTAATCTTGCCTCAAGGCAGACAAGGCAGGACGCAATGAAGGGCAGGGAGATTTGGGACAGTCTACTGAAAACCTGAAGCACCCTGTTAGTTCTGCTCAAGTGTTAACCAATTCACTGCCCTGGGTTAACCCTTCAGCCTCACAAAATGTACCATGAAACCTTCTGATGAATCTTCAGGGAAAATTTTTCCCATAAGTTTCTACCAACCTGGGGAGCGAGATTAAGGAAATTCTACCATTCCAATAGCAATTCTGATTAACTTTCTCTTATCACTGTGAACTTCTAATCAAGGTCGAGGAAGCTGGAGTCATTAATTTTAACAAATCTCTGTAACAAAAGATCTGAACAAGAGCCTTTGCTAATAAGGCCTTGCCTGAGCAGAATGCTATGCATCTTTCTGAACAGGATAAAAAGATCCTGGCAAACACCCCCCCCCCCCAAAAAAAAAAAGCATGACATATTAAGGCTAAATTGGGGAAAAAATCACTTTGGAATCTCGTTTTCTCAAGTCACAATTTACAATCTATATTTCAAGGTCAATTGAACCACTTGATAGCCAATTTGAGGACAAGGAAAGAGCTACATGAGGAATTATAAATGGCCACAAGGGTTTCTGACACCAAACAGACCCTCACAGCCACACTCGACTAAGTTTGTAATGATCCCCGGTCATTCTAAAAAGCTCAAGTCAAAGGGGCTCTGTGAACACAGGGACAGTTGATTTAACAGCAGCCTGGTGACATCCATTGTGCTCACTCTGTGAGTGGACATTAAATGTGGCAATATAGCACTAATAATGTGAGGGAGAAATCAGGATTTAATGTGTTTTTAGGAACTTGACCCTTCTCTGAGAGTCCGGGACTCCCTTCTCAATTGTAAAACATCTGTCTTGATTTAGAGACAATAATACTCTAGGTACTCTAATGGCTCATAATTGGTGGATACATGAATGTTTTGGTCATCATGGAGATTTGGGAGTCATCCATGGAATTTTGGGGAGGGAATTAGAGGAAGGTGTCCAAAGAGCCAGAAGATAGAATTGGGGTGTGTGTGTGTGTGTGTGTGTGTGTGTGTGTGTGTGTGTGTGTTCCAACATGATGCTTCTCCCCATTAATGGTAAAGGGAAGCCACGACTCTTTAGAGCTTAGGAGAGACAAAATCTATCTTCTAGTCAAGACTAAATACTTACATGGTTATTCAAATATGAATTCATTTGACTAAATTTGTTTGGGTACTGAATCAGAAGTCATTGATCCTTGTCTTTGTAGAATTGTCTTTAGATTATAAACTTTTATATCAGCTGTTCTCAAATGTTTGAAGACTGGCATAGATGTAGCTGTACTCAAATCACCATTTATAAGAAATATAGATTCCTAAACTCCATTTCCAAAGATTTGAGTTTAAGTAGTTCAGTATCTTGCTGCTCATTTAGGGGAACTTAATTGTGGGAAATACATTTATCTTTCATGATAAGTCTCATTTAATTCTTTTTAAGAAAGGCAGAATATGAATACACTTAAAATGTCACAGTTGGTTCAAGACTGAACCAATATTGAAACTGAGAACTTCAACTGTTCGTCCAATGTTCTTTTTTGTGCTCTTTTTTTTTTTTTTTTGGTCCATTTGAAGAATTTGTTCCTCTTAAATCTCCTGCTTGTCTAGCTAAAATACTCAGGTCCTTGAATGTCATATAGTCTACCCCAAATCCAAAGCAGAACATGTGCTTTTGCATTAAACTCCACAGTTCAATCCTCAATTGTCAAGGTGCATGCTCAGCCACAGTGCTTGCACATGCTCCTAATACATTGTGACACCCTATTACTACAGTGCCTTATGAGCTTCAAGGGAAATTACATTTTAAATTATAACATACAAGTATAATGGAAAATCTAATTGTAGCAATGACAGTTTATTTATCAATCATTTATCATTTTGATTTATAAGGTGCCCAACTTGATTTAAAGGTAGCTAATGTTTAAAAATCTCAAGGCACCCATACAACCAAATACACACTGGAAGCAATGAAGTGAATAACTTCTGCTTTTCTACAGCCCTTTGCTCATCTTTTCCATATTCAAGGCTGAAGCTAGAAGCACAACAAGGTTGATCCTAGGAACCCAGAGGCAGCATTTCAGAACCCACACTGCCCTCTGAGCAGTAGCTTTCTCCAATTCCCATGCACACTTCTTTTACATCTTGTTTTATGGCTTAAACAGTAGCAATCTGCTGGGACTGAAAAGCCTTCTCTGAGCTGCAGACAGTACTGCTAAAACCTTGCCACTGTAACTTGGTTTGCCACCCCTCTATTCTAAAGTCTATAGACTTTGTTCCACTTGTCTCCCAGGTGCCTAGTACCTCTCTATGATAGAAATTTATAATATTCTTCCCCTGTTGCCACCTAGAGTCTTTTATCATGCTCTACTCATTACTTGTTATCTCCTTGGAACTTAGTTAAATCCACACTCAGTTTCTCATGCTACCTTGGATTCTTGCCTTGAGAATTCAGACTCTTCCACCCCAAAGTGGGATTAATTATTTCCAGTCCTGTCTGCACCTGATCTCATCTTTTGTTTTTAACCTGAAGGCCTCTGCATGATCTATGATTCAAAAAGTCAGAGGAGGAAACCAGAATTCAACAGAGGGTGTTGCATGAGCCTCAGTCTGAACCTGGGAAGCTTGATGAACAAGATACACACTACCATTCTCTGTGACTTGGTCTTAGCTCAGAGCTTAATCTTTTCACTAGACTTTGAACACCTGGAGGGCAGGGACCAAAACTCACTGTTTGCACCCCCAGTGCCAAGCACAATGCTGTTAGCTTCCAATATGCCCAGTTGATATGTGTTGACTAAATGGAAAAATGAACATATATCCTTTATTTCCTGCTCCCTAGGATTACCCTAAGACCTAAATCTGCCATGGTTGCAAAATGGAAGCTTGTTTTTCTATTAGAAATTAGCTACATAGTATTATTAATATCTGCCTTAACAAGTGGTACTTCTAACCAGCTAAAAATCATTCAAATGTTTTTGTTACAGAAAATTGAGTTTGCTCAATTACATAATAAGTGAGAAATGCAAATCAAAACCACAGTGAGCTACCATGTCACATCCATTAGGATGGCAATAAAAATAAAAATAGAAAATAACAGGTGTTGGTGAGGATGTGGGGAAATTGGAACCCTTTGTACACTGTTGGTGGGAATATAAAATTTTTCATTCTTCTGTGGACAACATTTTGGCAGCTCTTCAAAAAGTTAAATATAGAATTACATATGGCCCAGCAATTACACTCCTAGATACATAATGGTTTTAAAAAGAACTGAAAACAGGTACTCCAACAAATACATATACAGTCATATTTAAATGGCCAAAAGGGAGAAAGAGCCTAAATGTCCATCAACAGATGAATTTATTAACAAATAGTGGCATATCCTTGCAATGAAATGTTAATCAGCCTTAAAATAAAGTATTAATACATGCTAGATCATTTAAACATTATGCTAAATGATAGATGCCAGACAAAAAGGTCACATATTGTACAATTCTGTGTGTATGTACTATATATATAAAGAGAATAGACAAATCTGTAGAAGCAGAAAGTAGACTGATAGTTGCCAGAGAATGACAAGGGAGCGGATAAGAAAAACTGCTTAATAGCTATAGGGTTTTACTTAGGAGTGATAGAAATGTTTTGGAACTAGGTAGAAGTAATGGTTGTACAACATTGTGAGTGTACAGAATTTCATTAAGTTGTCCATTTTAAAATAGTTCATTACTTTTTTTAAGTAAGCGATAGGTGAATTCACTTACTTTTTGGTAATGAGTCCCACTACTAGTATACATTTATGTAGACTCTTTTGCTTGTGTTATTTTTGTCTTTTTGGCCTATCTGAAATAAAAAGTCTTTAACAGTTTTTGAAAAAACCCCATTCTTTCCTTTCCAGAAGTTGTGGGGTGGGGCTGAAAGTTCCCAACTCTCTAATCATGCCCTGGTTTTTCTGGTGATCAGCCCTCATCCTGAAGCTATCTAGGAATCCCAGTCATCCATCATCTCATTACCATATGAAAAACACTCTTGTCACTCCAGAGCTTCCTAGGGTCTTAGAAGCCCTTGTTTCAGGAACCCAGGACTAAGACCAAACATTAAAAAGTTTGGCAGCACAATTTACAATAGCCAAGATATGGAAGAAACCTAAATGCCCATCAACAGATAATTAGATAAAAAAAAATTACACACACACACACACACACACACACACACACACACACACACACAACTCAACCATTAAAAAAAAAGAAATCTTACCATTTGCAATGACATTGATGGACCTAGAGGTTATTATGCTGAGTGAAATAAGTCAGATAGAGAAAGATAAATATCATATGATTTCACTTATATGTGGAATCTAAGGAACAAAAAGAACAAAATAATCAAAAACAGACTCTCAAATATAGTGGACAATTTGGTGACGGACAGAGGGGAGGAGGATTGAGGGGATGGGACAATGGGGTGAAGTGTTAAAGAAGTACAAATTAGTAGTTGATAATTGGGTACGAGGATGGGGAGCACGGCATAGGGAATGCAGTTAGCATTAATATGATGGCTATGAGGAGGGCCAAGGAAGGGAAGGAGGGAGCAATTGGGGAGATCGTTTTATGAACTATATAGATGTCTAACCAATATACTGTATACTTCAAACTCATTTAAATAAATACATTTTTAAAAAAAGATGCTATCACCCATAACACTTAGGAAACTATAAGGTTTCAGAGACAGAGACCAAATATACATTTCTTATTATGGCAGAGCTGCCCACTGCCCCTGCTGTGCCAGTCGAACCTTCTAGAGTTTCTCCTTCACCTTGGCCTCTGCAATTGCACCTGCATAGAGATAGGGTTAAGCTATGTTGATCTAGGGCAGAAATCTCACCTGCCTCAAATACTCACCATGGACTTCATGACATAATGTAACTCATGGCTCCTTCCTCTTATTATCAAAGTTAGTATGAGACACTTTCATGGCCAGAAGCCTTCTAGGGGATGAAGCATGAAGAATATATTTAGCAGCCACTCTATCAGGTATGGAATGAACACACACTAACTGTATAATTAAACAAAATTTATAGCTGTGGAGTCTGTGCATTCACAGCAGTTACAGAGTCAAGTAATCCTCATGCGGGGAGCCACAATGATACAGAGACAGGGTTATGAACAAAGCTGGAAGGGGATGGTTGTTATTCCTTGGCAGGGCAAGACTAGTATCTGAACCAGGGAGGTATTCAATCCCTGTAGGCTGCTTTTAGCCTGCCCTTCACATCAGTTAGAGAATGGACACTCAAGTGATTGGGAAATGCCTCTAGATGCTACCCACTCGTCTGTATTACTCTTTCATTTTTACAGTAGCAGCAGAATAAATCTAGGCCAGTAGCAACAGCATCAAACCCTATTTTCCCAAATTTCCATGTCATGTTCTTATTTTTACCAAATCAATTCAACTAATTGGAAATAGCCTCAATTTAGCATCTGATCCTGCTGGAGTCATTTCCACTGTTAGTGGAAAATAGGTGACACCACCACCTGGACTGGTGATTAGTAGTGGGGAGTGTGGGAAGGAGCAGGGCCTGGCATTTTGGTACCAACTCCAGGTTGCTTGTGTTGACATGTAGCTGCTCTGTTTCATACCAACTCAGACACAGGAAGGCTTCTGTCTTAAGAAATAGCATCTCCATAGGAACACCCAAGGTAAATTTAGCCACCAATTGCTTCCCCAAAAAAACTCAACCTCTTTACCAATTCATGTTTCTATCCTTTTTTTTTTTTGAAACTCACCTCCTCCAGGAAGTCTACTTGAATTATTTTCTCCAAACCACACAATCTGTAATCTCAGTTTTCTCAAATGCAACACTGTTTTGAATTGGTTTATGTCCTCCTTTTTTTGCTGAGCCATTTTAATAAATAGGTAAATAAGTAATGGGGGAAGGGAGGTTCTTAATTAAATTAACTTTTAAACTTAGAAATTAGAAACTTCAAAAGCAAAAAATTTATTTAACCAGTATTTATTGAGCCCTTTATTGAATATTAAATATATTTATTTTAACTGCCTTCTATAACCTCCATAACAAGCCTGTGAAACAGACGTTTTCATTGACTTTGAGATGAAGGAACTTGTTAAAAGTCACACAGCTGGAAATGTGACATCCAGGATAACAACCTAGGTGTTCTGATGGCTAGTCCAGCATGAATTCCATACACCTGGCCTCTTCTTTCCTGATATCTCCCTGCTCATGTAGGTACAAAGTAAACACTGATGAACTGGCAGACTATAGTAACAGAGGAATGCAGGCTAGGCTAGTTAAAACCCATTTCAGAGTCCAGGAAAGAAAAAAACAACCATTCAATTACTAAAAGCAACCTTCTACCAACCCATCCTACCCCCATCCCAAAGTTACAGGTCATCTGGATTTTTACTCAATTACTCTAAAATGTTTAAATGAACTCTTCCCATTCACATGAGCTGAGATATGACCATCTCTCAGCCTTCTGCTAAGTTCAGAAATGAGGAGAGAGCATCAGTACTGTACCTCTATAATCTCAACCAGGCTTCCTGAGTATTTCCCTTGGCAACCTGGATCAAATAGGACTGGAAGCCCTAGCACTCTCTCCAGAAGGCTTATTACTTACCGAGCCAGGACCCCAGTGTTGGGCAGGGTCTCAGACAAAGCTCTGATCAGCAAACCCTTAGTAGAAATTGATAACCAAGGAAAGAAGCTAATATGCAAAATGGACAGGCACCAGTGGTGATTTTCTTAGTGTCATCACTTTGCTATCCACCATGCTTTATGTAGGATTGACTAATTGTACCATGCCAGCCACTGGCGCCTGTCAAGCTGTCAACACCAGTGTTCAAAGGAAGATCGGATTCAAGGCCAGAAATTGGTGACAAGAAGTCAAGGCAGATGCAGTGATTCCAGATGGATTTCCATGGCCAGTGTTCAACTCTGAAAAGACCCCTCTGGAGAGCCAACAGCCCTGCATCTCAGCATCTGCCTGCACCGATCTTATGATGAGACACTCTGAACCCAGTGTTTGATGGTGACACAAACTCAAACCAAGAGGCATATCTTCACCTCTCTGTGCCCCTGGGGTTTCCTGAGGCACTACAGACACCTGCTGAAAAGAATAATGGGAGAAACCAGCAAATAGTAAAGCTACTTCTAACTGTGACCATAGCATGCCACTTATCTTAACTTGTGTTTCCCCATCTGTAAAATGAGATGAGCCATAGCCCCTCCAAAGGTTGACTGGGAGGTCTAAAGAGATTGAGGCATGTCAAAGAGCTGGCCTAGGGCCCAGTAAATGGGTCATGCTTAATAAATGTCATCTCCTTTTGCTTTGCTTTTCCACCATCGTGATTTGAGAAGTCAGACACCAGCCAAGACCTGCCAAGCATTCTGAGAAAGGAAGAGGGAACTGCAGAGGAGGCGTACAATAGTTATGCAGCCAGCAGAAGAGGCGGACATCACTGAAAGATAATTGGGGAGATTGGCCACACACCCAAAAGTGAAGCACAGGGCACTTTACATATCAATAAGGTCAATTATCAGAGGATGTTGGCTTCCTTGGCTCCTTTGGTACTGTTATTAACTTATATTGCTCTTGTTAACCTTTCTGATAAAGAATCTTTCCTAAATAATTATATTAAAGCACAATTCTCTGCAAGTTTAAAATATGTGAATGTTCTATTTCAGTTCTCCTGTGTCATGAGATAATGAACACCTGATTGCCTGGCTTCCACGATGAGGGTTTTAATCAGACTCCATTCCTTGCTCTACTAGAGGATAAGGGCCAGCCTTGGGAGGAGCAGGCAGCTCAAGAAGATCCATGGAGGGAGAGTTTAGGACACAAATAAAAAGGGGGAAATAGATTTTGACTGAAAGGAAAGAAATCAGTCTTCTCTTTAGAGGAAGTGAATAGCCACCCACTTGGTGTGTGTCCTGGGGTCCTAGAGGGATCTGGGAGGGTCCTGTCTCCCATAAATGCCCCCATGTCCTATCCCAGGGGCCTGGAATTGTTTAATACAGAGGACAAAATTTGGTTCCACAATGAGAGATCAGAGGTCAAGAGGAAGCCCTCTTGAAACAGAGGGTTGACCAGATACATACTCCTTCTGAGACGCATGGGACAGGAGCTGACCCTTGCTGAGCTCAGTAAAGCAGGTCAGGGATACCACCAAGGTACCAGAAACCTGAGAAGAGGTGGTGAAAGACCACAAAAGAGTGGAGACAGTATACCAGAAGGGTGGTGCGAAGATGTCTTTGAACACATCTGGTTGACTTTGCCCACTCCTGTAACTGCCTAAGTACAAGACAGAGCCCAGCCAGACCAGCCTGGGAGGCAGGCAGCCCAAGAGCTGTTGCTCTTGCACACTTTCATACATGCAGTTTCTATTTGGCTGTGCATTCGGTCAAAGTCACAGCTGTGGTGGCAGCAGCCTCCACAGTCCAATAGGCACAACTTCAGGGCTGTTTCATTTCTGTTAGTTAAGATGCTGGCTTTCTTTCTCCTCCACAATGCCTGCTCACCATAGGAGGGAGATTAACTTGTGCTCCTGAGATTTTAGAGCTTTCAGAACAATATCTGGTACATGGCCAACCCTCAGTTTTATCATATTAGTAGGGAATAATGGAAGTGAAAGTGTGTAAGGCAGACACAGGAAGCAGCTGAGGATTTGGCCTTTAAATATAAACTCAAAGTAGGTGTTGGCCACTTTCCATTTTAATTCTGCCAACATCAAATTATTCCTCAAGCTCTTAGTTTTCTCCCCATGATGAATTTCCTTTCCAACTTTATCTTGCAAAGTCAATGGGAAATGAGATTTCCATTGCATTTCATGCATTCCATACATATTCACTTAAATCATAACCTTAATGGACTAGATAAGGGGAAAATACTGTCCCTACACACAGGCCAGGAAGGTGAACATGGGAGCCAGCAAAACCATGGACAACTCTAGACCTTGGTCATAAAAAATAAATGATAGTTACTAATACCAACCCATTTTACAGATGAGGCAACTGAGTCACTAAGAGGTTAAAGAACTTTTTTATGGTCACACAAATCTTGGTGGTAGAACCAGGATTCAAACCCAGCCATTTGGCTTTTAAAGTCTGTTTTGTTACCCTGATGTTCTTTTGCACAGAGTGGATAGATTGAGAATTTATCCTACAAGTATGTGTGAGAGAGGAGGGAACCAAGGCAAGGACTCTCAGATGAAATGGGAGTTCAGAAGATGACTGGGTGTGGCCTCAGTATAAGACCAGTGGTCACAGTAAGTAAAGTGCTAGGGAATGCTTATGACCCAGAGAGCCAAACAGTGCGGAGGAGGAGACGAGGCTCTTGACAAGCAAGGGGTCCAGTCCAAGCAAGAATCATGTTATGGTACAAAGCCAAAGTCACCCTCTGAACCAGCCTTTATCACAAGGAAGATGCCCAGAGAATGAGCATCGAATTCATCCTCGTGAACCACGTTACAGACAGAGAGATGACAAAATAGCCGAAGTTTTTTATAGTTGAAAAATCCAGACAGGGAGCAGGAGCCAGTTATCAAGAACAAAAAGGCCACACCTTGTGCAGACAGATACCGTCTCCAGTCTGAAATGGAGAACCTGCCCGACAGAGAGCCATTCCCGCATAGTGGTTAGGAACGCGAACTCTGGCATGCAACTGCCTGACCTAGCTTCTCAGCTCCTCATTTACTGGCAGTGTTGCCTCAGGAAAACTGATGAACCTTTCGGTGTCTTATTTTCCTCTTTAGTAAAATAGGGCTGTTGTGAAGATAAAATAGGTTAATACATGTAAAGCTTAGTTCGGTGAATGCACACTACATTGTAAGCACTAAATCAGAAGGGAAAGAACACACAAAGAAATCGATAGCTGCTGGAATAGAGAGAAGGGAAAACACCAAACACATCCGGTGCTATCTCAAATACAGTGACAGCACATAGTTCCAAATACTTCCCACTGTGTGTATTAAAGTCCTTGACATGTTAGGAACAAAGTGATCAAATGGGAAAATACTACTTACACTAGAGAGCTGTAAGGATTAGAAATAATGTAGACTGGGGGTAACAAACCCAGATGCCTTCAGGGAACCAGGCAGGCAGTAGTAGAGAATGGTAACCATTCTCAAAAGTGGATTTACAGCAGAATTACCTGGAGGGCTTATTCAAATACAGGTCGCTGGACCTCATACCTAGAGATTCTGATTCAGCATTTCTAAGAATTATCATTTCTAAGAATTGTCCAATGTTGCTGGGCCATAGTGATTCCCCAGTGTTGCTGGGCCCTGACCACTGGCTTGGAACAGTAAAGAATGGTGAGACGATAGAGAATTGAATTTGGCCATGCAGCAATGTGGCCTTGAGTTACCAAATCTTCAGATGTTTGAAAGAGAAGTCTTACATTTTTAATTCTATGTGATATAACTTGATGTCTAAAACATTGTGCAGTCCAAACAAAACACAACTTCCCTTGTGTGACTCCAGGGAGAAGCGTCAATAAAGGAAGCAACCTGAAATGGGTGGTCCAGGTCAGTGCAGACAATGATAATGACAGAATGAGAATCAACTGAAAAGGAGGGGAAGGGGAGAAGTTTATAATTTTTAGGACTTACATTCTCTGCTGCCATTATGTCAAGAAAGTTGAGCAGCTTGTGTTTTTGTCTGAATTTAGCAGCAACTCTTTCTGTAAACAGTATGTAAATGTGATGAGTCAAAAAACAACAACAACAACAACATTAAAGCTGTAGGTAACATTCTACTAAAAAGAAAGGGTGGGTAAGGAACCAAAGCTGGTTCAGAGAGAGATTGGAGAAGGCGGGGTTAGTATCTCTTACCAAAACACACTTGTCAGCTTTCAAAAGGGAATAGCTACAGCACCATTTTAGGCTCTGAGAGAGCCAAACTGCATTAAAATGAAAAAAAAAATGTAGTTTTTTTTTAATCAAAAAATTCTTTCTAAAAACCAGGAAATGCAACAGTCTCAAAAACACCCCTAGGTACCCTGAAACTTGTTTTCACTTGTGTATGTTTCCATAAATAACATTTGCTAATGAAATTCTCAAAATAATAACATTATTTAAATAGAAATAC
Source organism: Macroglossus sobrinus (assembly GCA_004027375.1). Lineage (NCBI taxonomy): Eukaryota > Metazoa > Chordata > Mammalia > Chiroptera > Pteropodidae > Macroglossus > Macroglossus sobrinus. The sequence continues at coordinate 178,197 of PVKZ01002193.1, forward strand.
ACATTTAATTTCCTCTGGAATATTTCTATCGAACTAATATCATCAGTCTTTTAAAAAGATGATCTAATTTGTCCTTTGTTTTGTGAGAAATATTATCTTTATGATAATCAAGATCTTTGAGGTTCCTTACAAGACATAAAAATATGGTTTTTTTCCAAAATGAAAGCTCAAGAAATAGAATTTGTTCACATTTTGCCAATCAATTCATTCAGATACATAATAATCTCAATTTTGTGTGTTTTTAAAATTGGCATAATTAGACCAGTTGGAACTAGAATTCAATAATTTCTACTTACCTTCCCCCAGTTGAACAATTTGATTGAGAGTAGTCTATAACAGCCGGATTCAAAGTCAAAACTATATATTTTAAAATGGGGCTGGATGAGTAAGTAATTTATAACAAGGATTTTCTGTATTGTTCAACTTATGTTATTTGTTATCAGTTTTGTTTGAAGGTAGAAATGTAAATTTTATTTTTCTTTCAGAAGTGGACAGAGGGTAGGCACAGAGGACAATGCCCCAGACCCCAGCCAGGAAGCTACTTACAAATCAAACCAAAGGTTCTAAATATCTGGTACCTGCTAGTTTTAGGAGATTGCATATGATCTGTCTTCCATTTAGCAGAGAAAAATTGAGGTGTGAAAAATCAATTATACTCAGTACTCTTCAGCAGATAAATTAGAGTTTGGCTAAACTCAGCCAGTGCCCTCATCATGAACACATTTGGGTTGTGTATCTGTATTAAGAGATGGGAAATCCAAGAACAAGGTCTAAGAATAACTGACTCTCAGAGTAGCCTTAAAAATCATCTAGTTCACACAGTTGTCTATTTATTTTTTATTATATCTTATGCCATGACCCCATTCTAATTTTGAGCCCCTTTCCATCCATTAAATTGATACATGTAAGACTGTATTTTAATCTCTGATTCATTTAATTATCTATACCGTGCTCAAGATCCAAGGCCACAATTACTGTGTCCATGGGAATAAGATTCACTTTTATGGAACCATCATCAGCTCTTCTAGAATCTTTATGGAATGTTCTTCATGCCAAGCCAAGACGTCTTCAGAATGAGCCATCAATCCAAATCATAGCCACGAGTACCATCTGCCTAGGCAGTATCCACATCCTCCTTTCTTCCAGGGGCTCAGTTGTCAGTAGAAATAATCCTTGAAAACACCACCTCTTGGTCCTCAATCTCCTACCTAAGGAATACATCATGGTCCCCAGCAATGCTTCTATATTTTTTGGTACAGATTTAAAAAGACAATTTTCATGGTGCAACACAGTAAATGTCATTGAGTGCAAAATGATCAAGCTCTAAGAATTCAGTGTGTCTTCATCTTCAATTTTTCTTAACTCCATCATTTAATGAAAACTTAGAGGTAAAGTGATTAGCACTGGTCCTCAAAGGAGAAGGCAAATTTTGTGAATAGGAAAGGTCCAGATTTCTTATTTTTACAGCACAGAGACTAAAGTGATACAAAGTAGATATGGTGCTTATCCTAGATATACTAGTTACAAGCTGGATTACTTGCGGAAGACTGCCATAGCTTCTCCAACTTTATTTACTCCAGCAAAATGAGGAAAATGATAATAAGGTCCTTGTGCAGAGGAAATAAGATTGTTTTGTGAAGGACTCCCAAGAGCTCTGTGTGAGCTGGAGTTGTGCTGGCAAAGGCAACTTTCTTTCACCTACTTACCTTTTAATAAGGGGCACCAATCAGTAAAAAGATCATCACTTTAAAGTCAGTCAGATTCTGTGAGGAAATTATAGACCCATCATTTACCTGTGATATTTCACCATTCTGAGCTGCGATTTTCTTGCCTGTAAATGGGAAATGAGAGGTTCACCTCAGTAGACATAGTAGGCACTTGATAAAGTTTTATTCTTTTCTCTCTTGAGTTTCATTCTGTCTCTGTTTCATTACCTCTGTGTAACCTTGGGAGAGTTATTTAACCTTTCTGGGTCTGAATTTTCCTACCCATAAAACTAGGGGGGTTGAGATCCTCTTTGAATTTCCTTCCATTCTATGATTCTGTGACTTTGAGACACCTAAGGGATATGGTAATGGATTACATTACACAAAAGACTTGGATGTAATATTATGAGCTGTAACACAAATTTCCAGCAAACTCTCTTTCTCTACTCAGAAGAATTCCCTACTGTTCTGAGTATAATGAATAATCCAACACAATACATGCTCTGTCTGAGGCTTGCCTATGTCCACACTCAGGGCCAGCCAGAGGCAACATTACAAAGCTGAAGAAGGATGCTGTCAACATCTCCTCTTCACCTGACAATGCCCCTTCCCAGGTGAATGTAGTCACTTACCTTGACATCACCCAACAGTACCGATACCATATGCTCTACTTCCTGTTCTCACAAGAGCCTCAAAATTCACCTACTTTTTTTTATTCCATGCATATCCGTGTGCTTTCTGTAAATCATATGAAATTATTTATTTAAATACATATTACTTACATTAAAAGATACAAAGGTGAACAAAACATAGTATCCTTCTCAAGGAGCCTTTGAACTTCAAGATAGGGCATACTAACACACAATTATAAATTAGAAAACCTCAAGTACAAAAATAAAAATAAAATAACATTCTTTTAGTAAAGGAAGACAATGTACTTTTTAAAATTAATTTATTTTAATTAGTTTCAAGTATACAGTACATTGGTTAGACACCTGTGTAGTTCATAAAACGATCCCCCCAATTGCTCCCTTCTTCCCCTGACTCTCCACCTAGCCAATATATTAATACTAACTGCATTCCATATGCCATGCTCCTTATGCCTGTGACCTTCCATCAGCTAACCCTTCACCCCATTCTCCCAGCTCCCTAAACCCCCCTCTCCTCTGTCCGTCACCAAATTGTCCACTATGTTTATGAGTTTGTTTTTAATTAGTTTGTTCTTTTTATTCCTTAGATTCTGCAAATAAATGAAATCATATAATGTTCATCTTTCTCTGTCTGATTTAAATACCTTCTAGGTCTATCAAAGCAATATCGTTTTTCATCCCCTTCCTTTTAGCCTGTGTGTGTCTTTTAATCTGAAGTGAGTCTTTTGTAGGCAGTATAGGTAGGAGTCTTTCAGTCACTCTGTTTTTTGGTTAGAGCATTTAATTCTTTTCCACTTGAAGTACTGATTGATAGGAATGTAGTTGTTACATTCAGTCTTTATTCCTGTTTTGATACATGTTTGTTTGTTTGTTTTCTTAAAGAAGTCCATCTAACATTTCCTGTAATACTGGATTGGTGGTGATAAATTCCCTTAGTTTATTTTCATCTGGGAAGCTCTTGACCTGTCCTTCAACTCTAAATGATAGCATTGCTAGATAAAGTATCCTTGGTAGTAGACCCTGGGTTTTTATCCTGTAGAATATGTTTTTGCCAAGCTCTCTGTCCTGCATAGTTTCTTTTTAGAAATCAGCTGCCAGTCTTGTGGGTTTTCCTTATAAGTAACTATTTGTTTTTCTCTTGCTGCTTTTAATATTCTTTCTTTGTATTTAACCTTCAGCATTTTAATTATGATGTGTCTTGGTGTAGGTCTCTTTAAGTTCATCTTTTTGAAACTCTCTGAGCTTCCTGAGGTTGTATGTCTATTTCTTTCACCAGGTTAGGGAAGTTTTCCCTTTCATTATTTCTTCAAACAGCTGTTCAACATCTTGATTTTCTTCAGTTACACTGATCAGATGAATATTTAGACCATTAATAGTGTTTCATATTCTCCTTAAATGATTTTTATAGTCTTGGCATCTTATCTCTTGCTATTCTGATTGAGTGTTCTTGGCATTTGATCCTTTTCTTTACTCACTTTGTTTATTCTTTTCTTTATTTCATTTAATATACTTCTCATCTCAGATAGTGTATTCTTCATTTCATACTGGTGGTCACTAGAATAAGGATTTAGAAAAAGTAGGTAAAGAGAATTGGTGGAGGAGAATGAATCCAGTCAGAGAAGGATTTAGCACTCAGTTCGAATGGATCTATCACAGGACAAATCCTGACGAAGACACTACACCATGCAGTTTTAGGTGTGAGAACCTGGGTGGACATAAGTGGTCTGTAAAGAGAGGACTTTTCTCTTTTGGGGGGATCCAGTCCTAAGAAGCTGGCAATTAACCTTATGTGAGAAGAAAGGCTCTGTGCCTGTTTCCTAATAACCATCTCACTGCAGTAAAGCCATTTGTGTATCCCAAACAGTTCTCTGCATCTGAGTTCTGGTGATTCACAATGGAATATGGCTGTACATATTTTTGGGATAAGAAACATTCTGTACTCTAATATCATTCTTTACTGTTCCAGGCCAATGGTCAGGGCCCAGCCAGGGGCATGGAGAGAGAAGTGCAAGATCAAGAACCAACAGGACTGGGCTTTGATAACATATGGAGGCAGGAAGCATCAAAAGGAGACAAAAGAGCAAAACCTTGATGACCCCAAAGAGGAAGGTCAGAAAGGAGATTGGGTTTGCCAGATGTTGAGTTTCCAGCATTTTGGGAATGACAAGAGAGTTGTCTGGGCCCAAACTGAGGCATGAGAGTGAGGCTGAAAGCCCAAACTAGAGAGATGCTGAACATAGTGGAGCATTAGCAGAAGCCATGGGTTTGAATACATTTGTAAGAAAAGGTGTGTGGGGGGTGAATGTAGGGGATATATGGGAATTCTGACTTTCTGCTCAATTTTGTCATGAACCTAAAACTTCTCTAAAAATAAATCTACCAAAAATGAAAGAATTAATATTGATATTGCTTCATCTAAATACTTGTTTGCATTACTGCCGTGTAAACCTTTCTTCTTTATCTTTGTCCCCCAACTCTCTGCTGCCAAGACTTATCAAAGTATGCTGAAGTCAAAACATCCTTGGCATATGTGGATTTTTTTCTTTTTCCTATGTGATAAATCAGATAAGAAGCTAAGTTTTAGGTACAGAGACAGTCCTCATAGTCCCAGAATCCTGGAGAGAGAGGGGACTAGCAGAGTCCAAGTCTTAGACAGTTATGGAAATCATTGGAAAGCTTTGAATTTCCCTGAAAGCTGGAATCAGGAGAGAAAGGCACCCCTTACCAGATCTCAGGGCCTGGAGAGCCCCAGTTATAGCCCATTACATCTGGAAGTCTCCAGGTTGGCAGAGTCAATCCTAGTTGCATCTTGCAATTGCAGTGATTTTGGAGAACAGGTTGGAGTAGAGGAAAGGGCATCATGTAAACTAAGAATGGACAGATGAAGTCTCCTATCTGAGCTAAGTCATGAGCCCTGGCTGTGACTTTGACCAAGTGCAGGAGTTCATGGTCCTTTCTGCTCTAAAAGTCTATGCTTCTAAATCAGGACTTCCACCTTTCTTTGATACTTCTAAAAATAAAAAAACATTGTTTAAAAGCAAGTGGAACAGTATACAGTAAAGCCAGTATACAGTAAAGCTTTCCAACCACCCCTATAGCACTCTGGCAACTGCCCGACAGAACAGGCAGGCAGAAGTGCCAATAGCTATGTGCTGGGCCCAGAGCAGCAGCAGCCACATAAGCATTGTGCCCAGTGAAATGATCTTTACTGACTTTCATTAATCTCTCCAGGGCCCCCTGAGGTCAGAGATGTTTGAACAGCAGTGGAGTTGAACTTGCTCAACAGGCCAGTTCAGCTAATCCACTCCCCATGGGCTGCAGGCTTTCTCAGTTATAGCCAAACCACCAGGTGAGCAATAGGTGAACTGCAAGGTGTGCAAATATTTGGCTTCATCCATGATCAAATAAATCATTTTTTCCTCTCCCTGAGCTCTAGGAAATCTTCTAGACCTGCCCAGGAGCAGAGATTACACACATAAGGCATAACCTACTTAAAGGAAATGCAAGGCTGTAAAGAAAGTCCATTTCTATACACACACAAATTACAACGGGGATCACCAAACTTCACTTTTCCAGTAACACACCTTATCAAATTATCTTAACCTGTGCATAGTCATAGGTAATATTACACACTGAAATAGAATACCTTTACATGATAAGTTAAAACAAGGTTTAGTTTTCAAAACGACTTTGCCATGATTATTCAGGTCCATGTTTACTGTTTAAGATAAGCTGCTCAAAGCTTTCATGTTTTTCAGAACGTCTGAATCCTGGGCCTCAAAGCAGTTGGTACAGCATTGCTTTGTCTCTTCCCCCAAGAAAAACCAAGGCCAGTTGTCCTGTAACACCTCGGACAGCCAGAGGAAGCCCTGATGTGCTTCCGACACAGGATCTAGTGGTCCAGGTCCTGACCGCTACTCTGATTCCTTCCTAATGATGCTAGACAAGCTTGGTAACAAGGGGAAATTTTTTAGTCAAATTGTTGTGTGGACTTTATTTTACCAATTATTTTAGATGACTTACTCTGAGAAAATTCAACCGTTGCCTATTTTGTGCAAGTTTTGATTGAGTAGTTTATGTTTGGTTATAGCCTCATTTCTACTTCAGTAGTACAGGGTAGAGACTGTGGGAATTTATGTGTTTCATGTGATATTTTACACATCTCAGCTCTTCCTTCTTTTCCAAATACGTGATGTCAGCCAACTGCCTTGTCTTCCTCCTTCTGGACAATCTTAAAGAAGAAAATAATAATGATCCACCCGCAACCAGATACCACACACACTAAGTCCAGCCAAGGTGTGAGGAGCCTGTTGCAGGCACCAACATAATGCAAAACCACCAAAGCAAGGACTCTCCACACTTGTCACAGGCCTTGCCCATGGTCATTACTCCAGGGACAAATAGGAGCCTCCTCTGGGACTGGGTATTGGAGTACAGAACATTTCTTACCCCAAAACTATGTACAGCCATGTTCCATTGTGAATCACCAGAACTCAGATGCAGAGAACTGTTTGGGATACACAAATGGCTTTACTGCAGTGAGATGGTTATTAGGAAACAGGCACAGAGCCTTTCTTCTCACATAAGGTTAATTGCCAGCTTCTTAGGACCGGATCCCTCCAAAAGAGAAAAGTCCTCTCTTTACAGACCACTTATGTCCACCCAGGTTCTCACACCTAAAACTGCATGGTGTAGTGTCTTCGTCAGGATTTGTCCTGTGATAGATCCATTCGAACTGAGTGCTAAATCCTTCTCTGACTGGATTCATTCTCCTCTACCAATTCTCTTTACCTACTTTTTCTAAATCCTTATTCTGGTGACCACCAAACCTTTTTATGGACACCTCATGCCTAACCCTGAGCCTCATGGGACTGCCCACTTTATTCTCTTCAACTTCCTTTCAAGTCATTACAAAATGACCATCCCTCAGAAGCCACATCTGCTGCCACATACTTTAAAATTATCTAGTTACTCCCAAAACAGGGAGCAGTGGTATGCCTACAACCCAGCTGGTAATATAGACTAGAGAATGGTCACTGTGGGGAAAAGGGAAGAGCTCTATGTTTACTGAGCATCTTCTACATGCCAGATATTTGTGTAAAACTTTATTCTTCTTAGATCTGGCAACAATCAAATGAGTTAAGCCACGTGCTCTCTGTGCTATAGCTGAAGATTCTGAGTCTCAGAAAGATTCAGGGTGCTGCAAAGATCATGCACTAGCCTGAACCAAGTCTTTTTGACATTATGAGAAGTCTGTTCTCACAGGAGCGGCAGGGGCTCTTTTCTCCACTTTACTCCCTGTGGTTGTTTCACCTGACCTATCAAGTCGTGAACCTAGAAATATAAATTTACTCTTGAACATTTTATTTTCAAATAATTATAAATTCACAGGAAGTTGTAAAGATAGCACAAAGAGTTCCCATGTAGAACTGCACCTGGTTTTCCCCCAATTGAACCCACAGGTTTTTATATGTAGTAATTGTGCTATTGGTCAGTTCTAAATATATCCTAATTTTCATAAAGATTTCTTCTTTGTCCCATGAGATATTTCAAAGTACCATTTTAAACTGCAAAACATAAAATTTCTTAAACTTTTGCTAACTGATATTTAATTTAATTATAGACAGAAAATGTGGCCTATTTTATATTCTTTGATATTTTCTGAAATTTTCTTTGTGCTCTAGTACATGGTCAATTTTTGCAAATCTGCCATGAATCCTAGAAATAAATATACATTTGCTAATTATTGGGTACAGAGTATGCCTTTTGTATTTTAGAGAGCTCAAATGATATTTAAATAATCTATGTGATTTTAAATTTTTGTCTGCTTTATCTAATGCTGATAATGATATAAAACCCCTGTAATCATTATAGATTTGTCCAATTCTCTTTATAATTCAGTCATATTTTGCTTTTATATATTTTGAGATTGCATTATTGTTTAAAATTGCTATATGTTTCTGAAGAATTGTTACTTTTAACATCATATAGATTGCATCATTATGCCTGATTATCCTCCTTGCCTTTGTCCAATGTTAAATAACAAGGTTAGTAAATGCCTTGTCTATCTTTTTTCATTCTAATAACTTTTTTTCAATTACAGTTGACATTTAAAATTCTTTTATATTAGTTTCAGGAGTACATCATAGTAGTTAAGGTATTTATATCCTCCAATAAAGGAAGCAAGAATATATAATGGGGTAAAGACAGTCTATTCAAAATATGATGTTGAGAATACTGGACAGTACAAATAAAAAATGAAACTGGGCCACCTTCTTCCACCATATACAAGAATAAACTTAAAATGGAGTAAAGACTTAAATGTAAGACCTGAAACCATAAAACTCAGAAGAAAGCATAGGTAGTAAACTCTGACGTTGCCCTTAATAATATTTTTTTCTGATATATCTCATTGGGCAAGGGAAACAAAAGAAAAAATAAACAAATGGAACTGCATGGAACTAAAAAGTTTTTACACTTTTTAGTGTAACCATCAATAAAATGAAAAGATGGACTACTGAGTAGGAAAACATATTTGCCAAAGATACATTTGATGAGGATTGAATATACAAAAATCATCCTAATACTTTCAACTTCTGTGAGTCTTTAGGTTTGAGTGTGTCACTTGTAATGCTCACCAAGACGGATTTTTCCTTTTTTATTCATTCTTTCAATATATGCCTTTCAACTTATTAGTTGTTTATTTACACTACAAACTAATTTTATATATTAATTTTTATCATTCTATTTTGTGCTTTCTCACCATTTTTTATGCTTTTCTATGTTTTATTTTCTGTCTTTGAATTAATCAGTTTTCTTTTATATCTTTATTTCCCTCTGCTACTTAAAAGTTACATATTCAGTTTTTATTTTTTTAGTGGTCATCCTCAAAATTTTAACATGTTTGTTTGGCTAAACAAGATAAAATCAATCAATATTTCTACCATCCTCTTAAACAATAAGATGGCCTTGGAACACTTCATTCTGATCAACTGTCTTGCCACTGTGAGGCTGTAGACCAGCATTTGAATTCCTTTCTCCAGGTGTGAAGTACGGGAACTGTACGTTTCCTGATATTTGAAGGAAGTTGATCTGAGAGAATAATGTGAACATTAGAGAAATTGAGATGATAGACAGTAAAAATTCTTATACAGAATTTGAATTCTTGGCTCCAATTATTGTCAGACTTGAGCTACTTGCAACCTTGTCTTTCCTGTGGTCCCCTTAATCCAGTTAGAAAAAAACACTTCCCCCATTTATCTTGCATCAAGTGTCTTAGGCTTCAATCTTATTGAACAACTCCAATCACATGTCTTTTCTTGAACCAGTCATCTGTTCATAAGAGTGGAATTTTACTGAGTAATGAAGGAAAAAGAAAATGGTGTCATTTTCTTCTGGATGACATGGGCACATGAAGGAATGGTGGATCCCCCCCACATACTCACATGAAAACAGCATGCTGTCATGAAGAGGAGAGATAGATATCTGGCAGTTCCAGACAGCAGACATCCATCCCTCAAATAAAGGGGCAATTAATTGTGGGATAGGTAAACTTCTTTTATTTACTTATTTATTAATTCATTTAAATGACATTTAGACATTCATTCGAATGTTAAATACCTGCTTGTCAGGTGTCAGGGAAGAACTAATAAATAAGGCAGTCTTGGTTCTTAGAGAATTCAAACTTTGGTTAGTGGCAGAAAATTAAAGTAATGAATAGTAACTTCTATAACTAGGAGTATACACAAGGGGCTAATGGAAGTAAAGCACAGGTAGATCAAGGAATACCTTCTCAGTGGAAGTAATACTTGAGTTGAGTCCTATAGGATAAATAGAAGCTAGAAGTTTGAAAGGCACAGGAGGAAAAAAGGGGCTGCATTCCAGTGGGGGTTGAGACACAGCATATACAAAGGCTCAGAGCATGCCATGATTGGAGAACTTCACCACCTTTCAACAATCTCCACTCTCTAGAATTTTACATCATTTACTTCAACCCATCCCCATTCTAGCCATCTATCCATTGTTATCTGCATTCTCAAAAATTGTAGCTTTGTTCAGTTAGTTTTAGTTTTTGGTCTACAGTCTTCCATTTCATAAATGAGACTACTGGGGGCAAGAGAGGCTTAGTCACTTGCTCTAATTAATGAAGCTGTCTTATCTTCTTAGGTAAAAATGGAATCTCATTGAGGGTTCCATTCTTATCTGATTAAATTCCTAAAGAATTTAGTTAAAGGCCACACAATTATGGAGTAATTGGTTAATATCAGAATGAATTAATAATTAGCCTGAAGCTAATCTATTGGCTTGTGCCCTGAGATACAGACTGGGAAAACCTTTGAAGAAGAAGTTCATGGTAATGAAAACATCTAGCAGTCATTTAATGAATGTTGCTAGCTTAAAAATGTGCCAAATGCTTTTCAGGCATTTCTTTTAATCCTCACAATACCTCTATGAAATAGGTTCTATAATAATTATAATTAGTGTCAATAAAAAATAATTACCCCTGCTTAATGGAAGAAACTGAGGTTTAGCATTGTTAAATTGCTCATACTGGGTCATGTGGGTGGCTTGCAGTGGAACTCAGATTAAACCGCCTGCTTCTGGTGAGCCAGTGCTTAACCACTACCTTCTAAACCTTCTTACAGACAGGCTCTTTCAGGCAATTGAATAATGGCTCAGGGGCAGAAAATGCAACTTACACCTTTATTTCTGCCTCTCAGAGTAATAGTCTGTATACCCTCCAAGACCTTTTCCAGAACAAAGTTGGTCATCCATTATTCTGGAAATCTGTGCAAACAGAGCCAGCAGCTCACTGGAGAGGCCAAAAAGGCTGGGTTTTTCAGCTGTGAACTTCTCCAACACAAACAAATCTGTGTCACCAACTTCCACTCAACAACCCAACTTTCAGATGCTGCCACTTTAGAGGGAACTTCGGGGTTGACAAGGCACCATTCATTATTTCCACAAATTGCTATTAAACAGAGCTATGCTCTGGGCAGTTTGCCAGATGCTGGAGTCCAAAGATGGCTCAACATGGTGCCTGCCTTCAAAAAGCCAATAGTCTAGTGACAAAGAGAGACATGTAAATGAGTCATAACAACTGATCATTAGAGGTACTGTGGTCTGTGTATTATGATAACAAAAGTAAGAGTTGCTAACCTTGGAGGGCTTACCAAGAGCCGGGCACTGTATCAAGTGTTTTACATTTATTACCTTAGTCAATGTAGATTGCTATAACAGAATACCACAGACTCTGTGGCTTAAAGTCAAAAATTTATTTCTCACAGATGTGGAGGCTGGAAGTCCAAAAGCAAGAAGCAGATGGATGTGGAGTCTGGTCAGAACCCACTTTCTGGCTTGCAGAGGGCTGCCTTCTCCTTGAGCCCTCACATAGCAGAGAGCAGAGAGTCAGGAATAGCTCCACATCTCTTCTTAGTTTGGAGGGCTCCACCCTTATGACTTAATCACCTTCCAAAGAACAAACCTCCTAATACCATCACATTGGAGGTTAAGATGGGGTTATGGGGAGCCACAAACATTCAGTGTATATCATTACTTAATTCATTCTTTAATAACTCAAAGCAAAAGTTACCATTAGCTTTAACACAGAGGTTAAAAAATTGCCCAAGGTCACAATAAATGATGGAATGCAGGTAAGAATCCAGATTGTCTGATCCCAAAGGCCAGCTCTGTAACTGGGCTGAGTGCTTCGAGAATCCAGAGGTCATGTGATGCTGGTTTTCAGGGATGGGAGAAACCCATTTAGGTGCTAAGGAACATGAAGATGTCTGACAAAGAGAGCAATATATCAGGGTATGTCGGGGTCACATGGTAAGCTCCTAGCCAGTCTATGGAAGGAGTAGCAAAAGTCTTCTTGGGAGACACATTAATTTACCATAGTGTTAAAGACAGAATTTTGATGATAGAACACTTGAGTTTGAGTTCAATATGTGCCACTTACTATCCATGTAACTACATCTCAAATTTCTACATATGTAAAGTGAAAATAATTGTTCCCACCTCCTAGGATCCTGGAGAGGAATAAAATTAAGTAATCTATATAAACGGCTAACCACTCTGCTATCATATAGTAAGTGTTCAACACATGTTAGCTTAGAAATAAATAGAAAGTAACTTTTACAGGGAGACCTGAGGAATGAGTAATAGGGCTGAGTCAGGCAAAAAAAGAAAGAGGTGGGAGGAGGTGTCATACTCAAATGAAAAGAAAGTGGTGATGTCCAGAGACAAGAGTAAGCAAAGGCCTAAAAGAGGTGCAAGGCAGCTGAATGTAGAGAGAGAGGAGAGAATAAAGGAGATTCAGATGGAAGGGTCAACCAGGTGTGCACACGGGGGGCACTGCAGGGTAAGCCACAGAGAGAGGGTCTTAATTTAAACACAGTGTAATGATATTGTTTTCTGAAGCAGGAGAGAATCATGATTAGGTTTCTTAGTAATGCAGGACCAGAGATGGTAGTGATGTGGACTAGGACAAAAGTAGAAGAGACAAGGAGAAATCCATGAATTCCAGGATGCATCTAAGATTTGGTGATTGACTGATTTCTGGGGGGAGTAAGGGAAGCATCACCATGACAATTGAACTTCTTCATTTTGGGCAACAGGGCAAATGGAGGTGTCAGTCCTAAAATAGGGTGGCCTAAGACAGATGTATGGTGGGAGATTCTGGAGTTCCTGTGAGATGTCCAGGTGGTGCAATCCAAGGGAAGTGATGGACACACCAGGCTAGAGCTCATCAGAGAGATCTAGCTTGGGAATCTGGAAATTATGGGAGATTTATGGCAGCTCCTATCCTTATATCTTTTTTATTTATTTATTTATTCATTCATTCATTCATTCATTCATTCATTTATTGTTTCAGAAATAGAACTCCAAAGTTTTTTAAGGACAGCTTTGAACCTGGTTAAAAGAGTACTTTTCATAGCCTAAGATTTGCTTAATGAGATAGAACAAAATCATGTGAAGAAACATTTGTCAGGTCCTCTTTTATGCTGCCTGAAATGCAGATATGATTGCTAGAACCACAAGTACTTATCTTTACCCATGAAATATGTTAAAAAAAAAAAACAGGCCCAAAATTGAGTCGTTTATGCTAAATCTCACTTCACCAAACTGAAATTTAACTTAATAATTGTTTTGCTTATCCCAGAAATGGAATCTTAACTCAATCGATCAGGAATAATTGATCAGCATTAGCTAGGTAATTTGCCTGATAGTCCCCTATCGCCTCCTAAAGGAAAGTGAGCTTACAATAACCAACCCACTCTTTACCTGGTATAGCTTCCTTATTCCTCTTTCCTTCTGCCTATAAATTCTTTTATTTTGTATAGATTCTCAGAGCTCCATTCTATCGGTTAGATTGGATACTGCCTGATTCAAATCAATTTTTGCTAAAATAAACTCTTAAAAAGTTTAATATGCTTCAGTTTATCTTTTAACCAGTAGAAGTCAGGCTCTGAGGCTTGTGAGCATAAGGATGCACACTTGAGTCCCTGATAGCATTGTGTGGCTGGTAGCAGCCCTCAATTGCCCACCTGTAGAACTTGTTAACATGAAAGAGAACACTTCTTTTTCTTTAGCATTTAAGATTTGGGAATTTTCTCTTCTATGTAGCCAAATCTAATCCTTCCAGTATATATGTCATTGGTCTATAAATAGCAACAGGATACGTGAGGGTAAGGAGTGGAAGTGCCCAGGGAGAGGAGACAGAAAAAGAGAAGGGGAAAAACAAAGAAACAGATAACTATAAAAGAGACTGAGAAGAAATCAAGATAACATCATTGAGAATTAAGATGTCTGAGGAAGGACAGAGAGTTTTGGTAGAGGAGATCCAGATGAATTTCCCTGAGACAAAGACCCTCTCTGTTCCTGTGTAAGAGGATGAGCAAAGAAGGGGTTCAATGCAGACCCCAGGGATAAAGGGCTCAAATCTCTAAAGCTAAACTTGTCAATGTCACCAACCCTGATAGGCAGAAATCTAATCCTTGCATGAAACTAAAATCTGACTTCCTATAATTTCTACCTATACCCACCTGAGGTTGCACTGAGTAAAATCTATACCCTCAGCTTCAAGACAGCCCTTTCGAACTTTGAAGATGACATTCTTATTCTTCTTTCCTCTCAGATGAAGACTCATTTGTTAACTCTCAAACATTCATCACACCACTCAAATTTAAGATTTTCTAAATGGTCTTTATCTGAGTGGCCACAAACTAAGGCATAACCTCCCTGGGCTGGCACCGGACACCTATTAATGTGGTCAAAGTGGCATGAGTTTCTTGCCATGGAAGGAATCCATTACCCCATGGCCTATATTGAGCTCAAGATTTTGTTAAGTCAGCTCATCTATCAAGGACAAACATGTTAACATTTTTTTAAATGACACCCAACTTCTATGCAGAAGTAGATAGAGAGATTAGATCCCAAAAAGAGCTATTCCCTAACAGTGTTGGGTTAGAAATCAATTTTAATCTCTTGCCTTTATTTTAGGTTGAAGCAGCCCCCAGATATACCAGCCTTATTAGCAAAGTAAATAACACATATCCACCAACCTTCCAAGAATACCCAGCTGCCTACTTTCCTTTGGTGACAAAGACAATTGGTATTAAAGAGTTTCCACAAATGGTGCTGGGATGATACAACATTGGCTATCCTTAATGTATCTCCTTTAAAACTATATTCAAAGAGAACTAGAAGAAATTCTAGAGGTTTGTTTAGAAGGGCCTTACAGAGGAGTGAAAAGTTCATAAATTTTATAATTAAAAGATGTGGGTTCACTCCCTGGTCCTGTTGCAGTGAAAGTTGACTCATGGGCACACTTAATATCTGTTGGCCTCAAACAAGTTTGCCCAGAAAAGTTTCAGTTTATGTTGGTTGCCCAGACATGACTTGAAAGTTCTCTTTTTCATTCAAACAATGCATCAGTTTGAGCAATAAATGGTATGGTCACCCCACTTATGATCCCTCTAGTGTCCAGCTAAGGGAGAGAAGAAATTAGAACTGCTTGAGAGACAGGCCCAGTTGTGACATGGTGTTGGTTCTCTGCAGGTGAAGGGTTCCCAGAGCTCACTCTTATCTTGTGGGAAAGATTAGTGTGTTTTTCAGAGCTGCCCTCACTGAGGACCTCAGCACCCTCCTCAGAGGTGAGGCCTATCTTGCTGATACCTGACAGCTCTTCCCCCATTTCTCAACCTCTGGCTGCCTTCTATTAGACTCTCACTGTCAGGATCCTTTGCTCCTCCAGGCAAGATATCTTTAGGTCAGGTGCAGGCCATACCCATGTCAGACTTCTTCTTGTTTCTAGAATACATAATATATACTCATTTTTTCCCTGGCTTCAGAAAAAGTATAGTGGGAACAGTGCCAGCCATGGCATGGTACTTTCGACCTCTCTGAGTAGTAATTATATCACTATCCAGAGATATGAGTCAAGCTCTCCAAGACTGAAGGTTATCTCACTTGGCTATCATGAGGAGGAAAGAGAAAATACCAGGAAACTTCAATAGTTTTCTCTGGAGGGCTCCTTCTCATGCTTCTATGCTCCACCTATGATATCCTCAGGGGAGATTTTTGGGCCAACCATTTTAACAGCCCCCTCGGCATCTCTACTTAGATGTTTGAGCACCCTACTTCAGGATGAGAAGGCATTTTATAAACTATAAAGCATAGTATGCATAGTAATTATCACAGCAGGTAACATTTCCCCAAGCAATTACGATGTGGTAGGTACTGGGCCAGAAGCTCTCTATGTTGCCCACTAAAACCTTGAGCTGGGATCGCTTGTTACCTTCATTCTGCAAGGTCAGCTACTCTCTTGCAAACAAGTGCACAGCTGAAGTGCTTGCTGACATAGAGTTGCTTTTTTATGGCTTCTCTCTCTGTGGTTTTGATTCAGCCCTGAGTAAAGTGGAAAAGTTTGATGTTGAAGAATCTCACAGAAATAATTTCTTCTAAATATTTCCAAATTTATATGTGACAGGGTTCCAAATCTCTTCATCCCATCTACCCATCCAATCTAACCAAGATATAGAAACAACCTAAATGCCTATCAACAGACGATTGGAAAAAGAAGTTATGGTTCATATATATAATGGAATATTACTCAGCCATTAAAAAAAATGAAATCCTACCATTTGCAATGACAGGAATGTACCTAGAGGTTATTATGCTGAGTGACATAAGTCAGACAGAGAAACATAAATATCATATGATTTCACTTATATGTGGAATCTAAAGAACAAAATAAACTCATCAAAAACAGACTCATAAATATAGAAGACAATTTGGTGATGGACAGAGGGGAGGGGGTTTTGGGGGCTGGGAGAATGGAGTGAAGAGTTAAAAAAGTACAATTTAGTAGTTGATAGATGGTCACAGGGATGGGGAGCATGGCATAAGGAACGTAGTTAGCATTAATATATTGGCTAGGTGGAAAACCAGAGGAGAGAAGGAGCAATTAGGAGGATCATTTTATAAACTATATAAATGTCTAACCAATGTATTGTATACTTGAAACTAGTAAGTTTTTTAAAAAAATAAATGAATAATGAACATAAAGAACCCATCACACCTTTGCATTTTAGGTTTTTTCACTTCTGTGAAGTGTGAGCCTGGCCACTGGTGCACAATCCCCAGATTACCTTAACCAGACTCCCATTTGGAGAAACAAACCCTACATCTGTGTAGATATGCTCATTAGCTAAGTATTCCCTAGATGAAACAAATAGGTGAAATGATGAAAGGGACTCGCAGGAAAAAAGAAAAAAAAAAAAACATTAATCCTGCTAAATGACTCCTTCACTTCCCTCTCAGTAGGAGCAGTCACCTCTGTGATACCCATACTTCACAACATAACCTCCTTTAGAGGTTCTTGTCATTTCTTAGTTTATTGAAATTTGCTTTCCTGGGCCCATGACACAGCCCTGTCAGGGGCCTTAGAGCCTTCGCTGTTACAAATGAAAGGCAGCATGGTCCCTCCCACAAGTTCCTATCACCTCCACATCCTCAGATGAATGCCATTCATCTTTGTTAAGTCTAGAACAGCTGCTCCCCGCCATCTGAGCTACAAAACTGCCAACAAGGCAATTGAGAATTCATAACCACGAGTCAAGCTTCTGGGAGTTTCCAGACTGCAAAACAGTTTAGTTCCTATCAGTCATATGATCCATGCAGCCCAAGATAAAACTGGCAAGGTAACTAGGCATTCTCTTTGACTATATTTGATTTGTCCATGAAGGAGCCACAGATGAAGAAGTTCCATTAGGAGAGTGATTGTAGTAAGGATTTGATGGAAAAGCAATGCACAGATTCTAATCAAAGCAGCCAGAGGTGTAATAGTCCTCTTTGTGGCATGCTTCTGGCCTGCCTCAGCAACCAAATGAATAAACCAAAAGCAAAAGGCCTCTCCAAGGCTTTACCTAAAAATTCAAGAGATTCATTTTTTCAGCCTAAATATTAATCTTCATTAAATGCTAATATTTTTTAAGACCTGACACGTTTTGCTTGAGTAGCATCTCTACCTTAAGATAAAGTAGGTTTATTGAGTCCTCTACTAAGGGGAACTTGAAGGAGAGAGAGGGACCTGGGTACTGACATCAGGAAAGGAGACTTCTCCCTGTCACACAGGGAACCTAGCAGAAGTGATAGGGATGCTTCTATCAGCAGCACCCTCTGAACTCAAGTAACTCAAGTAGCCAGGACAGTTCATCTTCTCACTCCACTCACCCCAGGCCCAGGCTATTGACTTTTACACATAACTAGTAACCAGCTGCCTGCCTTGTCAGAACAATATTCACAATTTCTAAAGAAAAGAATTTATATGCATTTCATTCTGTCACACTCAAAATGTTTTTGGACTTTTTCAGAACATAAAATGAAAATGAGAGCACAGAAACCTCTGCTCATGGAGAAATTGTAGAGAATCATAGGTATCCTTAGGGTGCTTCAAAATCACAATAGTAGCCACAGCAAAAATAATCCTCAAAATAAAAATAAAATATTCAGGTTAATCTCCAACATGGGTGTGGTGCTTTATGTGTGCTCAAACCAGCTCATAGCTGTCACTTCATTGAATTCATGCTTCTCTCATAGGTAGAAAGGGAGTGGGTCCTTCCTACCAAGTGGGTGTTAGAGGTGCTGGAGGTTAAGTGACCTGCATCTCAAAGACGGAAGCCCAGCCTTTACCAATGCAAATAATCTCATATAGATTTCCCACTGCAGTATTAGGAGGCAGGTAAGGACTGCTGCAAAGACTCAGCCACCACGGTGACTCAGGAATCTGAATAGCTAGAGAGCGAGGCTTTCACTCTTCAAGTCAGAAAAGATCTTGGGCTGCCCTATGTACAGGAGGCAAGTTTCCTTCCTGTGTTGAATGATGTATTCGTACCATTTTATATGCTCAACACATGAGCCATTAAAATGCAGGAAAATAAACAATCGGTGAAAACTAGAGTGGGAGGAATTTGCTTTCTCAACTTGAAATGGAAATTTTTTGTGTGAATAAACCATAAAATGGTTTCAGAGGCTTGTTTGGGTTCACTTCCTATTTCAAGATTACCTAGTGCGAATGATCTGTAAATTTCCATTTGCGTAACTAAATCATCCTATTTGTTACCATCAGTGAGTTAGCATTCTTATCTACCAGCCTTTCAGGGTGGCTCTTTTCTGGGGACACATCTGGTTTAGCCTTCAAAAGAGTATATTTTCACAGCCACATGTGGGATCTCAGCCTTCCAACTTGTGGGCCTCTAATAGGATGCAAATTACTAATGGGATGTTCAAGTTAACAGGCCACAATGTCTCCAGAGGGTATCCAGTTCTCTAAGTTAATGTTTAAAGCCGATCATCTCCAAAAGCCTCAGAAATTAACTGGATGGGCATTTTGAAACTTTTATCAAATGGGACTTTGGTTATTTTAAGTCTCAAAGTTTCCATTACTTACATTTTGGCTATAAGTGTTAACTTTTCTGCCAAAACTGCAAAACTGCCTGGGGTTATCTGTCTTTGGGCCAAATCATTTTTCTAAAATTCCAATGGCTGTTTAGTGTCTCTCTGATTAGAGCAGCACTCTAGCTGTGGGTGCCTGAGGTGAGAAAAAGTCATCATACACAGTAACTCTGCACAGAAGTTGCAGGTGAACTCAGAGGCTAGCTGAGGCCTGGGTAGGGCATCAGCTGCATCTTCCACAGCCTGTGTGGAATAATTGGCTCTTGGAGTACATCATCTGAAAGTGATTTTGGAGATTATATTGGTTTCCTAGCTGTCATAACAAATGACCACAAACCACAACAACAGAAATTTATTCTCTCACAGTTCTTGAGGCCAGAAATCTGAAATCTAGGTTTTGGCAGAACCAAGCTCACTCTGAAAGCTCAATGAGGCAACATATTCCTCAACTCTACCAAGTTCCAAGGGCTTCATTATTCTCACCACTGCCTCTCTTTTCACATTGCCTCCCCTCTTCCATTTATCTAATCTATTTCTATCCCCCTTTTATAAAGACTCTTGTCATTGGCTTTAGTGCCACCTGGGTAATCCAAGGTGATCTCATCTCAAGATCCTTAATTTAATCACACTTGCAAAAACCCTTTTTTTCCCCACATTCCCAAGGTCCAGGTATTAGAATATCTACACAGTATTTGAAGAGCCACCATTCAACTCACTTCAAAATCCTCATTTAATGGATAAGGTGACTAAGGCTAGAGTGGCTCAAGGTTATATATCTGGAGCCAGACAATGAGCCAGACCTTGGACTCCTGATGTGAAGACAGAATTCACCCAATTGCTCAGGATCTCAATCCAGGAGTCATCCTTCACTTCTCAGTTTTCTTCATCTCCGGTATCTATCAGAAAGTGGTATTTTCTTTATTCTCAAACAATATCCTGCAGCATGCCCTTTCTCAACACCTTCGCCTCTGCTTGAGAGTCCAAGCAACATCTCTCCTGGCTTACCTCCTGATTGCTTCTCCTCTTGGTTTTCCATAGTTCATTCTTCACAATTGTCTTTGAGTATATTATCAAGCAAATCTGTCTCCTCCTTCAAACCTTCAGAGTTTCTCATCACACCAAGAATAGAATGAAGTTCTGCCCATGGCCTTCATTGCCCCATTGACCCACCTCTCCACCCCCTCATCTCACCTCCTGCCACCCATGCTTCCCCTGCAGTATGCTCCAGCAACCCTGACCATCTTTATTTTTCCCAAACACACTAAATTGGTTCCTCTAGGACCTCCATATTTGCATCCCTTCAGCTTAGCACATTCTATGGGAAATTTGGTTTCATTATATGTTATTTCACTTAAAGTCACAGAACCTATTGACAAGATTAAGGGAGGACTTTTAACTATACTTTGGATTCTAGAACATGGATTTCAAAAGACTTGAAGAAAAAAAGGTATAACAGCAAAGCCTGAGAGATTTTCCAATGAAATATATTGCAAGAGGCTCAGGGAGCTCTAAAACAGTGATTTACTCACCTTTGAAAAAATGTCAATGAGGAAAGAAATGAGATGTCAAATAAAGATGGGTTTGTGTGCCTTATAGGGCTTTTAGATGAGCTCAAAGAGAGGCACAGAAAGGGCCTGTATCCAAGGTATGAGAACAACAGGACAATGTGGAAAGTGTAGGTCTCCTGCAGGCATTGCATGGAGCAATGTGACAGATGTAGGAGAGACTGAGAAGGACCTCTGATTCCAGCCCTCTCCATGATGTCTTCATCCAGTCCTCACTGGGGCCTCCCAGGACAGGCAACAATGTGTTATTAGCCTATTTTAAAGATAAAACAACCTGGGCTTCAGAGAGGCAAAGTCTCAGGTCCCATAGCTATTCATTTAATGAGGAGAATAATTACCAAACAGAAAAGGACTGAAGCACAAGAGACGCAGGCTCATACCTGATTGTCCTTCCAACATTCACATCTCCAAGCCCCCATATGTCTCCAACAAATAGTGAAGTCTCTTGATGAAGCTAGATGTTGAGCATGCACAAATGAAAGACGTGGGCCTGCCCTTGTGGAGCTGACAGTCTCCATGGATACTGATGTGTAATTGAGCACTGCTTTGGAGAGGGGAGGCCACAAAGGAGTAGCCCCTCACCCAGAATTTATGGTGTTAGGAGAGGTTTTCCATCCTAGCTGAAAACAGTCAGATAAGCATATTGGAGGGGTCAGGCGAGAGAGAGTATTCTCCCAGATAAAACAGCTTATGGCCTAGGGGATTAGACGGCAGGACAATGGCCTATTTGCGAAGTTAATCAGTGCAGAAGACTTGTGATTATATGTTAATATCCATCTCCCTCTCTATGCAGCAAGGGCTATAAGGGCAGGAACTGTCCCTTTCATTCACTTCTGAATCTCCAGTGCCTGGCACATGCCTGCTACTGAATGACAATAATAATAATAATAATAATTAATAATAATAATAATAACAACAATAATAATAATAAAATAATAGTAGTAAATAGTTAACATTGATCAAACATTGACTACTTGTTGTCTAAGAATGTTACTATTAGTAAGTGATCAATAAATAGTTATTAAGAGAATGAGCAAATAAATGAATTGCAAAAGTGACAAGATAATGTTGGAGAGTAGCAGATTCCAGCTTATAAAGTCATGGGCCAGTTAAGGAAGGTGGGCTCTATCCAGCAAGCAATAAGTGAGAGCACACTGGGGCTTTTTAAGCGGGAACTGACATGGTTTCGTGTTTGTTTATTTAAGTGATTTTTTTAAATTTTCTAATTACAATTGATGTACAATATTATATTAGTTTCAGGTGTACAACATAGTGATTAGACATTTATATAATTCAGGAAGTGATCATTCCAATAGATCTAATACCCATTTGACACCATACGTAGTCATTACAATATTATTGACCGTATTCCCTATGCTGCACTTTACATTTGCATGACTGTTTTTATAACTGGCAATTTGCACATCTTAATCACTTCTCCTTTTCACAACCATCACCCCCCATGTTCTCTGTATCTATGAGTTTTTTTCTGTTTTATTTATTTTTTCATTTATTTTTATTTTTATTTTTTTTAGATTTCACATATAAGTGAAGTCATATGGTATCTTTCTCTGACCGATTTATTTCACTTAACATAATATGCTCTACATCAATCCATGTTGTTGCAAATGGCAAGATTTCATTCACTTTGTGGCTGAAATTCTATTATATATATGTACCACCTCCTCTATCCGTTCTTCTTTTTATGGGTACATAGGTTGCCTCCATATCTTGACTATTGAAAACAATGCTGTAATTAACATAGGGATACATATGTGTTTTTTTAATTAGTTTTTTTGCATTTTTCCAGATGAATATAGAAAAGAGGAATTGCTGGGTCTGTCTTTGGTTCTTGTTATAACCTTGTTATAAATTTTGCTACCCCTGCTTTTCATTTTTCATTTCTATCTCTTTGTTAAAGTTCTCACTGAATTCATCTACTCTTCCCCTAAGTTCATTGAGCATCCTTATGACCTTTCCATGAGTCCAGTGTTTTGAACTCTGCATCTGGTAGATTGCTCATCTCTATTTTGTTTAGTTATTTTTTTGAAGTTTTGTTTTGTTCTTTCATTTGGGAAATGATTATCTCTTCATTTTGTTTAATTCCTGTGTTTGTTTTTATGTATTAGATAGTTCTGCTATATCTCCCAGTCTTGGTAGAGTGACCTTATGTAGAAGGTGTTCTGTGAAGCCCAGTGAGACAGTCTTACTAGTCACCTGAGCTGGGTGCTGCAGGTATGTCTCTTATGTGGGTTGTGTGTGCCCTCCTGTTGTAGTTGAGCCTTGGTTGATGTTTGCACATTAATAAGTGGGATCAATCCTCAGATTAACTGGTTATGAGGAATGGCCGTGACTACAGTGGAGGAGCTGTTGTGCAGGATTTGCTTTAGCAGGACTCTGGTGCCTACCTAGTCTACCTTTTGAGTGTGTTGTTTGTCGAGGTAGTTAGGTGATGCTCAGGTGTGGTGTGAAGTTGGCCACTGGGTGAGTTGGTTCTGGGGTCTCTGGGAAGGGTTTTCATGCAGGCCAGTGTCAGTTGCTGCTTGTGCCCGGCCCAGGGCCAGCTAGTATAAGCTACAACATAATCTTCAGATGATTTCCACTTGTTCTGTGCTCGACAGAACCTGGGAGAGGCTAAGCTGTGAACTGAGGCTGCTGCCACTAGTGCTAGGCTTTGGGACACTTATCAAGAGGTCCAGGGCATGCCGAGGCCAAGTGCTACTTCTTTGAGGTTTGTAAATCTTTGAGAGATTTTAGAAAAGTCTGTAAGATGAGCCAAGATAGGCTGTATATAGAAAAGCCACTGGAAGTGACTTGGGTGGGCCCACAAGTTGGTTGAGGCAGGGTCTCAGGGAATCACTAGAGTAGGTCATTAGCCAAGTTGATGGAGACTCAGACTTGGCACCCAAAGACATCTGCAGGCTGTGTGTGGGGACAGGAAGGTTCAACAAAGGAGCAATGGCAATTGCCAGAACTTCTGTCTGGGAAAAAGCTACCCTTACAGTCCTCTTTCTGAAGCCATATATTCAGTTCCTTCTTTTATGACCCTGATGCTTTCAGAGCTGTCTCCTCAGTGCTGGAGCTCAGAGCAAGTGAGTCCATAAGTAATCTCTTCATCTCCCTCAGCCACAATTCTTGCTGACTTTTACAGCCAGAGCTTGTGAGGACTTCTCTTCCTGGCACTGAAACACTGGGCTGGTATAGGGCTGAGACCCTTTGCTCATCCTGAGCTGAAATATCTCTCCTGTTTCTTAAACACCACACCAAGGGCATGGAAGCAGCCTGTTCCATGTCTTCTCCTCTCATAAAAATCTCTATGTGGCTTCTTCTGTACTTCCTTAGTTATAGGATTTCTGACCAACTAGATTTCAGGTGGTCCTTAATAATGGCTGTTCTGTAGTTTAGTTTTAATTTTGATGTTGTCATGGGAGGTGGTGAACACAGTGTTTGTCACATTTTGACCAGCAGTGCTGTTCATTTTTTAAAGTTCATAAAGAATGGGGTTGATACTAGATTATGGAAATGGTTGAATACTATCAGAACTTAGTTTTGAAAAGAGAGAAGAGTGTGGATTCCACAAACCACAGATCAAAATAGGAATAGTTCCACTGAATGAAACATTTATTTATTGAGAGCTTACTATATGCCATGTATTATTCTTGGTGATTTACACAAATTAGCTAATTTAATCCTCAAACCAATGCTATCTGATAGATACAGATATCATACTCAGGCCACCTAGTCAATACCCATGTTCTAACTAACCAGCTATACTCCCACTCTTGCCTCTAGTTATGACTTCTGCTGCTTGAAGGAACACAATCCTTTGCTTTATAAAACCATGGTACTGTATGAACAAAATTCAAAGACAAAGAGAAATTTGATCTGAAAGAGAACTGAAACTAGCAGTCAGATTCAGCTTCGTAGCCATGCAACCTATAGAGTTAAACAGGGCACCACAACCAGAAGGGCCCCAAATTTGGTTTTTCAGTAAGATGCTATGCTTTCACTCTTCTGGGATTCTAAATAAATTTTTTTTTTAACAAAGAGCCCCCTGTTTTCCCTTTTCACTGGACCCCACACATGTAGCTGATCCTAGGAGGATGAAAATTGCATGCAGAGGATTCCAGTTTTATATGGAGAAAGGTTTCCTCTCTCACACAGAGTGACTGAACTCCCTCCTGGAATGATGTTCCCCTTCAGCACATAGATTTATACAGATGCTGGACAACCACACAGCAGACATGTTATAGAAATAATTTACTCTTCAAAATGAGAGTTGGGCTTAGCCATCTTCCTGGAACCACCCACATCATTCAGAGTAATGATAGCCTCTAAGATTACAGCAAATTGCCTCCAGTGACCAATCTTTTATAGCTGTGAATTTTCCACTCAAAATATTGGATCCCAATTCTTCAGGGTGTGACAAGGTTACGTATATTTGGGAATGTTCTACTGGTGATTTTTAAAGGCACCCCTGGTTAAAGACCACTCCTGAAACAGAGGCCATCTCTGGCTCCTGTCCATCTAGGCATCACTTAAAAGGGACACAACACTTTGTGAAATGTGAAGGGAATACTGGCATGAAAACTAAGTTGCAGCTGATTAGTATGTAGTTCTGTCATCCTGCCATGAAGTTGCAACTATCCTTAACCTGCCCTACATCTAACACCTTAAATATTCAAAACCCCAAACCACTCAATGAAACAAAATTTACCCAGAAGCTTAAAAGAAAGACAGAACCAAGAATAGAGTGTATTTTATCAATGCCGCTCTGACTACTTCATTGTCACTAGAAGGTCAGATGAACTCCCTGCCCATCATCCTATAAACCATTCCTTTTATCAAGTTTTTTTTATTATAACATTATCTTGTAGTAGATTAACAGAATCATGTTGCTTGGATTAACAGAATCCTAGAGGGTCTCCAGAGACATCCTAAAACTACAGAGAACTGAATAAAGTATGTGGAGATCAAGGTGAGCAGGCTATTACCTTAAAACTACATCATCTCAGCAAACTCATGTGTTTTCCTCCCTCTGCCCTGTATGAGTAGTCATCATGTTCTATTCTGTCTCCTTCCAGAAGACTGTAAACAATGTTTTAACACTAAGGGCCACCTGCTGTGGTTTTTTTAAAATGTGATTTGAAATAGTAATGTTCCTAATTACATGAATCATCTCCAAATTTAGAAGGTAGCTCCTAATACTCATTGCCTGTTCTGAATCTTGATAATGTTTTCCAGTTTTCATGTGGGAATCATTGCCAGGACACTCAACTTGGTGCTTCACAGTCCCTGAAAGGTCAACATAAAAATACTTGGTCTACTCAACAAACAAACCAAGGCTCTGTCTGTGTGCAGCAAAATAACGAATGGTTTGCCAGTTATGTGCAAAAGTAAAAAGTCTTCCTAGACCATGAGGAACAGTGGCACTCAAGTTAGAAGGTGTTATGAAATGGATCCTTATGTCTTCCACAGAGGACAACAACAATGTATATGTTGAAGCCTTAACCCCTAATATGATGGTATTAGGAGGTCGATTTTTTGGTGGTAATTAGATGAGGTCATAAGAATAGAGCTCTATAATGGGATTAGTGCCCTTATAAGAAAACACAAGAGAGTTCCCTCACTCTTTCTCTCCACCATGTGAAGACACAGCGAGAAGGAGGCTGTCTGCAAGCCTGAAAGAGAGCTATTACCAGGAACCAAATTGGCCAACACCTTGATCTTGGATTTTCCAGATCAGAAAATGTGAGAAATAGATGTTTGTTGTTTAAAGCCATCAAGTCTGTGATTTTTTATTATGGCAGCCCAAGCAGACTAAGACAAGGAGGGAGGAGTGACATCATGCTAACTTCTGGCTCCCCTTATTCCCCTACCTTCCCAATCTTCACTCCCCCACTCCTATTCCTACACATAAATCTCAGATTTCTGGCAAATGCTTGGGGAGACTGTGTAGTTTTTAAAAGTCTTAGAGAGAATTCTCTTATTTTTCCCACCTCATGACAACCAATGGTATAAGCCAATTTCTCTTCTTTCAACCACTGATTATCTACACATAATTCACACCACTGACACACATACATTCACACTCAGGCACACTCACTCGCAACCATGCATGGTAACTAATTTTTCAGAGAAGGCTTTTTTTTCTTTTTGGTGATTTTTTCTATTTTATTCCATACCTACCTTCACTCCAAAAAAGAATCAAAGTTAATTAAAGTCTTCACATTTCAGGGGTTTGCTTTGGTGCCCCATGAATGCAGCTAGCATCCCTTTGGGATAAAGTGGCGAGTCTTTTTATGATAACAGTTTCATTTGGATTACTGTAAAACCTCACTGGATCAACCAGTGAACAACAGGCCATCCCCACCATGACTCCAATCCGTAGCTCCTTCCCCAGTTAAGATATCAAACCACGATACTATAGTCTCTCTCCAGAATTACTACATCACTCAAATCCTACCTCCTCCAAACTTCTGCCTGACCTCAAAAAAACTTTAAAAAATATGTAACTCATCCACATAAATGAGGAGCCTGTGAAAGATTATTGGTTCCATTATATAGGGTTGTTATTATATTTTCAAAATACATGTAAAAAACCACTTAATGACATTTTACTTCTTCATAGCTAGGCAAATTCACCAAATCAAACGATAAGAGTATTACAATTCCCAAAAAGTTGGAAAGATTTTGCCCTGACACATGGTTGGTGACATAAAGAGTACAATTTGATATTCTAGTCAAGATTCTTTGTCAGGGCTGGCCAAATTCCCATACTCTGAAGCCTGACTTTCCCCACCTCAGATGCTGATTGGCCATTTTTGGCAGACCCCACACACTCCATGTTTTAGAAGTAAACTTGACTGGAGGCACAGGGATGGGTTCTGTTCGTACTTGAAGCCCCTCAGCAGCTCATACCCCTAAAACTGCTCCCTGCCTTAAATTTCTGCCTTTCTCAATAAACAGCCCAATAACTCACATCCACAAGGATGAGGTTCAGCCTAGTTCTTCCCTCTTTGGCAAGTGTCCCACCCTATTTCTAATCAGGAACAGAAGTTCCATGCTAAAAATCAAATTATTTTCTGAGCTACTCTACTGTGTCTATTGCAACACCATATATCTATTTATGTTCTACCAGTGAAACAGAGTTTTCTCCCTGTGACTGCTTCCTAGTTAAGGAAGCCAGAAAAGTATGCTAAAGGGCTTTGAAACCAGGGACCAGTAGCGAGATTTGAAAGCCAGTGTCTCGACCCATAGAGATGAGAGCAAGGGAACCCCAGTGACAGTGAGCCACAAGCACATTGCTATCCATGGCCAGCATTCCCATGCCAGCCCCCAGAGTAAGACGTCATCATCAAAATGGCCAAAGACAAAATAATAGTCTCTTTGAGTCTGACACATCTGCCACAGTTGTCCTAGCCTAGCAGGGAATGACCCCACACTCCTTTGCACACACATATATGCACAGATATGCACATATACACACATAACGTCACCATTACATCTGAGAGAGCTATAAAGTGTCTTGGTTTCACACATTGTATATCTGCACTCTTCACCAAGACAAAAACCTCCAGAGAAATTTTTTCATTATTCTCCCAATGATTGACAGTATTTCCCAAATCGTGGTCCCCATCACCAAGCAGTAGCAGAGTAGCTACTCAGAGAAGTTTGAAATATCATTCCAGAGCCCTTGTCCACATTCATCACTGAAGCGATCAGCAAATCTTTATTGCACTCTTGTTCCTTTGCGCTTGTCCTTCAGTCATTAAGCTTAACAATGTCAACAGTGTTCACAACGCGAAGACTGAATTAACACAGGAAGGAGACAGAGCAGAGCAGAGACAGAGCAGTAGGGCCATAATTCAGCTTAGGCACCCAAAGTCTGAGCTGGAATGCTCCCGTTAAGAGGGAGGGGTGGGAGAAAACCTGAAAGACAAAAAAGGGACTGACCTTTTCTATGGCTGTTGTACCAACCTGATGCAGATATATACAGAAGGATAATAAAAACTTCCCTAAATAATGTGGTCATTTGGGAGCATCTACAATTAATAAAATAACTAGAATAGATAAAACAATAGAATCCAAGAATAATGATTATCAACCCACCATAGAAAACTGGGACAACTAGGGTAGCCACTTGAGGAATAGTAGGGATCATTATGCATTTGGGCTGGACCACTTATAATTGATCTCTAACCCTCTGAGGAAGAACACAAGTAACTGTTAATGTTCTGACTTTACAGATAAGGAAACTAGGTTCAGAGAAATTAAGCAATTTGCCCTGGATCGCACAGTCAATAAATGGCCAAATTGAGTTTTTTAACCCCTGATTATTGTGGTAAACAGAATAATGTCCCTCAAAGATGTTCACACCCTAGTCCCTGAAATGTGTAAATATATTCCCATAGTAAAGGGAAATTCATGAATCAGATAAGATTGTTTGCTAATTAGTCAACCTTGAGAGAGGGACATTGTCTTGAATTATCCAAGTAAGCCAAGTGTAGTCACAACAGCCCTTAGATGTGGAAATGGGAGGAAGAGTCAGTGTCAGAATAATGTGATGTGTGATGTGAGATTCAACCAGCCATTGCTGGCTTTGAAGATGGAGGAAAGGACTACAAGCCAAAGAATGCAAATGGCCTCTCAAATCAGGCAAAGGCAAGAAAATGGATTCTTCCCTAGAGCTTCCAGAAGGAGCACAGGCCTGCTGACACCTTCATTTATGACCTATTCTGGACTTCAGACCCCCAAAATGGTAAGATATTAAATTCATGTTGTTTTAAGCTATTATGACTATGGCAATTTGTTACAGCAGCTACAGGAGACTAAAATCATCATCTGAATCAAGGTCTTGCTCTGTTCTTTATGACCACTGTTAGTTTTCTATGATGACATAACAAATTACCTAAAAACAGCATGAATTCATTAGCTCCCAGTATTTTTAGGTTAGAAGTCTAGTCCATCACAC
This sequence comes from Macroglossus sobrinus, assembly GCA_004027375.1. Taxonomy (NCBI): domain Eukaryota; kingdom Metazoa; phylum Chordata; class Mammalia; order Chiroptera; family Pteropodidae; genus Macroglossus; species Macroglossus sobrinus. The sequence continues at coordinate 208,051 of PVKZ01002193.1, forward strand.
TCAAGTCCTGCCTACACTCCAGGGGAGGAAATTATGAACCAGAGGATAAAAATTTTGGAGGGCCACCTTGGAATTCTGCCTCCTCCCACCACATGAGTATATATCAGCTGTTTTGACCATGATCCACTCCACTTCACTCTCACCTACCATGTAAGGTATATTGCCTTTCTTAGGTGAACCACAAAAAAAAAAAAAAACTTTAAAAAAACACTCAAACTCAATATTGGCCTGCTTGCCTACCAACCCTATTTCCTACTCAAATCTCCCTCTGAGCTTTCTCTGTTCATGGCACTACATGATCAACCAGTTAGAAACCTGGTAATGTTAAGAGCTAACTTTTATTGAGCACCACATACTGATGTGAGAAATATGTTTCCTCACAAACCTATGAGCAAGTATTGATACTTCCTCAGTTTTACAGATGAACAAACTGAGGTACGGAGAGGTTAAGTAACATAATTGCTCTTAATTATGGACAGAACCATGATTAAAAGGCAGGTTGTGGGACTCAAGAGCTCTTAAAATATTGCTAGCTTCAGAGCTTCCAGCCAAAGCCCTCACATCATTAAAGTCTTAATGTGCTTTTGATGCTACATCTAATGATTATTTCATTCTATATCAGCAGATCTTTTGTGGGGGGCAGAGACCCAACGAGATCTAGGAAACTCTCTTAGCAAACATTTTCAAACTAGATATACCTTGTACCCCACTATTTGCAATATAACCCAGTTGGAGAGATTGATATGAGATGGTCATAATTTGTAAAAATTTCTAGGTGATTCTGAGTTATTCTCAGGAAACCCCACCCCCACCCCATGCACATACACAAACATACACTGTCAAACTGACTTTTCCAGCTTCATGGTGGTGGTCATTATTAAACAACAAGGAGAGAGTTGACACTTCATTCCTGTAAAGGTCAAAATAAAAATTAAATTTAGGAAACTCAGTTTATCAATTTGCACAAAACAGTCTGAAAGGAAACAGTTTAATTTGTTTAATCTTAAATTACTTTTTAAAATGAGCATAGTTGGTAATCAACTTTCTAAATTCATTTAATTGCTATTTTTAATAATCTCTGTCACTTTAACTGAATTGAACTTTTAAAAAATATATTTTTCAGGAGCACATAAGTTTTCAAAGTTCAGTTAATATACCGTATAACTTATCTACTGCCTCTCTGAGTCCCAAATATTTAAAGGTTTTTGATATTTCTTAGATGTAACTTGTTATTAAATTGAATAGCTTTGGCTCTCTGTCACTTCCTGGTTAACTCACAATATCTTTTCTCTTCTTATTTCCTAAGATCTTAAGGTCTCATTGTATTAACTGGAATGTAGGTGTGACATCTGGAGCTTTAGCTGCTATATCAGAGCATGAAGTAAAGGGTCCCATACTAGAGATGGTGGAAGGAGTTTGGTTATCACTTGGAAAAGCTGACACTCCAGCCTTGGACTTTCATATACAGGCTGCCTTTACTTTATAAAGAAATAACATTCTGGTTTATTAAAGCTACTCTGATGTTGGATTTTCTGTTATATGTGGCCAGCTCTAATCTTAAATTATATAGATGCTAATTTCAAATGTGCCTTCTAGCTTAGATATTTTAGAATTCCCGTATGCTCTTCCTTACTTTATTCTTGGCTTTTCATCAACTATCAGGAAAAATTAAGCGCAGAGAGGCTAAATGTCTTGGTCAAGATGCCACAAAAATAGAACCTGGGTCTTTTCTAATAAGTAGGTCTTGTGTTTACCAATGCCTTTTGTAATAAGAAGCTTCAAATGTCAACCCACAAATATATCACCACTCATCTTGACACTAACTCCCCTAATGCTTTTGTATTTTGTTGCTTAGAAAAGTGCAGCTTTCTAAAACCTGAATTATCACAGCATACCGTCAAGTAGAATAAAACTCAATGCTATCCCCATCCATCATTCCTTTTCTTTTAAACTGGTGTGCATTGATCGCCCAGTCTAAAGAATTATGACAATCAATAACTTTTTTTTCAGTGAGACTGTGTGTGAGACTAAAGAAATTAGCTTATTTTGTAGTGGAAAGAAACAAGATGTCAATCAACCCCCTTAAACCTAATCTCAAGTAAGTGTAGTGTCAATAGGAGAAAAATCTAAGTCACAATTGTCAAAGTCACCCTGATGGGAGACCAGACCTCACATGCTGGCTAGGCATGGAGAGCACATTAATCACAGAATGCCTTGTCATAATGAGGCCTCCTGTCCTATGGAATAATTTAGAAGATGTCTATTCTATTTAAGGGCTCTAGTTCACCACTACAACACTTGATACCACTTTCCATATTCTGATTACCATTGCTGAGTAACAAATTACCTCAAAATATAATGGCTCAAAACAGTCATTTTACTTTGCTCACAATATTGTGGATCAAGTATTTGGAAAAGTCTCAACTGGAAATTTCTCACTTGGGATCTCGCATGTTGTTATAGTCAAATGCTGGTTGAGACTGCAGTCATATGAAGGCTTAGTTGGGCTGGACATTCAAGATGGCACACACACGTGATTGATGGTCGATGCCATCTGCCATCAGAATCACAGTGAGGACTGATGCTCTAACCACTTCACATAGCCTCTCTAGCATGGGGGTTTCAGTGTAGTCAGACTTTTTATGTGACAAATGGCTTTCCCCAGAGGAACAGAAAGAAACTTCTTGGCTTGCTGTGAGCTAGCCTCAGAAGTTTTATGCCATCACTTCTACTGCTTTTGCTTGGTGAAGTAGTGTCTTGGTTGCATCGACCTTTCTAAACTTAAAGTGAAGGGACTTAGAACCCATTTTTCAATAGGAAGAGTGTCAAAATTTTACAGGTTTTTTTTGGACAGCTCTTTTCAGACCAGGATTGGAAGAGGAAGCATGAGTGTATTATAAAGTGGAGAAACAAGGAAATAGATTTTCAGAAAGTGTCACTTTCAATTGAATGTTTTGTTTCTCTCTGTGTTCTTCCAAGTTGCCTTTTCCTTACTTTTCCTCAACCTCAGAGTGTTCTAATCTGCAGTCTCCAGTCCCTCTTGTCCTAGCTGACTGCACTTTGTTGACCTGTCATGGTTCCTCTGTGCCCTTTAACCCACATCATTCATCTTTTTTCTGTGTCACACACCAGTCCCAGGTAAGACATCTCTCTCCTTTAAGCAGGCCATCATTTTAGTAAAGCCTGCCTCTAAAAGAGAAACTGAAGCAGATCCAGAAAGCAAAGGCAGAAAGAGTGGTGGAAAGTCTTAGTCAAGCTGTAAGAGTCAATAGTGCTGTGCCAGGTTGAATGCTTATAGAAACCAAGGGAGCAACAAAGAAATTCCATTCTCATTGAGATATCAGTTACCAGAAGGACAGACAACAATCAGGCCAAACACAAAGGCATCCTACTGTTGTTCCATGAGGTAGTAGGTTAAAATCTCCCTTTTAATGATACCACTCTAGGGTTAGACCTTGGCCTTGAGTTCCCACCTTGATCCACTTCCTGCTTCCATTTCCAGACTCATCTTCCATCACCCACCAAGTTCTCCATGCTCTACCAAGCTGAAATAGAATTGCTTGTCAAATCAGAACTATAAACAAGGAAGAATCAGAGAAGCCATGTTCTCAGAGAACTCCAAAATTCCACTGAGCTGACAAAACTTTTTAAAAGCTCGAGGCTAGGTCCACATAGTGCCACAACAATTAAGTATGTCCATCCATTTATTCATCTCATGTGTTGGGTGTGTGGTGAGAGAAGTGTGAGGTCACTAGGAAAAGTTGGTAAGTTCAGTTAGCAGCTTTTCTTACTTCAAATGAATACAACTAAATAAGATACTTGATACTCAATATTAAAATTTATCACAAAATCTCAAGTCAGGACAAAATCTGAAGTGTATTTTACACTCCAGAGCTCCCCCTGAGGAATCAGGCTGAGACTTTGCTTGAAATTTCACTCCTGTGTACTTCCTTCCACTGCCCTGCTCTGATTCTCTTATTCTCTTACTAATTTCCCCAGGAGCATGTCCCCAATAAATCATGTGCACACAGTCCCTTGAGTTGGGGTTTGCTCTTAGGGCCCCTAAGCTAAGTACCTCTTTTCATAAGGACATTAACTAAATGCTTCTTGCCCCACTCTAGCTAGGTGCTGTGATGATACACAAATACTATTTTCCAGTTTACTTTTCAGACTCACTTCTGTATGAGAGCATTTGAGTTCTAGCTGAATGCTTGAAGAGCTGAGGCCTAGGAATCAAGGTGAAGAAACATTAAAGAAATGAGCGAGGAGGTTTTATTTTAATTGGCAAGACTCTAAAGGGAACTGAAGTTGACTGATACAGGCTCTCTAGAGAAACTTTAGACCTCTCTTTCTTCTTGAATACAGAATCTTCAGATTGCATTAGACAATTCCAGATGCAGAGGGAGTCTTCAAGATCTATTCCAATGTCTTTATCTGATAGATGAGAAAACTGAGGTCAGAGGAGTTAAGTGACTTTCCTGATATCACACAGCCAATGAATGTCAGAATCCAAGGATGAGCAAACAGTGGGATGTCCCTGGCATAGGGTATGCACTCAATAAATGTTAGTATGTCTTTCCCAGGTCTATTCAGGCTTCTCTCTGTCCTAGACCATATCTCTTCCTTCTTATCCAGCCTGAAAACCTAAGACCAATTCTGTAACACCAATATGTCATTCTGCAAAATCTGTGAACAGAATTGTAAACGTTTTTAGCTCTACTCATACAATCACCTTCCTGTCAATTTCCTTGGCAAAGGGGTATGCAATGGGTCCCAGCAGTATCAACTCTATCCTATTTCAGCGTTGTATAGAAGGCTTAAATTTAGATGAATAATCAGCTAGATTGAGTCTCCTTTCACTAAAGTTCCAAATCATTTGGTTTGACAACATCTAGTTCGATTAAACAGTGAGCAGATTTGAGCAGGCATGACCATGATGGTCACTGCCCACAGGACACTGTGTGTTGACTATTTTCCAGATAAACTGAAAATTGGGCTCCCATTGAATTAACAAATCACCCGGTGGAACCTCTACTACAATTTCATTATGACTGTGTCTTCAAAGCTCAGAGAGAGATGGGTAGAGAGGAAAACCAGCAGCTGTTTTACAAGAAATTAATTTCTATCCCTGCAGTGATCAGTCCTGGTTAAGTGAGAGAATCAAATTATCTAAGTTACTTCTGCTGGGAAGGTCGGCTGCTCTGAATCCTGATGAAAAATAACACAATGGTGCTATTTAATTTAAAACCTCCGTCTGCTTCACTTATAATTTATAATGATTATGCTCTACATTTATGTAGTATCCCAGGATTGCAAAGAACTTTGATAGCATAAATGATTCATCCTTGAGACCCTACAGAGAAGCAAGGCTCTTCTCTCTTTCTCCATGGGGACAATGAAAAGGGAAGACTGAGCTCAACAACCTGGATTCTCAAACTGACTTTTCAACACAAATCAACCCTCCCTCTCTAGTTATTTAGGGCTTGGCATCTATGCTAGCCAGACAAGTATATTCCATAAATGAATATCATGATATCAGGAGCATAAAAGAGATAAGGAGTTATGGCTTGCAAATGTAAATCAATACAGACCGTAGGCTTTCAGCCATTTCTTTCTGAGAAAAATTCTTCTATTGCTTCCAGCAGCCTGGCCAGCATATGGTAGCCTTCTACAAGAAATTCTTAAATGGTGATCTAATAGGTTTGTGTATTATAAAGACAGAGTGAACCATGTAAAAAATAGCAATAAACACATGTCCTGCACTTTACAGTTTACAAAGCACAGTTATATCTATTACCTTGTTTACTTACTCCTCTCTTGCATTACTTTATGGGCTTTGCACTCCTGGCTGAAACTGAAGTTACTATTCACACTCTTACAGGCAAAATGCATTGCCCAGCTGCCCTCACCACACTACACTTGCCTTCACATGATAACAGAGGTCTGGCAGAAAGAACAGGTTTCTCTCCACTCAGTTACTAAGTCACCGAGGGCCACACCATTAACTACCTTGATTCTTCAATAAAAGGTCAGATATCTCTTTTCCATTCTAAACCAAGAAAAGAATTAATAATGTTTATATTTTGTCAAACACCTGCTTTGCAACCAGTAATTTGTCATGGCTTCATACACACTAAGCATCACTCTTACTACAGACTGGCCTGATGTAACACAATGCAAATAACTAAGGCTTAAATTTGCCCAAATTTAGAGTTTAGTAAAAGGTAGAGCCAGTCAGATCTTCCCCAATTTATAGCCCGCATACTTTCCCCAGGAAAATCAGGACACGATGGACAACATCTTTAAGGAAAAAAGTAGCTAGCTGCCAACAGATGCTTCATGAGCATTAAAAGTCATTTCCATTGCCCACAGCTGTGTGGCTCCACAGGCAGGACATCATAATAATTGTGTAGGCACCAAAGCTCAGTGCCTCCTGTGTATAGGAAGGACCTAGGAAGCCTCCAAAATTACAACTAAAGTGGAGTATACCGCTGGCCAGAGAGGGCCTCGCACCCCATGACAAGGCTGGCTGAGGCAGTCAACACTGACAGATGTCAGGACAAATTGGGACATGGACTGAAGGGGAGATGCTGGCTGATGGTCAGCCTAAGGAAAGGGCATTTGTGCTCACACCTCCTGGCCCTCCACCACAACAAATCTCTTTCTTGTTCCCCAAACACACTGGTGTTTCTGTTTCTTCTGTATGGAACGCCTTGATCCTTTCCCACCCTATCCCCCCAGAGAGCTGCTTCTCTTCCCATTAAGTTGGGCTCATAGATTTTTCTCTTTCATGTGGCATTCTCATATCTCCAGGCAAAAGTAATCATCTCCTAGTCTGTGATTCCATGACATGTTATCCATACTTTATCTGATGACTCTAAGAATATTGTTTTAAAGGTAATTATCTATGCATCTGTTTCTTCCATCAGACCTATATCTCTTTGAGCTCAAAGGCAGAGTTTGTCTCTGTATCTTCAATTTTAAATTTTACATCTTTGTGTGAAAATCTGATTACTTCTGTTTTCCCTTTCCCTACCCCCACTAGATTTTAAGTTCTAAATGGACATATGAGATGTGCCTGGTTTTCTGCTTGTCTTCGGAACCCAGCTAACATGGCATTTATTTTCTAAATGATTGGACAAGTAGATGGATGGACAGATAAGTGGGTGGATAAATGTTTAGATGAGTGGAAGGGTGGATAAGTGGGTTGGTAAATGGATGAATACATAGAGGGAAGTATGGATGGGTGGATAGATGGATGGGTGGATGGATGGATAAGTGGATAATGAAGGCATTATAAGAATGAGACCAACAGAAGTGCGAGAGAAAGAACCACAGACATGTGGGTGTGAAAAGTGTCAAAAAATCTCATGGAGGATGTGCCATCTGAGGAGAGCATTAAAAAAAAAAAAGCAGTTTCAGCAGCCAGAGAGAGAAGGGCCTTTCAAGCAGATGGAGAAAGTTGCAATGGAAAGAATTTGCAGAGCAGCAAGATTTCTACAGTAACTGGAGTATAGGATGCATGGGGGATCACAGAGGGGGTAAGCTGGGAAATGAAGGTCTCAAATGCTTGTCACACAGTGTCCCAAATGTCTTGTAAAGAAAATTGAAATATATCACTCACAAATCAATAGGAGCTATCCAAAGGTTTTATTTCATTTTGTTTTAGCAGAAGCACTCATACAAGGCATTGTGTTTTGGGGGTTAAGGCATTAAGTATTCTCTTATAACACACATGTTAGAAGCACTATATTGTAGATAATCCATTAGCAGCTGTTGGCACCATGATTCACCAAAGCTGCTAAAACACCACGTAGGCAGTGAAAACAAAGCACATTAGCTCTGAAGGTTGAGGTGAGAAGATGAGGTCTGGATCATGCAGTGCTGCCAAACCATCTGGGGGGAGGTTGGTGATAAAGAGAATGGCAAGAAGGGAATGGAAAAGGGGCAGTCAAGGGGATCTTCACAAGCGCTCACCTGAAAGTAGCTTGTCAAGTCCTGGATACAAAGTTTTCCAAATCATAATCAAGAAAAATCACATGTCGGACCTAATCTGGGTCATGCCATCTGGCTACAGAAAATCTAGGCCACATGTCTTATACCAACAGGTTTTGTAACCTCATTCTTTCTGAAATGTGTTGGCATCTGAAATCTTACACTTCAACACCCACACATGCACCTCTGGTCACCTCTTACACACCACTTGACCCTGTGACCCTGTCTTCTTGGAGACTGTACTGTTACAAGGGAAGAGGGTTAGAGTTGTTCGTTGCTCTATCTAGACAACAGTCAAGGTAGCACAGTGAACCACCATCGGAGAGTGAACCAGAGGCACAGCCTTCTGCTTTGATTTACTTTTTGTCTTTGCTTCCCCCAAGCCTCATCTTTTTTTCATTCTGTCCTCTCATAAGCTGATCTCTGCCCTCTCCCTGCATCATCTGGATAAGGGGCACAAACAAATAGCTTTATCTACTGCCTCGCACAGCCCAGTCTGCAACACTGTTGCTACCATGGTGCCCACAAAAGAAAATGAGCAGGCAGCATTATTCCAGCAATTCTAATTACCGTATGCTAATTGGGCTACCTTCAAGCTTGCAGGATGGTACCATTTCCCTGAGATGAAATGACAGAAGCCCCTGCACTTGCCTTGCTCTACTTATTCTTCTGTCACTTGTAGAACATCCTGTATGAGGTAGCAGCCTACACAGATACCCCGGGCAGGGAGGAACCACAAAGGCATCTGGCAGGTGGATGATATACTCCACATTTCATCAGATGTAGGCAGGAGTTCTTGAACTTAGTCCTTGTACAGTGGGACTTTAAGGGTCCCTGAATGACCCTCAGCCTTTGGAACAGACAAATTTTCTTATATGTATGTAGATGCATTTATCTATGGGGTTCAAAATTTCCTTGGCTTTTCAAAGAAGACCGATATCTTTTTTAAAAAATGTGACAACCACTGGCCTAAAGGGAAAAACATCTATTTATCAAGTGTTTCTTTTATTTCCTGGACACTCTTGAGAAAGGCAACCTAATAGTAAAACAAAAAGGGGGGAGAATGGGATTGAGGGTGTAGACTGAGATTGAAATTAGAACAGAGTCAACAATTAAAGTATCAGAGCATTAAAAGAAAATGCATGATTCCTTTCTGCATGACCAGAGCATAAATAATTTGCAGCTATGCTACAAGAGTTAATTTAGTTCAACTCATTTAACTCTTTCCAGGCTTGTTACCTCTTGGTTTAAATTCTCACCATTTTTTAAACATAAATTAAACCATTCATTTTGTACCTGGGCTACTGCAAGGTAACTGGTCTGCCCATAGCCATGCTTTTTATTTACTTATTTACTTTCCAAACTTAAAGAAAGGATTGTGCCTTGAACAGCCATGTGCCCACTACCTGGACTTGACAATGAGCCTCATACTACACCTGGTCTCCCACATCTCTAACCATTTCTTCAGGCTCTACCTATCCATCACGCCCATTTACACTTTGTTGGTTCAGGTACATGTTTCTCTCCTGACTCCTTCTATTTTATTCCTCACGCAGAAGCCAGTAATCTTTTGGAAACACAAATCTGATTATATTCCCCAGCCAGTACCTCTCATGAGTCCTCAGATGTGGCCCAAAAGGCTTCAATGGGCTCAAGGTGGAACAATTCCTGATACAATAATACAGACAATTGAATTTAGTTGTGTGCACAAGTAATAGAGAAAAGTGTCTCTGAAGTACATTGGTTATGCCACATTAAATCGAAGTGTGTAAAATTGGTTTTAAAAAGTTAAATACACAATACACACTAATATTACATAAGCCACAGATAGAGAATCTTTTCAATTAAATCTTTCTCTGATTAAAAGTTAATGTTTTGGCATTATCAGTTCTCATGTTGCATTAGAGGCAAAATATGAAAATCCTCTCATGGCAGCTAGAATTCCAGATGCTTCTGATTTGATGAGAAAAAAAAATCCTTTGCCTTGTCATTGTTTTTAATATAAGTTGAGTTCAGCTCATTCATCTTGCTGAAGCAGTATTGTACTAGGGAGAAACAAAATGTGTGACTTCAACACTGTTATCAAATATAGACCAGAACAAGCATCTGCTCCAGGGGTTTCAATATGAGGGGCAGGAGTTCATGTCTTACAGACAGTGTTTCGTCAGTCCTACACAGATATTCAGAATGTGATGCGATACAAGTTTTGATTGGAGATATATTAATAGATAAGTGTATCTTGCAGAACTCTGTTGGCATATCATTTTATTATTGTTATTACTGAGAGAACATGGGGAAAAAGGTCCCTCCAACAGATTAGTCTCCTACTCACTGCTGCAAATTAAGTCCTGCCTCTTTGCTGAATTTCTCTGACTGCATGTCTGTCCAATCTGATAGGGCTCCCATCCAGATGGTGCCCCATAGTCATGGAGAAGGTAGATGCCAGATGAATTTGATTTGAATGACCAGGGATTGATTTTACCAATGACTCTGTGGGGCCAGTCATAGGCCTGGACTCATTGCAGGAGTTAGACTCTGAGTCCTCCACCAGACCACAGTCCACACAGTTTCTCTGTGATGAACATATTCCTGTTTCCAGGTGCCCTAAACAAAATGAAAGCCTTGGGAAGCCCGGGACAATTGCCTCCCTGTAGGCATTCACTCTTCCTTTCCTTTTTTTTTTTTCTTTTTCAATTACTGTTGACATTGAATATCATTTATATTTGTTTCATGTATATAGTATAATGGTCAGACAGTTATATAATTTACAAAGAAATCCTTCCAATTAGTCTAGTACCCACCTGGCACTCTACATGATTATTACAATATTATTGACTGTATTCTCTAGACTGTACTTCACATCCCCATGACTATTTTGTAACTACCAACTTGTATTTCTTAATCTTTTCACCGTTTTTTCCCAGCCCTCCTTCCCATCTGGTAATCATCAGTTTGTTTTCTGCATCTATGAGACTATTTTCATTCTGTTTATTTGTTTATCTTATTCTTTAAAGTACACATATAAATGAAATCATATGTTATTTGTCTTTGTCTGACTTATTTCATTTAAAATAATACCCTGTAGGTTCGTCCATATTGCTGCAAATGGTAAGATTTCATTTTTATGGCTGAGTAATATTCCATTTTACATATGTACGAGGTCATCTTTATCCAATCATCCAATCATCCAAGCACTTAGGTTGCTTCCATAGCTTGGCTATTCTAAATAGCATTGCTGTGAACATCAGGGTGCATATGTCTTTTCAAATTAATGTTTTGGTTTTCTTTAAATACTCAGAAGTGAAATTGCTTGGTCATAAGGTAGTTCTATTTTTAATTTTTTAAGGAACCTCTAAACTGCTTACTACAGTGTCTGTAGCAATTTGCAATCCCACCAATAGTATGTAAGGGTTCCTTTTTCTCCACATCTTCACCAACACTTGTTCATTGATATATTGGTGATAGCCATTCTGACAGGTTTGAGGTGACATTTCATTGTGGTTTTAATTTGCATTCTTCTGATAATTTTTTGTGCATCTTTTGATATGTCTATTGGCCATCCATATGTCCTCTTTGGACAAATGCCTGTTCAGGTTTTTTGACTATTTTTTAATTGGATTGTTTGGGGGTATTTTTGGTGTCGAGTTGTATGAATTTTTTATAAATTTTGGATACTAACTCTTTGTCATATGTATCATAGGCAAATATCTTCTCCCATTCAGTAGGCTGTCTTTTCATTTTGTTGATGGTTTTCTTTGCTGCACAAAAGCTTTATAATTTATGTAGTCCTATTTGTTTATTTTTTCCTTGTTTTCCTTGTCTGAGAATATATGTCAGAAAAAAATGTTACTAAGAACAATAATAGAGAGTTTACTGACTATGTTTTCTTCTAAGAGTTTTATAATTTTGGGTCTTACATTTAAGTCTTTAATCCATTTTGAGTTTATTCTTGTATATAATGTAAGATGGTGGTCCAGTTTCATTTTTTTGCATGTTTCCATTTGTTGAAGAGATCATCTTTATCCCATTGTATATTCTTGCCTCTTGCCTCTTTGTCATAGATTAAATGACCATAGAGGCGTGGATTTATTTCTGGCCTCTTTATTTTGTTCTATTGACCAATGTATCTGTTTTTAAGCCAGTATCATGCTGTTTTAATTACTGTGGTCTTATAGTATAGTTTGATATCAGGTAGTATGATACCTCTAACTTTGTTCTTTTTTCTTAAGATTGCTTTGGCTATTAAAGGTCTTTTATGGTTCCATATAAATTTTTTGATTATTTTTTTCTTCTCCTGTAAAAAAAATGTCATTGGTATTTAGATAAGAATTTTATTGAATCCATAAATTGCTTTGGGTAGTATGGACATTTTAACAATGTTAATTCTTTCTACCCATGAGCATGGTATATGTTTCTATTTATTTGTATCTTCTTCAATTTCTTTCTTCAATGGCTTATTATTTTCTGAGCAAGGTCTTTTACCTCTTTGGTTAAATTTATTCCTAGATATTTTATTGTTTTTGATGCAATTGTAAATAGGATTGTTTTCTTAATTTCTCTTTTTGATAGTTTATTATTGGTGTATAAAAATGTGACCATTTTCTGAATATTAATTTTGTATCCTGCTACTTTACTGAATTCATTTATTAGTTCTAACAGTTTTCTGATGGAATTTTTAGGGTTCTTTATATATAGTATCATGTCATCTGCAAATAAACGACAGTTTTACATCTTCCTTTCCAATTTACCTTTTATTTATTTTCTAGTCTGACTGCTATGGCTTGAACTTCCAATAGTATGTTGAATAAAAGTGGTGAAAGTGAATGTCCTTGTCACGTTCCTGATCCTAAAGAAAATGCTTTTAGCTTTTCCTCACTGAGTATGATGTTAGCTGTGGGTTTGTCATATATGGCCTTTATTATGTTGAAGTATGTTCCCTCTATTTCCACTTTGCTGAGAGTTTTCATCATAGCTGTATGCTGAATTTTGTCAAATGCTTTTTCCTCCTCCATTGATATGATCATATGATTTTTATCATTTAGTCTGTGACATTCAATATTATTTTAGTTTCAGATGTACAACACAGTGGTTGGATATTTACATAACGTAGGAGAAGTGATTTCCCCCTTGGTAAGTCTATATAATTATCACAATATTATTGACTATATTCCCAGTGCTGTATGTTACATTCCTGTGACTATTTTATAACTACCAATTTGTACTTAATTCCTTCACCTTTTTCACTAAGTTTCTCAATACCCCTCCCGTCTGGCAACCATCAGTTTGTTCTCTGTATCCATAAATTTGTTTTTGTTTTGTTTTTGTTTTGAGGTTCCACATGAGTGAAATCATATTGTATTTGTCTTTCTCTGTTTGACTTATTTTATTTAGCATAATACCCTCTAGGTTCATTCATGTTGTTGAAATGGTTAAGATTTCAAATCTTTTTTATGGCTGAGTAATATTTTTATATATATATATATACCACATCTTCTTTATCCATTCATCTATTAATGGGCATTTTATGAGCTCTTAAGTTCATTGAGCATTATTTACAATAACCAAGATATGTAAATACTCTTCCTTTCTTATTGCCAGAACTACAACTTTAAATAGGGTGGCATGTCAGCTCCAAAGGATGAATTATGATTGTCTAAAGCAAGAAAGTCTTTCCTATTCTTTTTTGCCAGTTACATGATTTCCAATAATTCCTTATTCTGGAAGTGGCCATGAGACCTTATACCAGCCAATGAAACATATAAGAAATATTATAGGGAGGGTCCTAGGAAAGATTATCCTCCTTGATAAAAAGATACCCTTTGTTTTTATACCTGTCCCATCATCCTTAATTAAGCACAGTGAGTAAGGACATGATACTTGGAGTTGCAGCATTTATCTTAAGATCATGAGGGATTTCCTTAAGAATGAAAAGTGATCATGCGTCCTTGATGGCATGGTAGAGCAGCTACACCAAACCTGGAACTATGCACCCTCCTGTTCTGTGAGAAAATTAGATATCTTTACAGCTTAATTTACTGCTAGCAAGGTTTTCTGTTATTTGCAGTCTAAAGCATTCTAACTGATGAAGATAATTGAGCTTAAATATCTGATAGTGCATGTGCTGTGGTAGCGTTTTGCAGTAGTCTTCTAGGGCTTATCTATATCTGGTTCTCCTTTATCTTCCTGCTGCCTTGGAGTTAGGTAGTATCATGTGACTATCCTGCCCCATGAGTGTGCATGGAAGGGACATGTTTCACTTTGATCCCAAACAATTCATTATAAGCATATGATCATCCAGTGTTCTTCTTCCCTGCAACGGCAGTAAAGGTCTCATGTTCCAGTATCAGCTTATATCTCCAAGGGACTGTGGAACAAAACCCTTTGCCAGTCTCTGTGGAATATGTAGCATGAACTACAAACCAGACTTATTTTTTTATGAAGCCACCGAGATATAGGGATTGTTTGTTATAATAACCTAGCTATGCTGAATAATGTATACAGTTGTCAGTTTTACTTCTAAATAACCATCTAATGTGATTTAGATAGAATTTTACTGTGAGTGGGTCAGGCTGTGGCAGACACATTGATACATTGATTAAAGTCATCATCTCTTTCTTTGTTGCCAACAGACCTGAGATTTTCTACATGGTAGCAATCTTTCAAACCCAGGAGATGTCCAGCCCCAGAGGTATTCAACTCCATGGTATGGTTACCGCATCCTTTTTTAATAAACACTCATTTTCTAGATTCCTTTGTAAGCTGCTCGTTTAATAAAACATAATGGAAAAATATGTATATTAGAGATGGGCATAAGTTTACTAGGGCTGCTACAACAAAGTACCACAGACTGAATGGTTGAAATGACAGAATTTTATTGTCTCACAATTTGGGGGCCTAGATGTCCAAAATTGAAGTCTCAGCAGGATTGATTCCTTTTGAGGGCTATGAGGAAAGGAACTCTTCCAAGCCTCTCTTCTTGGCTTGTAGATGGCCACCTTCCCCTTGTGCTTCTTCAATCCACCCTAATGACCTTGTTTTAATTTGGTTACCTCTATAATGGCCTATCTCCAAGTAAGGTCACACTCTGACTTACTGGAGGTTAAGACTATAACTTTTTTGCACAGACTCAATTTAACTGGTAACAGGTTGTTTGTATGTTAGGTTGGTTGATTTGTTGGTTGTTGTATCACTCATCCTCTTCCTTTAGGCCTAGGATGCTGATGCAAAATATTATGTATGAAGCTAAAGCAGCCATCTTGCAACCATGAGGGAGGAGACCAAAAATCATAGAGATACCCAGAAAATAACTTACAACACTCTGAAATTGCCAACTTTCAAACTACTTGTTAAGTAAACAATAATCGTTCTTATTGTTTAAAGCCACTATTAGATGAAACTTCTATTAACTGCAGTCATATATAAGCTCACATAGAGATAAAGACCAGAAGTTCTAAAACAGACTATCAGTTCTGCATCCCACTTTGTAAATAAAAATTGATAAGTTATTAAATTTGCAGAATACAATTTTAACATTTGGTAAATAAAGTTAATACTACTGGCCCTTTACAGACTTATAGTATAGATAAAGAATCAAATAAAATAATGTTCAGCCTTCTTGAAAATTGAAAACCCAATAAAAAGTAATTCATTTATTTATTAAGTATACAGTTAAGTATCAAGTATCTCCTGTTTGTCAGCACTGTGCTAGGTGTAGAAATTGTGTTCAGAAATAAATGTGGCCCCTGTTCTCTTAGAGCTTCTAGTCCAGTAGGAAAATTATTCAAATTAGTAAGCAAATAACTACTAAATAGGAAAGTGAAAAATTAAATTAGATCCAATAATTTAAATATATAAGAAATTGAAGTACATTTGATGTTGTCTGTGGGTTTTCCATTGAGTTCTGTCAATATGATTGTGAAGCCTTAGTTTTTCAGGGTTTCTTCTTTTAAAGAAGAAAAGGTATTCTCATTATAATTAAACTGTTTATATAATTTATCAAAAAATATACATTTTTTAGAGCTGGTGGTCACTATTATTACTAGAAAAAGAGCATAAAGGAAAGATGTCCCAAGAAACCAGGATATTTAGAGATCCTGGCTATGATGATAATTTGTACAGTATAAAATTTAAGATATTAGAACTTTAAAAAATACAATCATGAGTCAAAATTTTAAGTCCACCAAATTTCATTTTGGGGAGATAAAATAAACTGGGAGTGATTTATTTTTGATGTGGCTGAGATTTAGAATTACACATTCAAAATAATTTATTTTTAATTTTCCATAACTTAAATAGTGAGACAAAAATCTACATTTCTGGTATCCCATAGTTTGTTGCAAGATGGAGAAATAACTGACATGGCCATAGTTTGATGTGTAATAATAGAGTATGATGAGACTGATTGATTTGTGCAGTTCTAAGCTGGAGGAAACATCTATCCACAATGTGGCTTGTAAAAGAAATTTAAAGGCTGCTCCAGTATATTAAGCAGAGCTAAAAATTTGATCAATAATTTTTCTTCACAAAAAAGATGAAAATGAGCAGATATTTATTCTAAATACATAATGTCCATTACCAGCTGTCAGAAATACTTTGCAAGCAATATTTTGAAAATTACCAGTGAATTGGTCCAAATTGTGAGAAAAAACATTTTAAATGTGTTTTATCATATTCTCTACTTGTCTCTAAAACTAGATCTGTCAAGTGTATGCATGATCTGAGGAGATGTATGCAAAGAAGCATGGCTTAGCAACTTTTTTTTTCAAATAGTTTTGAGATATTTTGATTTGATAAAATAGTATTTTTAAATATTTTTTTTATTTTTCAATTACAGTTAGCATACAATATTATATTAGTTTCAGGTGTACAACATAGCAATTAGACATTTATGTAACTAACAAAGTGATCATCCTGATAAATATAGTACCCATCTGACACCATCAATAGTTATTACAATATTATTAACTATATTCCCTATGCCATACTTTACAACTTTATGACTATTTTGTAACTACCAATTTGTAAATCTGAATCACTTCCCCTTTTCACTCAACCCCCAACCCCTCTCCCATAAGGCAACCATCAAAATATTCCCTGTATTTATGAGTTTATTTCTGTTCTGTTTATTTATTTTGTCCTTTATATTCCATAAGGGAAATCATATGACATTTGTCTTTCTCTGTCTGTTGTTGTGGATGGCAAGATTTCATTCTTTTTATGGCTGAGTAATATTCCATAATATATATGTGTAACATCTCTTCTTTATCCATTTATCCACTAATGAACAACCAGGTTGTCTATAACTTGAGTACTGTAAATAAATCTACAATATGAATCACATGTCCCTTCAAAGTAGTGTTTTGGATTTCTTTAGATAAATACACAGAAGTGAGATTACTGGGTCCCTCTTTGTCTCTTGTTACAGGCTTTGTTTTAAAGTCTATTTTGTACAGTATAAGTATTGCTACCCCAGCTTTTTGTTTGTTTGTTTCCATTTTCATGAAATGTTTGTCCATCCCTTTACTTTCAGTCTGTGTGTTTCTTTCATTCTGAAATGAGCCTCTTGTTGGCAGTATATGTGAGGATCTTGTTTTCTTATTCATTGATGCACCTTATCTTTGATTGGAGCATTTAATCCATCTACATTTAAAGTAATTATTGATAGGTATGTAGGTATTACTATTTTATTATTCATATTTTTTGTCTTCTTCTTCTTCTTCTTACTTTTTTTCTTCTTCCTCCTCCTCTTCTTCCTCCTTCCTTTTCCTCAGAAGTCCCTCTAACATTTCTTCTGAATACTGGTTTGGTGTTAATGAACTTCTTGTCTAGGAGGTTCTTTATCTGTCTTTTGATTCTAAATGATAGCCTTGCTAAGTGGATCAAGTAGGTCTTGCTTTTCATCACTTTGAATATTTCATGCCAATTTCTAATGGCCTACAAAGTTTCTCTTGAGAAATCATCTGACAGTCTTATGGGAATTCCCTTGAGGATAACTAATTGCTTTTGTTTTACTGCTTTTAAGATTCTCTCTTTGTCTTTAATCTTTGGCATTTTAATTATGATGTGTCTTGATGAAGGCCCCTTTGGGTTCATCTTGTTTGAGATTATCTGTGCTTCCTGAACTTGTATGTCTACTTCCTTCACCAGGTTAGGAAAGTTTTCCATCTCTATTTCCTCAACTCGGGTTTTCAATTTCTTGCTCTCTCTCTTCTTCTAGTGCCCCTATCACTCAAATTTTGCTCTGCTTGATGTTGTTCCAATGGCCCCTTAAACTATCCTCCTTTTGGATTATTTTTTCTGGTTGCTATTCTGATTGGGTGTTTTCTGTTACCTTATCTTCAAAATCATTGATTCGATCTTTTGCTTCATCTAGTCTACAATCGATTCCCTCTAATGTTTTCTTTGTTTCAGTTATTATATTCTTCATTCCGAGTGGTTCTTTTTAATGTTTTCTATCTCCATTTGTATGTTTCTTTTCTCATTGTTCTCACTCAGTTCATTTACTCTTCTCCTAAATTCATTGAGCATCCTTGTGACCAGTGTTTTGAACTCTGCATCTGATAGATGGCTCATTTCCATTTTGTTTAGTTCTTTTTCTGAGGCTTTGTTCTGTTCTTTCATTTGGGACATGTTTCTTGGTCTCCACATTTTGGCTGCCTCCTTGTGTTTGTTTCTATGTATTAGGTAAGGCTTCTATGTCTCCCAGTCTTATTAGAGTGGTCTTATGTAGGTGTTCTATGGGAGTCTTCCTGGTCACCTGAGTCATGTGCTCTAGGTATGTCTTTAGTATAAGTCGTGTGAGTCCTCTTGTTGTAATTAAGCCTTGGTTGCTGTTTGCATATCAGTGGGAGGAATTGACCCTTATGCTGATTGGTTGTGAGGACTGGCCAGTGACTATAGTGAAGCTGTTGTTCAGGGACTGACCATATGGAGCAGGATTCACTTTAGCAAGGCTGTGGTACCTTCTCAGTCTGCCCTTCAGGTATGTTATCCTAAGATGTAGCCCCAGGTGGTGCTCTAGGTCCCAGCATGCTGACAACACAGACTGCCAACTCCAGGGCCACCTGATAGAGGCCTTGACCCATGCCAAGTTTAGTCACAGGCTGTGCCTTGCCCAGGGCCATCTGGCATGAGCCACCAAGTAATATGTAGATGGCTACAACCCACGATGGGCTTACAGGTACCTCAGAAGGCTAAGCCATGAACCAAGGCCAGCTGCCACTAGTGCTGGGCTTGAGGCTGCTCAGCAAGTGGTATTGGGCAGGCTGAGGCCAGATACTATTTGTTTCAGTTTTGTCAAGCTTTGAGAGGTTTTAGGAGGGTTCCCATCATGAGCTGAAACAGGCCATTTATATGAAAAAGCCACTGAATATGGCTTGGGTGGGCCTGCAAAATTGGTTAGGCAAGCCCCAGAGAATCACCAAAGTGGGGAGACTAGTGTTAGTCAGATTGATGGAGACTCAAATATGGCAGCC
The DNA here is from genome assembly GCA_004027375.1 of Macroglossus sobrinus. Classification (NCBI taxonomy): domain Eukaryota; kingdom Metazoa; phylum Chordata; class Mammalia; order Chiroptera; family Pteropodidae; genus Macroglossus; species Macroglossus sobrinus. The sequence goes on from PVKZ01002193.1 coordinate 227,520, forward strand.
ACCTGCATCTGCAAGCTGGGAGCAGGGAGGGCTCAACAAAGAACTAATGCATTCTGCCAGAACTTCTGTCTGGGGTAAAGCTTCCCCTTTAGCCGTCACCCCAAAGACAGACAATTCAGTTCCTCTTTATATTTCTCCAGTGCCTTTCAAGCTGCTGCTCCAGCACTGGAGATCAGAGAAAGTAAGTTCATTAGCAAATAAGTCTGTGCCTAGGCCCTTTAAGAGGAATGCCTGGGACTCTAGCTACCTTTCGTTTCATGCAAAAATTGTGGGGACTTCTCTTCTCAGCAGTGAAACCTTGGGCTTGGGAGCCTGGTGTGGGGCTGGGACTCCTCATTCCTTAGGGGACCTCCATATCTGTGATATCCCTCCCTATTTTTAAACACCATGTGCAGATATAGGACCAGCCCATTCTGAGTCTTTGTCCCCCTTACAAGTCTTGAAGTGGCTTCTTCTGTATGTCCTTAGGTATAAGACTTTTGTTCATCTTGATTTCAGGCAATTTTCATTGATGGTTGTTCTGTAATTTAGTTGACATTTTGATATGGTCATGAGAGGAGGCAAGTATAGAATTTACCTACCCTGCCATTTTGACCAGAAAAATAGTAAGTGAATACCCTTGAATTGTGAGGCTTCTTCTCAATAATAACCAATATACTGACTTTTATCAATATAGAGTCTGTTTTATCTATTTTTTAAAACTCACACACCATCTATTCTTGTATATCTGGCTTCTTTCATTCAACATTAGGTATGTAAGATTAATCAATTTTATTGATATGGCAATTGTTGATTTTCATTGGTGAGAGTATTTTATTATATCAATATATTATGACTGATTTGTCCATTTTTTCTTGATGAAGATTCAGGCTGTTTCCAATTTTAGCTATTTTTATAATTCTATTTTGGACATCATTATTTTTGGAGGCATAGAGTAGACACGTATGTTGAGTAGGTAGTTAGAACTGGAATTGCTGGGTCATACAGTTACTGTATGTTTAGTTTTAATAGTTTTTGTCAAAAGTTTCCCAACAGATTTTACAATTCACACTTTTACTAGCAATTTCCAGAGTTCTAGTTCTTCTACTTTCCATGTTACCAACATTTGAGGTGCTTTCTTGTTTTGTCATTTTTTTTAATATGTGTTAATCACTTTGATGGTGTATGTATGGTAGCATCTCATTTTAGTTTCAATTTGCATTTTTCTGATGACTAATGAGTTTGAGCACATTTTGTATGTTTACTGGACATTTGTATGCACTTTGTCGTAAAGTGCCTATTCAAGTCTGTTCATTTTTGTGGGATTTTCATCTTTTCTTATTGATTTGTAGAAGTTCTTTATATTCTGGATATGAGTCCTTTATCAGTTATAGTTACTTCAGATATCTTCTCCCACAATGTGGTTTGCTTTTTACCCGCTTAATGATGTATTTTGATGAAAAGAAGTTCTTAATTTTATATAGCTCATTGTATCATTTTCCCCATTACATTTAGTACTTTTGGCTTAAAAAACATCTTTGCCTGCCCTTACTATAAAGATATTCATCTATATTTTATTATATAAGCTTTTTTGGATTATCTTTATTATTTAATTGAAATACTATTTGGAAGTTTTTTTTCACATGGTATTGTCATGATCACTATTTTTTTTCCATATGGATAAGCAATTGACCTAGCCTCAAAAAATAAAAACAACTTCTTTTCTCTATATCACTGCAAAGTTACCTTTTTCATATATCAAATGACCACTTATGCCTAGGCCTTTTTCTAGTCTTTTTCCCTTTGTTTTATTTGATTTTACTTGAATGAAAACCACATTGTGTTAATTATAGGAGCTTTAGAATAAGTACCTAGAAGTACAAGTCTTCCTACTTTGTTCTTCTTCAGGATTATTCTTGGCTATTTTTGTCCCTTTGCATATTCCTATAACTTTTATAAAAAGCTTTCAAATTTATGTAATAAGCCTGTCAAAATTTTGATTTGGATTAAATTTAGATCCATTTTAGGAAAATTGATGCCTCTACTGTTCCAATGCATGAACAAGGTATACCCCTCCATTTACTTAAGTCTTATTTAATTTCCATTAGGATATTAGTAGCTTTCTAACACATTGGTCTTAAATTTATTATTGTTATATTTTTTACTTGAGAATTTTATACTTTTATTAAAATTTGTATTTAAAAATTTTTATTTTCTGTGTTTTTTTTTTTTAGTTAGTACAAAGAAATACACTTGTTTTATACATACGGTCTTTATATCTAGTGGCCTTACTATATTCACTTATTAATTCTAATAACTTATCTGGATATACTGTTGAATTTAAAACCAATTATGTTATCTATGAATACTGTAATTTTATTATTTCTTTCCAGTCATTATATGTTTATTTATTTTTCTTGCCATATTACAATGGCTAGGAATCACAGTACACTATTGAATAAAAGTGGTGATAGTGGTGAATAAAAGTGGCACATCTTTGTTTCATTCCTGATCTCAGAGGGAAATTTAAAAATAATTCAACATCCTGCATTATATTCATTAAAGCTTTTGCTATGCTTTTTCTCAAAATATACTTCTACTTATTTGTTAAGAAATTTCCCCCTTTTTTCAGCATATGATAAATTTTATCAGTTATTGAATTTTTCAAATATGTTTTTATATCTATTGTAATAATTATATCATTGCCCCTTTACTCTAAATGTGATAAATTGTATTGATTAATTTTCAAATTTTAAGCTAACCTTGCATTTCTAAAACAAACCCAACTTAGCATGATATACTATCTTTTTTATAAATTACTATATTTGATTCGCTGAGTTTTTTTTAATTTTTAAATTTAATATTCACAAAAGTGATTATATATTTTTTTCTTTCAGAATCATGAAAATGATTGAACACTAATTTTCTTTCTCACAGTAACTGGCCTCATAATAAAGATGATACCAAATAATAATAAAGATTATAATAAATGAGGAGAGCATAATTTTTCTATTTTCTGGAAGTTTTAACAATGGTACTGCTATTTTTTTTAAAACATTGGAAGACTTCACCACTGAAGTCATTCTGGGTCCAGAGTTTTCTTTGTGGAACCATTTTTAATTAAATTATTTATTAGAACAAGATAGCCTCACATTTGTATTTCCTCCAGTTTTAATTTTTAAATTGTGTTTTCAAAAAAATCATTCCTTTCTTCTAAATTGTCAAGTTTATTTGCAAGATGTTCTTTATATCCTCTTACCAACATTTAATGTCTAAAGGATTTATTCATTTCTAATATTGATAATTTAAGTTTTTACTCTTTGATTCTTAAGTAATATGAGGTTCAATATGTAAGAGTTTATTAGTTTTGTTCAACTGACATAATTCATTTTTGGATATGCTTATTTTCTTCATAGACAAATTTTATTGATTTCTGCTCTTTTCTTTATTACTTTCTTTTTTCTTCTTTTGTGACTTTAATTTGCTGGGTTTTACTATGGTTTTTACATGCATTTAGATAATTTATTTTCAGTCTTTCTCTTTTCCAATATATGCATACAAAGCTATAATTTTCCTCTAAGCATGGCTTTAGCTGCTTTCAACAACTTTTGTGACAATTCATATTTAGTATTTCATTGAAAATATTTTTCCAACCAAGTAGCTGTAAAACAAAATAGAAACACTCTCTATGAAACAGTTTCCAGGATATATTTAAAAGTTTAAAAAATAGAATGCAAAAGGGAATACATAATGCTACTTTGGGAATGGAAAAAAAAGAACGGAAAGATAGTTATAGGTACATTATTTATTTTTGCAAAAGAAACAACTCAGGAAGGATAAACCAGAAACTAACAAAATTGCTTACACACAGAAGATGAATTGTTATGAAGTGAAAGTAACAGAGAATACACCTCTTTAAGTATACCTAGTTTTTGCTTTGAGGAACATCGTAATGTTTAATATGTTAAAAATAAAATTAAGTCAATAAGAGTTGAAAATAAAAATTCTTAAACTGAATGCCAACATGAAAAATATGAACCTAACTCTATATGTATTAAATGAATAACATAACCACAAAAAAGGGAGAAAAGGGACCTAATAAAACAATATTGAAGACAGTATTGAACTTTATACCTTCAGCTAAATAATAAAAAAAAAAAGAACGACAAATAAATCTTGGATTCTGCTTAGCAAATCTGTTGTTAATATGGATTTAGATATATTAATTCTGAAATGATGTTGTGTGCATTTTAGGATTGAGCCATTGAGTAAATATATTGATGTTGGCAACTAGAGTTGTCAGTATGAGAGAAGGGAAATATAAATATGGAATAAAGAAAGGAAACCCTTTAAGAGGATTACAATTATCAGTATGAATTAATCAATGGTCCCAGAATCAATAACATCCCGGTAGTAATAAGCTCACATAGCACCCAGACCTTGGTTTCTACATACCTTTTCCCAATAGAAAAAAAAAAAAACAGAGCTTTATGAAAAAAGTGGATGATTCTAGGGCTGAGAGAGGAGAAGTACAGATGTCCCTGGAACATGTGTGTGCTCGTGTGCTCATGCCAGAAAATAATTAAGTGTTCTCTCCAAAATGATATAGAATGTTAAAAGGATCTAGAAGCAAATGTATCAAAATAAATTATGGAAATAATAGTGTATAACACAATAGCAAAAAGGAATCCATGATCTATACAGAGACTAAAAATGTAAATGAATAGGTGAATGAATGGATAAATAATTGAATGAGTGAAGAGAGAGAATGGAATTTTTTTCTTTAGAATGTCAAATAATAAATGTATGAATAATGTAAACTTAAATATCATCATTTTACAGACATCAATATAATAATAGATCCAGGTACAAATCATGACTAAATTTTAAACCCATTGGGTAAGAGTATGTTAAGGAAGAAGGTATTTACATAGTCTCAAATTATCTCCCACCAGATTACTTATTAATTACCAAAGGAAAAAAGGTATTTTACAGTGGAAAAGTCTGGTGGACACCACTTTAACTAGTCAATAAAGGTTATATTACCAATAATAAGGCAAACTGACATTATATGCCTCCTTATGTGATAGTGAAAAATACAACAGGTGTAATATTCTGCCAAAAATTCATGAGGAAACAGTCAGCTAAACCTAAACTGAATAACATGCTATAATGCAACAGACCTAGATGTTTCAAAAATGGTAATGTCATAAAGATAATTAAAAAATTCTTTCAGATTAAAGGAAACTAAAGAGAATGACAATTAAACATAGTACATAATCCAGATTGATCCTTGCTTAAAGGGAAAGTTGCTACAAAAAACAAGATTGGAATAATTAGTTTAATTTGAACATGGACAATATTATTAAATAATAATATTGAATTAGTGCTAAATTTTCTGAATTTCATACTGATTACACAAAAGACTGGCCTTATTTTTAAGAAATGTATCCTAAATTATTTAAGAGTGAAGATCATAATATCTTCAACTTACTATTATCTATTTCTGCAAATTTAAGAATTGTACGAATAGAAAGATGTAGTGTATTAATTAGGGTTCTCCAGAGAAACAAAACTAATACAATTTGTATAATGCAGAAAAGATTTATTATAAAGAAATTGGCTCACAAAATTATGGAGGATGGCAAGTACAAATTCTCCAGTGTAGGCCAACAAGATGGAAACCCAGGAAAGCTGTTGATACAGGTGAATTCCAAAAGCAGTCTGCCGGAGAATTCCCTCTTGCTCATGCAAGCTGATTTTTTTATTTTATTCAGGCTTTAGCTGATTGGATGAGGCCCACCAACATTATGGAGAGCAATGTACTTTACTCAGAGTTCACTGATTTAAATATTAATCGCATCCAAAAAAATCCCCTCCAAGTTGACACATAAAATTAACCATCATTTTTTATAAGCAAAATCTTAACAATTGGTGAATCTAGGTGAAGGGCACATGAAAATATTTTGTACTAGTCTAGCAACTTTTCTCTAGGTTTGATTGTCTTCAAAATAAACATTTAAAAATACTTTCTAATTCTCACTTGTATTTCTTTTTTGATTCCTGGATAATTTAAATATAGCATTGTTACTTTTTCAAACATAAAATTTATTTAGTTAACTTTTTGTTATTCATTTCTGGCCACTTGGAAATGGGCAAATACTTCAAGAAGAAAACAGCAGGAAATGGGTGGCTACCTAGTTGTGTATGGGTCACAGCTTCCTTGATTCTCTCCAATGCCTTCAAACAGCTTTTGGGCTTTTGTTTGTTTGGTTTTCAGTATTTCATCCATCTGTGATAGTTATTCTTGGCGAGAAAGGTGGTCTGAGGCAAGCTGCTCCACCACAGAAGGATGTGGATGTTGGTTTGGGCTAAGTTTCAGCACTAGATGTTCCAATGAGATGAAGTAGCAGAAAGCAACTCCCAAAGGAAAAGAACTGTGTCCCCCAGAATGTAACCTTGAAATCCCCTTGAAATCCCCTTGAAATAAAAAGATTCTTTATGTTTTCTCAAAATCTCCAGGGGCTAGCATCTTGTGGACATTCAGTTAGTGTTTGCTAAATTTATAAATGAAGGAAAGAATCATGGTAACCTGATGTGCCAAGGGGTCGTATTCATTTTCTTGCACACCAGTAAGTGTTTCCAATTGGGAAAACACCAGGAGTCAACTGTAGGCTAACACTTGGGCAAGAAGAACCTGCTCTCAGGGATGATAGATTTCACGAAGATGATTCAACACAAAACATGGCCTAATCAGCCCGACTTCAACATATGAGTTCTTTTAATATACTGCTCCTGAATCAAGTGGCTTCTTTCCAACAAAGTGTTGCTATCATGAGTCTACAATTTATTTTTGGAAAAGAGAAGCCAAACATTCTTTTATTCTGTAGCAAAGAGTGAAACATTAGAAATCACCTAAATATTCTTCAACAGAGGACTGGCTGAACAATTAAGGTATAGCCATACAATAAATTCACTTAATTTAAATGATAATGAGGAATGATATCTAATAACATGAAAAAGCATTCATAATATACCAGTAAGTGAAATAAACTCGCTATAAATAAGTTTAATATGACCGCTTTTTCTTTTCTCAAAAAGGGAGATATATGTATAGATAAGAGATCTGAATAGATATCAAAATATTAATATGGCTATCTTTAGATCGTGAGATTATAGCTAATAAAAGATTACTTCTTCAGCTTCTTTACAATTTATGAATGTTTTATAAAACATTTATACTTATGAGTAGCAATTTTTAAAAGTTATTTCTTAAAAAGCACCGCTCTGTGCTTGTTCCACTGGAAGGAAGGAAAAACCTCCATTTTTGCAGCTCTCTGAGGATGAATTCCTTTGCCTGTTGTTTGAGAATAGAATGGGGAGGCTAACATGGCCTAGCGATAAGAGTTTTAGTGTGGCCTGGCTGATGATAGATAATGCCACTCTTTGCTAGTGATTTCACTGTAATTGAACAGGAATTGCAAGAAATGAGGGGTGGAACCTCAGCCTGAGCAGTCTGCTGGGCTGAGCCCAGCCCAGAGGGAAGGAACAGGGCTCTCTGCTGCTGGAAGAACAGGAAAAGACAGCCCCTCTGTGTGACTCAGCCTGCTAATCACCTATAGGTACCATTAGCAATTATCTGATCCATACACTGTGCAGGCAGCAGGCCCTAGCTTGTGGACAGCTGCACTTTGCTCCTTGTCACAATTGCTTAATGGGCTGTCCTGAGGAAATGGCTTTCTCTGCTTCTCTGCAGACACAGTGTGTTATTATGGTAACCACAGGGACACGTGGCCTTGAGTCAACTATCTCACTCCACACAAGCTGTCTTCTGGGGGGATCTGCTCTATAGCAACAGAGAAACAGCCCTCATGAGAGATTGTGAGGAGTTTCAAAAGATCTCTACTAGAGGGCTTGGAGTATTCCATCTCTTGCTGACATTCACTTTCTTCAGCAAGCTCCCCACCAAAGATCTTCCCTCACCAAGTTCCTACCATCCCTTGAGAAGGCAGCTTTTAGAGCCAGTTGGGCTGGGTGAGCTTCACCTTTGCCATCCATAAAAGGTTAATGGTAATAACTAACGTTTATTGTTAATATTAACATTTTATTATTATTAATTTGCTTAATCCTTATCCCAGCGCCATGAGGTAGTTGGCATATAGTTTGTTTTACACATTAGTGATAAGGGAGCTAAAGCACAAGATGGTTATAAATTTTCCCCAACCTATACCTATTCATTGACAGACTGTGTGCTCAAAACTGGATGGTCTTAGGAGAAAGCCTACCCTTTTAAAACTATTCTAAATTACCTTTCTTAATAAAAATAATGCTTACCTTATACAATTGTTATAATATTTGAGGAAGTATCTGAAAGGGCCTTCATAGAAAATAATTGCTCAATAAATGCTTGTCAATGTTTTTGTTAACTAATTCAACTGTAGTCATCTGTGCAACAGGACATAAAGATTCTAGATCCATCCAGACAGCAACTTCTCATTGAATTATCAAGACAAAGTATCACTACATAGCAGCATCATTGGGATTGCCCTTTCCCTAGGGACTCCTTGTCACAGCACTAACTTTTTGACTAGTTCTCAGCTTGCCGTCTGAAGTCCTGCCAAGCAACTATTTTTTTTTAACGTATTGATTATGGTTGGGAAAAATAAATAAAGCAAACTTTTAAAATTATTTTTGTAGCCCACAAATATGGAATCAGGACAGCTCAAATCTCCCAAGGATGTGTCTCCTGGCTGGTGTTTGTCTTTGCTAGAGACTCCAAGTAAGATTTATAATGGAGCCACAACCTTGCTTCCTTCCCAGTCATCACTACTCACAGACCTGTATAGCAGCAAACATAGGAAGGGCCAGAAATGCAGTGGATGGGTCCCTGGTACATGAGGCCAGCAGGAAGGAACACACCCAAAATTGTTACTGGTGTATTAGAATGGGTTGCTTGGAGAAATGCTCATTGTTTTAGATTAGTGTTCACTGCTAATAGAATCACAGATAGTTGCCTCAAGAGAAATAAGCACATCATATTTAAGTAGATGTGAGAATTGAGGAAGTTAATGCTTTGTAATTGTGACAAAACCCTAGATCCCAACTAAATATTTCCTCATCTCTCTGGTAGTACACATACTAGCATACTCCCAGTGGTTATGAGCTGTTGCCTGTAACTGTGTTTATAGATAGTGGTTGATCAAGGTGACCAAAGTCACAGACAAGCAAGTCAAAGCCATTTGTGCTTCCTTCTAGTGGACCTTGCTATAGTCTTCCTTTGAAACAATACACCGTCTTTCATGCATGTGTTCTGTTTTTGTCCTCCATTCAGTGAAGGCTCTTAGGGAAAGAGGTTTGTTATTTCTCTTATACCTCCCCTCTCTACAACAGTGATGACTCATAAACAATGACAAATGGAAAGCCCAGCTCTTTCCATAAGAACTGGAGCAAATCCAGAAGTGCCCACTAGTCAGAATAATTCCACATCCAGGTAAGCGACCAGATTGTATCAGACTAGCTGATTATCTGGAACAGTTGGAAGCACTAAAAAGACAACAACAGGGGCAGAAACATGCAAAACCCAACAGAAATGTGCAGCATTCAAAACAAGCTAATTATAAAACCTATCCCTTGTTGAATACTTACCATGTAAAAGGGTCTATATAAAACACTTATGTCATTACATTAAACTTTACAATAACCACTACAAGAGAGTTATCACTCCATTTTACAGATGAGTAAACTGAGACCCAGAGAGCTGAAGTAACTTGTAGAATCTCACAGCGATAAAAGCATAGTGTTGAAATTGAAGTTCTCCAAACACAATGACTAGTTTGTTAGATACAGAGAAAATTCTTGTTAAATGAATGTGCTGCTTCAAGTTTATACCCATTTTATGAAGCCATGTGCCTTTAGATGACCTTCACACTGCACTATGCTGCAAGCTCAAAGCAGAAGACAAAGCAAGAATCTAGGAAGCAGAACAATGCAGGAAGAAGTTAGAAAGCTAGATGCGAAGTGGACTGAGGCCAGGGTCAGACCTTCAGTCATAGGTGGTGCTGACATGGCCAAACAAACACTGTCATTGGCACTAACCAAAGGCTGAGGGGAGCAGGTAAAAGGTCAGATACAGACTCAGGAAGGATCACTGTCAGTGACAATTGCATTCCAGTCGTCTTTGTGTTCTCCTACTGTTTGCCTCTTACTGAATTTAGGGAGAACACAGAGAAGGGTAATGTCTAATAAGCTAAAATGATAAAGATCAATTGGAAACCAACCCAAAGCCAATACTTTTAGATAGTTGTATTAGTCATATTATGTATTAATCAGAATCCTTTCTGTGACAAATAATAGGTAACCAAATAAATCTCACAGACCATTTCTGCATACAGTCATGTTCAAAGAGACACAGTTAAGTAGCCAAGAAATTTTGTTAGATTCTAATCTCTATATGCTTCTCTTAAGGAACCCTGGAGAGTTTCTAAGGTATAACTCACTATAAACCTTTATTTAAAAAAAAAACAAAAAACTTTGTTCTCATTTCCAATTCTCTCATACCATTCAACTGCTCAAGAACTTCCTCCTGAAGAAAACAAAACAAAACAAGAAAGCTTTCCCAAAGACCCAGAGAATGACATTTGTGCCTGCCTCTCACCCTTCGGTTACTATTTGCTCCACCGTCTTCTTTATTCCCTGTCTTTTGGACACTTCCTTGGCACAAGAAGTCTCCTGGGGGACATCTACTCTCATCAGATCAGGCTTGGATCCAATGAACCAAAGGAGACCCCAGATAAGGGAGTTGTTTCCAGGATAGATGAAGTTCAAGGATGCTGCTTAACTCTCCACTGAAAAGAGTATGCAAAGTTTCCCGTAGTATTGCCCTTCTCTCTGTTATTGGTGTGTGTGTGTGTGTGTGTGTGTGTGTGTGTGTGTGTGTGCACATGCGCATGTATGCACACACACATGCACACACTCACACATGCAAGTGAAATAATTCTCATGACAAATTTCCAGTTAGTAAAATTTGCCTTTCTTTTCTGAAGGCTTTACCAATTCCTCAATTTGCCAATGTCACTCAATTTATTAATGACAAACTGTCCCATGAAAGTGATAACATACCTTTTCAGGTCCATTTTTTTTTTCACAAAGCTACAAAAATTATTAGTAACAAGGTAAAGGGAGGAGAGAAGAACAAAACCACAGGGAAGTGCTGCTGCTGGCGTTGCTAGTGATAGTGGCGATATTGGTGATGCTAGAGATGGTGGGCCAGAGCCGCTTACTAAGTGGGCAAGTTGTTCCTTTCCTGCTTAGAATGCAACATCCAAATCCAAGCATCGGCATCCCTGGAGATTCAAATTCAGTGGAAAGTATTTAAAATTACAAATGTCACAGTCCTCAAATGTACCATGTCATGGATCTAGTAGATGTCCAAAATATACTAAATTAAATATTCTATTCACACACTTCTATAAAAGGAACAATTCATTGTTTATATCTTGAGAGCAATACATACATGATTTTAGATGATGATGATGATGATGAAGATAGATGATAGATACGATTTTAAATGGGATTTCTAATATATTGGAATTTATTTGAAAACCTTCCATTATACATGGGTTAAAGATATGATAATCTTTTTCTTGCATTCATAACTTCACCCAAGAACAGATAAAAAAAGGTAATGAAGCATTGTTGGGTATACATAGAAGAGTTTTAGCTACCACAAGAAGCATGAAATATTTATTCAAGTGTCTGTATTTCCATTTCTGAATAGATGAAAATTAATTTTCAGCCTCCTCAGATCATGAGCAGCAGCCCTTAGTTAAGAATGTTGGAACAGGCTAGCTTTGACGAGACATGCTACATTAAGCACAGATGACCAGCCAGGGAATTTGCTAAGCTGGGATGGATTAATGTAAGCTACTAGTGCTAACTTTTTACAAACTCCTTTTCTGATAATAACAGGGAAGAGTAGACACAGATTTAAAATTTTGAGCAGTAAAATTATCTTTAACACATGACTCACTTTTTTTCTAAACATAGAAATGAGAAAGGGGAAAGCAAACCAAAATAATTCAGAACCTCTCTTAAAAGAAAATGCATAGACAGTAATTGGCTAGCATGTCAGTGTCCCCAACTCTGTCCCCAATTCTAGAGCCAGGATCTTTCCCCACATACAGAATCATGCTCATAAATTGTTGCTGTGCTGGCTATAATCAGTGGCAATTATATTGTCCCCATTGACACTCTGAGTGAGTCAGGATAACAATATCCCTTGTTATAAAGAAGTAAAATTATGATAAAACCAGATAAGCAAGGATGCCCATCATTATTCTTAGCCTCCTGGGAGAAAAACCCTTTTCTGCATTCAAGTCATTCTAATTTAGAAATTCAAGCACATAAACATAGCACATTAAAAAAAAAAAGGCTACGTGTGTTGGGTTTGTTATTTGTTGTTAGAGTTTTTGTTACTACTAGATTAGAAGAAGAGGGTCATGGATTAAGGGTTAGGCTCTATCTAGCTCTGAGGTGCCATCTGATGCACATTTCTTAATCTCTTTGTGTCTTAATGTCCATCGATGGATAAATGAATACAGAAGATGAGGTATGTATGTACAATGGAGTACTATTAAGCCATGGGAATTAAAAAAAATTAGAAATCCTTCCATTTGCGACAACATGGATGGACCTTCAGGACATTATCTAAGTGAAATAAGAGAAACAAGTCAGACAGAGAATGACAAATACTGTATGAAATCCCTTATATGTGGATTCGAAAAAGAAAAAAAGTGCAAAAAAGCAAAAAACAAACAAACAAACAGGTTGAAAGAATAATTACCTGGGGCTTGGGAGTGGGGGAAGGAGAGATGTTGTTTAAAGGTACATTTTTGCAACTAGCAGATAATAAGTCCTGGAGATCTAATATACAGTACAATGATTATAGATGACACAAATGTATTATAAACATTAAACTAGATCTTAATTGTTCCCACCACTAGAATAAATTATGATTATGTGACATGACATGATAGATGTGTTAGCTAATGCTACAACGGCAAACATATTGCTTTATATACTTACCAAATCAATATGTTGTATATATTAAACATATATTGTTAAGTGTCTGTTATATCTCAATAAAAATATATTATAATATAAAAAAATTTCTCTGACATTTCAGCATGACAGTGAATGCAGAAACAGGGACAGGCAGCCACAAGAAAACTGACAGTGTTAAGGTTCACCTTGACCCCCACTACATTATCTGGGTATTCACAGTGAGCATTCCTGAACCCCAGAATCCAGGACAGACCACCCCAGCTGGTCCCATGTGTCTCTGCCTTACTCACACTCTCAGCAATCTTCCCTACTTACTTTTTCCCACACATCTTCATTCACCTGACCAATTCCTACTGAGTGCTGACACCCAATTTAGCACCATTGTTCTCTGTCCTTTTTTTTTTCTGCACTATGCATTTCTCCTCCTGTGATTACCTAAGCTTACTCTGTGCTCAATCCCGGGGCCTCATGAGCCCAAGCTCATGAACATCCTCTTTGACTATGAGACATCTCTACTGTTGTGAGATACATTTGTGGCTAAAAGCAGATATCTTATCTTGAAAGCAATATTAACACAGAGTTACATGTTAATGATGTAGGAAGTACAACTCACAACAAACTGCCATCTTATGGTTTCCTTACCTCAGGTAATGCAAATGCCAGGAATCTTCCTTTTGGTCATACTACATCTGTATGGTATTCCATTAACATGCATTCCATGAGGTCCTAGGGACACTAGCTCTTTACCTGAATTCTATAAATTTTCTCTTTCTAGAACGCTCTGGCCAGCTGTCTCCCCTCACATGTTACATACAACCAGTTAGTTCTTGCTTTCTCTTGGCCCACCCTCATTAGCATCCCCTCCAATCCCAGCCCTGTATCTTCTGAAGCCTCCATTCTACTGCCAAGAGACCTATTGTATGAGTCACTTTTTCCTGGATTGTTCCATTAACTTCCTTGCCCTAATTTGAGCCTGGAGGACCCAATTCTGACTTAGTCTTCTTGAACGAAGGATAATTCCCTTGCCCCATTTTTCCTATGGAGCAAGAAAGAGAGTGACAATACCAACACACCACCAACACATCTGAACACTTGCTCCAGAACAACAGATCTCTCTGCTTCGCAGTTTTTGCCATCTGCTTGCAACATACTCCCCTGTTTCTGGAGGGCTGGCTCATAATCTTCCTCTTTGTTCTCTTGCCCCACTCTTATCTCCCATCATACTGGGCAATTTCAAAATCCTTAAGAACCCATCCAATATCCTGGCTTCAACTCCCTAAAATCTCTAGCTTAACATCATTCTTTTATAAAGCTCTTCAACCAGTTACAGATAAAACTTCATCTTATATCTTCTAGACAGTCTGAACTACACTGCCTTTCATCTCTCTAACTCCCTGCTCTCTTTTCAACTTTTTATCTTTTTGGTTCACCACCTCTTCATTCCCACTGAACTAGCTCTATGAACACAATTTTATCTCTAGTGCCTGGGCACCTACCTGTATTTTTCCACTGAGTCAAACTTTTTTCCTTTCCTCTGAGAACTGAATCTCAGAATCATCCATATTTTTCACAGTTACCAACATCCCAAGATGCCAATATTTTCTTGGTCATCTGCAACAATCAGCAATACTACTCCTGAACCCCATCTTCCATTTACTCCCACTTGTGTCCCATAATATTCATCATTGTTGATCAACTCCATTTCTTGAGCCCTCCACCCTCATTGAACCCTAACTGCTGCTCATCACCTTTCTGTCCATCACTTGTTAATTCTCAAACTCATATTTTCAATGTCCTTTTCAAAGGGTTTTCATTCTTCTGAAGAAAGCTTCTCCACAATCTTTTTTTTTTTTACTCCCTGATGAGGTTGCTTCAATTATTGCTTGCTTCCCCTCTCTTTTCAGAAGTTCTCCTTATGTTCATTCATGTTCTCTGCTTTT